>CM052313.1:19635213-19722778 GCA_028455605.1 Lasioglossum malachurum
CTTCATCGATAATAGTTATCGAGGAGGATCCAATTTTTTGGACACTACTGTTATAATAATAATAACCAATAACTAATAACTTGCAACCAAAAAGTATAAAAATCGGTATGTTTTAATCATTTTGTTCTTCGAATTGTTTTCTTTATATTTTGTGTAGATTATCTTAAATTTAAATAATAATCAACTTTTTATTAATGATTTTTATCGTAGAAAATTTTAGAATAACTGTTACTTCTGTTCCCTGATCTGAACACTAAATTTTCTGCTCTCCAGAAGTCGTCGATATTTGAACTGCGATAATTGCGTTCACAAAAATTGTAGAAGAATGTACCTGGATTAATTTCAATGCTTTGAAGCCTGTACTTCTGCCAGCCATCATTCATTTTTATATTTTTGAATGATACAGTAACTGCGAAACTGAAAAAACTTTTTTGGTCCGAAATGTTGCAATTTGAAACGTCTGTAAAAATATTGAAAAATGTTTCTCGTGACTGAAACCACCGTAGCTTCAAAGAGTGAAGCTTTACAACGAATCCTTAAACTTTACCTACGATTTTGTCTAGTCGATTTATCGATCTTTTCCAATGTGATGCACAAATATCATAGAAAAATGATGGTTTGAACGAATTTTTTGGACACTAATAACTGTTACTTGCAACCAAAGAGTATAAAAATCGATATTTTTTAATCATTTTGTTCTTCGAATGTTTTTCTTTATATTTTAAGCTTGTGCTTGTACCTTGTGCTACCTGGGCGATGGGCACAAGGAACGAGAATTTAATGCAGTATTAAGTACACTTCACTACATCTAACTTGACAATTCGCGTTGAGTTAATTTAGCGTACAAAACACTATATCAATTGTACTTCGGTACACAATAGGAACTATCATTACTCGTTTTTCGAAACGCGAAACCCGAGGTACACTGATGACCATAATAGCTGTCCATCTAACCACAATCACAATGAATTGATGATCATTTGAGCTCTCGGAGTGCGGTGAATAGCTATTGTAATCGTCGGTGTATGATGTGTGCTTAGAAAGTAATCAAATCGGTGTTGTACAGAGCTTCACCAGAAGTGATCGACAGATTTCATTTGGAAATTCTTGTGTTTTTATTCACATCCATCAGATTAAGAATCTGTCTCTCCTCGAAAAATTAGAAAATCTGTTCGAGCTTCCAAATTCACTCGGCTCAAGTGAAAGGTTAAATTTCTGAAATCTGGAGGTGACGAAGAGAAACGATTTGCACGTCCGATCCCGGCGTACGTTCGTCCATTCACTTAAACGTGACGGTAGTTAATGAACAGCTAATAAATATATTCTGGTTCGTTTAACCAATACGACAATTGAACGATACGTGACAAAACGCAATAATTACAGACTTCATTAATGCTCATACGTCGCGGTGGATCGTATATTTTGGTTTTCACACCAATTACCGCGTATAGCCCATTTAATGCTAATTTCACATATTTCCCACGACAATTTAATCAGAAATTCGCGCGGGCTTGGCTGTGTTCGCGAATGGCGACACCGTAATTGAGATTTATCGACGACACTTTTAATCAAACGCCAAACATTCAATGCAAATATGTCGCGGGCGTGGTTGTAATTATTACGCCGTTTGTTCCGAAGATGATTGCGTGTATTATTCGGTTCAGTATTAGTTGAAAAATAAATGGAAACGTTAGCCTCCGGGAAGGAAGTAATTCTTTTTTCAACTGTTTCGTCACTGTCAATTTTTATCTAGACTTGCTGTTCCCAATAATAAATCTGTTTAGATTCGTAACAATAATTCTGTCTCTGTCGGGTCGAGAAAAGTTTCGGAGAAGACAGTTTACTTGTTGTATAAGCGCACAAATATCTGCGCTTGTTCACCTCGGGGTCACGTACAGATAGTTACAATTAGATCGTCCGCGAACTCTCTCTCTCTCTCTTATTAAGCCGCCATAAACGATACCCTGAAAATCGTGAGGCGAAATTTAAGTTCTGTTTGACTGTAAACAGATAGCATGTCTATACGTGTCTTCCATCGATTAGATGGGACCGCGGTTGTTTGAGTTCACAGATTGTGCCTCCGGGGTATTAAGCTGTGTTATCGCAAATTGCTCTCAGACATACGCGCCCCTGTGCATTCACGGATACAGAAACACGTCAGCTACTTCATTTCATGAATCTTACAATTTTGAAGGATTCCCCTATAAACAGAAACCAAGAGGCGCCCGACACGTCGCTATGCACGCGCGTTGAAATTTTTATTAACCTCTCGTCTTGCGATTAATCACTTCCTGCCCCGTAACGGAATAATGCATCCATACGTTCATTTATTATTAATACAGAGCATAATACTTCCCCCCTATTGTTGGAAGCTTCAGAATAATTATAGCCAGGGACCCCCCACAAATAACAGTTATTCTAAAATTTTCTACGATAAAAATCATTAATAAAATGTTGATTCTTATTGAAATTCAAAATAATGTACACAAAAAAGATTTTTAGCCTTTTTGGTTACAAATAACAGTTATTCATGTCCAAAAAATTGGATCCTCCTCGGTAACTGTTATCGATAAAGAAACACTGTTTCGATTGTCCAAAGCAGTTATCGATGAGAGTAGTTCATTTCGATCGCTCATAATAGTTATGAATGAGAGAAGTTCATTTCGACCACTCATAACTAGACTGCGGATTTTTATGCAAAATAAAAATTGTCTGCATCATTTGCAGGAGACTCGAATCAGATAGACGTTTAATTCTTATTTTAATAATCTTGACAAGCTGAAATCATTAGATTGGCATCATTCGATCGTTCTAACTTTTTCACTGTTTTAAATTGCACCCACTCATTTTTTCCATAAATGAATAAAATCCGCAGTCTATTCATAACAGTTATCGATGCGAGAAATTTATTTTGATCGCTCATAACAGTTATCGACGGGAGAAATTTATTTCGATCGCTCATAACTAGACTGTGACATGACTCATAACATGACTGACATAAAAATGTATTATCTCTCTTAACGTGTTCAATAGGTTGACAATAATATAAAAGTATTTTTAAATTCGTCTAATGTCTATAATGTTTCAAATTACACCTACTCATTTTCGTCATAAATGCATAAAATCCGCTGTCACCTCATAACAGTTATCGATGGCCGAATTTCTTTTCACTTGTTCATAATAATTATTGACAGGATAATTCATTTTGGTTGCTAATTTATTGAGTTGTCTACTCTTTTTCGGATGGAGCAAGCCCGTGAAATTCATTGAGAAGGTTTCGTACAACAAGATGAATCAACAGGTCATAAGAACAACACAAAATCTGTATGTTTGTCACATTAAATTTTGATTGCAGCAATTAATTTGTTGAATAAAAAGTTTATGAAATAATTGATTGTCTACCATTTGAAAGTTTAACCATTTGATTATAGTTTACCATTTAATAATAACTATTACAAATTTCCTTCATCAATAACTCATCAATAACTGTTATGAGCGACCGAAATAAACTTCTCTCATTTATAACTGTTATGAGCGATCTAAATGAACTTCTGTCATTGATAACTGTTACGAGTGATCGAAAAATAAATTTATTTCAGCGAATAACTGTTGTGAGCGACCGAAATAAATTTATTTCACCGAATAACTGTTATGAGCGACCGAAATAAATTCCTCTCATCAGCAACCGTTATGAGCGACTGAAATAAACTTCTTCCATCGATAACTGTTATGATCGACCGAAATAAACTTCTCCCATCGATAACTGTTATGAGTAGTCTGCGGATCTTTCTGCAAAATAAAAAACGTTTGCATTGATTGCAAGACGTGGGAGCCAAACAAAAATATTTCATTCTTCTTTTAACTATCTTGTTAAAGTGAAACTAATATACACTGGTGGTCTTAAATCTTTTCAATACTCAATAATTTTTGTCATAAATGCATAAAATCCGCAGTCTAGTTACGAGCGATCGAAATAAATTTCTCTCATTGACAACTGTTATAAGTGATCGAAATGAATTCCTCTCAATGATAACATTCACCAACGAGAGCAAAATATTTCGGTTGCTTATAATAATTAGACTGCGGATTTTATGCATTTATGATAAAAATGGCTACGCACAATTTAATGCAGTGGTCGTATTAAAAAGATTTAAGGACATCAGTGTATTAGTTTCAATTTAATAAGGTGATTAAATGATGAAACAATTTTTTATTTGGCACCTGTGCTTTGCAAATAGTGTAAACATTTTTTATTTTGCATAAATATCCGCAGTCTACTTATAATCCTTATTTGTAACCAATACGGTTACTTCATTCTTATACTTGTTATTCCATGACTTTTTTCCTTTTTGGTTATAACAGTTATGGTCCCTGGTTATAGCCTATTCCTCGCTTCCAATTCGTAGCCTCGTGTCTCCATATTGCAAATCATTTAGAAAATAGCGTGTTAACTCTGCACAGCCGAGCCTGGGTCTATCTCGACCCAGAATACAGAAATATTCAGTTACTTACTGAACTGTTACGTTGCACACTGGATTGGATTGATATTTCCGTCGTCGTCCATGTAAAAAAGCGTCGAGGGGTAGAATGGTAAAAAATGATTAGTCGTCTAGATGAAAGGAGATGTGATGTGAGAACAAACGAGGGTCGGATGTTATTTTCGATCAATTGACAGGATTATTCGTGCACGATGAAACAGCAAAACGACGGTGAGAAGTGCAAATTTGTTCAAGCAAATGAACAATGTTTATTTCCATCGTTCAGTTTCATGCTCCGTTTTGATGCGCATTCATAGAGTGCGTCACTAAAGTGTTCGAATGCCCTTTGACGCACTATAACCGTTTTCAAATCGCACCAAACGACCTGATGTTTTTTTTTTAGCAGCTAAAAGAAAAATTGCAGTTTTCAGGAATTACGTTTGATGAGTGTCTGATGGAGTCTTTTTCGAACTGGGGAAACAACCAGTTTTAGTTTCAGAATTAACATCCGCCAGTAAAACACGCAGGGTATTTAAAAACTGTTCATTTAGTGGAAATGGCATACTTTTGAATAAAAGTTTTTCATCTTCCATCGAGAACTTAATTATAAAAATTGTCTATAGCGGAGAAGTTTTCCATGTTTCAAAAACGCCGCACGCGCTTCGCTAGATTACGTAAAAAGGCAGATATTTACGTCACGATTTTGAAAACTTTACTTTGAGAAAACACGTTTGAAAGTTTTAGGTTGTTGCTTCAGTGCCGCGAGTTATTGAAATGCTTGGGACCAAAGGCTCCGCGTAAAGTGTGGACCAGTTTCGCTATTCGAAGTAAGAAACGACGGTAGGAACGCGAAGGGAAAAGAAAATTCTTACCGGAATACGTTGTTCTAATCAAGTCTGTCTAATCAAGTGTGTAATTTGCGGAAAATATTTGCCGCGCGCTCTCGGAATTTATTATAATACCGGGCGCAACATTTTTCCTGGGCTACAGCTCGCAGGGGAGCCACGCGAGGAGCATGAGCAGGAAACCGGATTATTTCTCGGCGTGGCGCGGTGTGGCGTGGCGTGGCGCAAGCATCGCACGATTCCCTAGACACGGCCGGAAATTTCTGCCTAAATAATTCGATCGGGTCAATTACGCGCTTAATGAGGCCCACCGTTGCCAGTGACGCGAGAATACGGTCGGCCCGCGTCGCCCCCGCCGACGGGGCGACGATGAAGACGGCCAAAACAAATCCGAATATAATATTTCAGGAAGGCTGCGGTTGTCAGGGCGGCCTGACACACGATAAGACAATTTTGCGAGCAGCCGGAGCGCAATAATTCACGTCGACAATGCGGCCCAGCCGGCGTGGGATGATATCGATTCCGCGGCAACAAGAAACGATGGCTCTCTGATGCCCGGAATAGCGGCAGCCGGGCGACAGAAATCACGTGGAAAAAGAATTTGGGGTATAGCGCGGATTTGCAACCGTTGTTCGAGCTCGCCGAGCCCCGCAGGGTTCCGGCCATTAAATATTTAATGCTCTGTCAGCCGCGAGAAAACCCGCTGCAAAAATAGACCCCGAGTCCCCTCGTGAAAAAAGCTTCTAACGAGAGAGAAGGAGCGAGAGACGAGATCGGCAGATAAGGATGGAGAATGCGCGCGCGAGAGAGAGAGAGAGAGAGAGAGAGAGAGAGAGAGAAGTACAGACAAGGGAGCTGGGAATTCCTCGGCGCACACGTACCAACGATCCAGGATCGACGCAATTCTCTGCCACCCTCGGCAACCCCCGAAAAATCACCCCTCTACAACCCCCTCATCGTTCGACCTTTCTACGCTTGTCGAAGGATTGCTAGTAATACAGAGGCGTAATAAGCCTGAGGGTAATATCACTTTTATGACGCCCATAAGTATCGATCCTTCGTCGACGAAACTCGATGCCACGATAACCCCGGCCTTCGCGCTATCGTCCACACATACTTTATACGAGGAATGAAACGTTTTCGTCCATGACGCAACTCGTTATACCGGATTATGCGTGGACGTATTAATTTTATCGGCTCTCCATTCGTAGCTCGTATCCCCCGCCCATTTACGTGACCGTTCTCCGGGCGAAAATCGTCTTTAATACGGGCCAAGAGAGTCCCGATATTTTATATGTTCGGAGATGAATTTTTCGTCGCGTCGCGTCGGTTCCATTTCGACGAATTACGCCCCCCGCTCTAGGCTGCACCTCTTCCACCGTTCCGCTTTGTTTAATCGGGATTGAGAGCGGGGCATCATTGCCCCCGTTAAGAATGTTACTCGGGCACCGGTTAATCATCTGTTCCAGTCATATTGTTCTTTAGAACTTTAGAGTTTCTCTCGGAAATATGTTCATTCACAACTACCTTCCGACTGTGTACAATTTTATTGTAGTACAAATTTTTCAAGCCAGTTAAATTATTATACTGGGTGTTCATTTGAAAACTTTTCAGCCGAATATCTCGAAACGTATTAAAGATATTAAAACAGTGTAAAACACGTGTCCAAGGATTTCGAAAGGTCTCGAAAGAACTTCGCTTTCATCTTCCTCTCGTGCTACCGTGTACAGCGAATCCCGTTAATATTCGGACAATCTTTCCAAGAGAGTTACATCTATTTGGTTATTTTTAAGTAGACAGCGGAAATTTTCTACCTGAATTGCAACATACTGGAATAAAATAGAAATTGTTTAACTGTCTTAATATGTTTAAAAGGTTAAAAATAATGTAACACAGTATTTTTAAATTCATCTAATGCTTTTACCTTTTTAAATTACATCTACTCAGTTTTGTCATAAATGCATAAAATCCGCTGTCTGTTTATAAGGGTCGCATCAACATCTAGATTATTCTAGATTATTAGCGGCAACATTATAAAAAAAGATTACTACATAATTACATTATTATAAGTCCATATACATGTGGCTAACAATTGTGCTCACTTGAACTAACCCAGTTATAACTAAATAATTATCGCGCTTATAGCATGTGAATTTTATATCTCAGTATTTTTTTAAATTTTCATCGTAACCGCTGAATGTCTCGCTACATTTGCTTCATTGGAATTTTAGAATTTAGAACGTTTTAACACATTCTTTTAAAATAATGCAATAAAAATTGTTAACGTAAGTTTCGCGCGGATAAATTTTATTCGCGAGAGTCCTCTCGCGTTATTGAGTTACCTTTAACGTTTGTGTTACTTCGGAGACACGTGAACAATTGTTGGAATACAAATAATTTTCATTGAAGTAGAAACTCGCAAGAATTTTTGCGATTGCAAATTCTTCGAAAGTGGAATGTTTTTATCAAAAAATATTCAGTTTTAAGGTCTTGAGCTTTTTAAACGTATTATATTAGAAAAGTTTAAACAGTATGGGGAATGTATGTAATTCTTGCTCGATTGTATCCATATAAATTTGAAAATAATTTCCAACCGAATATCTCGAAAGGTATGAAAGATATTAAAAACGTGTAAAACACGTGTTCAAGCATTTCGAGGGAGAAAGAGGGGGCAGTATAAGTTTTTTATTTAGGTGGCGTTTTCAAGGTCATTTGAAGGTCAACTTTGTTTTTTCACATGGAAACCTATATTTTTTATTATGGGATCTTATTGTACGTAAGAAGACCAGCAATTTTCGTAGGATACTTTGTTTTATATGCGCACTAGTTTCGGAGATATTTGAAGAGAAGTAAAGAGAGGCATGTTATTCTGTAAAATTCTTTGATGCAAATCGTTGATGTTTTTCAGTAGAACTAGCACGTACCATTTGAAAACAAAATGTCCTCTATTGATCTCTTGTTTATGTTGTCTGTCTTTCAATATAAGATTGTACTATTTAGTCAAGTGTGAATCATCGTAAGAAGAGATACTATATCGTAGTACAATTACTTGTATAAAATGGTGTATTCTTTAGAAGAACGAGTAGAAATGCTCGTCGAACTGCAGCTACGTTTAATGAGAGACATCCTGATACACATGTTTCCCATACGTACGCGTTACAATTAGTTGCAAAGTTTAAGGAAACAGGATCGGTGACAAATTCAAAAAGAAACCAGCCAAAATTCATAAAAGAAGCTGATCAAATCAAATTTATAGGACAGTTTACTGTGAACCCTACTAGTTCAATTCGACAAATTTCATTGGTAACTGGTGTATCAGTGGGATCTGTGCACAAATTACTTAAACATAACAAGTTTCATCCATATAAAATGCAGTTGCATCAAAAGTTATTGAAAGATGACTTTGACAGGCGGATTGAGTTTTGTGAGGAATTAACAAATATGATCAACGTCACTCGTAATCTAATTAAAAACATTTGTTTTAGAGACGAATTCACTGTTTTCTTAAATGATGCTGTAAATCGTCATAACTGTCGTTATTGGAGTGACGAAAATCCACATCTTATTAAAGAAAGTAATACTCAATGGCCGGAAAAAATAAATGTTTGAGCAGACATTTTAAGAAATGCTATTATAGGTCCTCTGTTTTTCCAAGAGAAATTTGAATGGCAATCTGTATTTAAATTTACTGGACGACATCATTGATCCACTTATAACAGAAAGTCTTGAAAACCAAAGAGATGAAAACGGTAATTTTTTGTTAAATGAAGAACTTCTGTACTTCCAAACGTGATGATGTTCCCCCGTATTACATGTTGCCAGTTCGCCAGTGGTTAAACAATCGATTCCTACTAAGATGGATCGTTAGAAGAGGTGTTATTGAGTGGCCACCAAGATCACCAGATCTAACGGGGACACTTAAAGTCTGTTGTTTATAAAAAACAACCAAAAAGCGTCAACAATTTGCGTCGCAGAATTGTACAGGAATGTAGAGCTATTCCAACAGATACTTTCAAAAATGTTCGTTTAGAATTTGAGAATCGTCTGTATTATTGTTTAGAAATCAACGGAGAACATTTTTAAAATTTGTTATAGTTATAAAGAAATTACAAACTTTCTCGCAGTATAAGTATATGACTCCCTCTATTTCTCGTTAAATATCTCCAAAACTAGTGCGCGGATAAAAAAAAGTATCCTACGAAAATTGCTGGTCTTTTTACGTAAAATCAGATCCAATAATAAAAAATATAGGTTTCCATTTGAAAAAACAAAGTTGACCTTGAAAACGCCACCCAAATAAAATGTGTTTTACACTTTTCTAATATCTTTCATACTTTTCGAGATATTCGGCTGGAAACTTTTCAAATGAACGCCCTGTATAATCTTAAATAGTTTCGATTGGAACGCTACATTACAATCAAATCTTACATATTCCTTGTGTTGTTGTGTTCGCGTAAATTAGTTATTGAATGTTCATTACCGAAGTAGTTTTGGAATGCTTCATAATCGATACTACCGAGACAAAACTTTCTCCTTTCACCTACTTCGTCGTGACGTTCCACGGATAATGCGGTTCCATTTTTTCACCGATACGTTAATTATAAGTTACCTGCAGGTAAAATACTAAAACTGTTATTACACTGTTCCCGGAGATTGATTATCTGACGTAGCGGCGACTCTGTATTAAAAAGTTGACCACACAAGTTTGCGTTTACCATTTTTCACGGAAAACCATTCCAGTAAACATATTAAACTAATTTATCTCTGAACAAGTACACAAAGTTTTACTCTATATCGTTTTTTATAGTTTTCTCGGTTCCATTATTATATGGTATAAGATGAGCCGTTCCATGTAAAAATGGTGCAACACAGCGAATAACGAGGAATTAAAGAGAGAAAGAGAGAGAGAGAGAGAGAGAGAGAGAGAGAAAATGAATTAAAATTATATTCTATTTATTTAATTTAATGAAACCCTTGAGACACGGTGTTAAACCGAACAGGCAAATATTGGCTCCACTGCTTTTCCATTGATCAGCTCAGATGTAGATATATTTATAAAAAATTCATTGCTGGTATAAATAAAAATTGTGTTAGTATACATTGCTAGCTAAACATTCTTTTCGTCCGGCGCTGTACGAGCACGCATTGAATCGGCAACGATTCCTCCGCAGGCGAGCGATGCATTTTAAGTTGTAATGTCGCGTTCTTAATTAGACCGCGGATTTCCCGCGGGTTGTACCAAACAAAAAAAAGAAAGAAACAAAGAGAAAGAGTTGCAATAAGCGTATCTGCGCGATGAACTCCGACTGATGGCCTATATAGACCTCGGCTAATCGTCTCCGTCACGGTGTGTCACGTGCGGTCTGTCACTGTGCGAGAGTCGCCACGGGCAGTGTGCATCGTTTTCATTTCGAAGGGAGTACGTATTAACCGTAGAGACCGCGGTAAAAACGGCAACATTATCGACGATGGCTCGCGGGCTTATGGTTAACAAGTCACCGAGGGGGTTTCGCCTGGTGGAGAGCCGGCGCGGCGCTGCGCGGTGCAACTGGAACGCGGCCTGGCCGGCTAGAAAGACACTGATACACGCTCGAGGGGGCAATGATAACGGGCTAAGCCTTAATCTGGGCTCCATTAGCCTGACAGTTGTAACGGTAAACGCGTTGTTGTTGCGCTATCGGCTTGCAAATTACAACACTGCCACCTGCAGGACTGTGATAGACAGGTCTTGCGGTTGGTTGATTACGAGGGTGGAAGGAAGGCGAGCAGAGCAGATGAGGAGGTGGTGGAGAGGGAGGGCGGGAGCGGCCGGGGGTGTGTGGAGATAATATGAGGGCAATTAGTTCTCGAGTAATGCTGCGACGTCGTTGGCACCTGGCCCGTTCACCGTGCACACGATTTTTCTCAATTATCCACATCCCTCGAAATTCACCGCTTTTTAGAACCGACCGACCGACTCGAGCTCGCCAGTTAATCATCCGTGCGGCTTCAACCAGTCGGTCACTGCTTCTTAATCTTCCCCCGAGTAATCAAGTTCTGCACGATGGCACATTTGTTCGCACCTGCTCAGACGATCAGCCGGGTGTCATCAAGGAACCGGGACGGATTCTCTGTACCCATTCATTTAGGTGATATTTACCAGGTACGTAAATATGAAACCGGAATTTGCCCATAGGTGGCTCTAGCTGTGACTGTAGTTACCGTCAAACCGCGTCATTGACGCCATTTCCTTGTTTTGACATCTGGTAAAGATTTTCAACTCACAACCATACAAGTTTCATACAACAGCATAGTTTTTAATAACGTTGAACATGTCGAATTTTGTGCCTGGAAACTACGATATGCGGACAGCATTGATTTTCTGTTTCCATTTGAAGAAAACTGTTGCAGAATCGCATCGAATGCTTGTCGAAGCTTACGGCGAGCATGCTCCTGGTAAATCACAGTGCTTTGAGTGGTTTAAAAAATTCAAAAATGGCGATTTTGATGTGACGAACGAAGAACGTGGAAGACCACCGAAAAAGTTTGGAGACAGCGATTTGCAAGCATTGTTGGATGAGGATGACGCTCAAACGCAACAACAACTCGCTGATCATTTAAATGTGACACGAGAAGCCGTCTCCATACGTTTGAAAGCCATGGGAAAGATTCAGAACATGGGAAAATGGGTTCCACATGAACCGAATGAAAGACAGCAGCAAAACCAAAAAACCACTTGTGAAATGCTGCACGCCAGGTACAAAAGAAAGTCATTTCTCCATCGAATTGTGACTGGCGATGAAAAGTGGATATATTTCGAGAATCCTAAGCGTAAGAGATCATGGGTAACTCCAGGCGAACCATCGACATCGACTGCAAGGCGAAATCGCTATGGACGGAAGACAATGCTCTGTGTTTGGTGGGATCAGAAGGGTGTGATCTATTTTGAGTTGCTAAAACCTGGCGAAACCGTTAACACTGAACGCTACCGACAACAAATGATCGATTTGAATCAAGCTTTGCGTGAAAAACGACCGGAATATCAAAAAAGGCAACACAGAGTGATTTTGCTTCATGATAATGCACCATCACACACAGAAAAACCGGTAAAGGAAACGATTGAGGCGTTTAGTTGGCAAATACTTTCGCATGCGGCTTACTCACCAGACTTGGCTCCATCCGATTATTACTTATTTGCATCGATGGGACACGCACTTGCTGAGCAGCGCTTCACATCTCACGAAAATGTACGAAAATGGCTCGATGACTGGTTTGCCTCAAAAGAGAAGCAGTTTTTTTTGGCGTGACATCCACAAATTGTCAGAGAGATGGGAAAAATGTGTAGCTACCGATGGGCAATACTTCGAATAAAATATTTTGTATCATTTTCATACAATAAACGTGTATTTTCTATACAAAAATTCCGGTTTCATATTTACATACCTTGTGCACCGCCTCGTAATCTGGTAATAATAAAATCATAATTGATGTCCGCGATTGATGTGACTTTCGGGTATTCGGATGATGTGACTTTCTTATGCCCACTACTAGGAGGTTCCCCCCTGGACGGTCGATCGCGCTACTAATAAATTAAGTTATTAGGGTGTTTAAATTGGGGTTTTATGGTACTCGATGTATCATTCTCAGGTATGGAATAGCATTAGTATACGATATCTAGGATCATCGTTTACACTTGGAAAAGTCATCCAAGAAATCTATGTTCGGCACACGTAAAAAAGCGTAGTACCATTTCGTTTCCTGAGACTCGATACCTCCGAGGTTCTCACAACAATCGCGGGAACGCTGTATCCCCCAATCTAATGAGTTTTCAATTTAAGACCGTCCACACGCGGATCGATCGTCGATTAGGTCGACGCGATTCCAGTCGCATGCGACTCTCCCCTCCAGTTCACTTCCAATGCAAATGAATGGAGAGCTGCACACGGGTCGATTCGTGGTCGACTGAAATCTCGATTCTAATCGCGTGCGATCGGAAGCGAAGTTAGAAAATCGTGTGGATCGTACGATTCGTGCGACTCATGGAGTACAGTTTGCGCAGTTCATGTCATTTATACCTTGATTTGGCCATTATTTTTTGTAGTTTGAGTGCATTGCACTCTTCTATGTGGTCTATGTATTTAGGTTACATAGGTTATTATTTATTTATTATCTTTATTATCTTTTTCTATCGCGAAAAGCGTTTATAGGGAAGTATCGAGGCGCGAGATCTCATCCGTAGTAGCGAAAGGGTTAAAAATCAAAATATTCTTAAACGTGAGGGGTAAAGTCAATATGATAAGTTAAATGAAAATAAAGGGATAAATATTGCTATAACAAATTTAAAGATAGGAAATTATTATTAAAATGGTCAAAAAAATTGAGAATAAATTTAACATCATTTAGATTTTAACTAATTCTTTGTGTGGACGGGGGAGGCTAAGTATTAACTACACTACTACAAAAAAAAAACCATTATCATGTCGCCCTCAAAACTATACAACTTTTGTTTGAAACATATTGCGATATCGTTGACAATTTTAGAGGTAATCCAGTGGTTCGTTTGGAACGGCACACTCCGTACAATGCAAGAAACGGCGATGTGAAATTTCGAGGTGAAATACTCGGGACAAGTAATTCGGACGAACACTCGCGTCGCAACGACGAGAATATGTCCATCCTCGAAATCCCTGACAGTAATTGTCCGTTGTGGAATCATCGAGAATTCGACCAGGAAAGAACAATGCGCGACAGCCCAACGGGTTACATGGCAAATAGCTCAGAGCCAGCTAAGAAAATAGGCCAAGCAGAATAATGCCAGCACTGGGAATGAGTAATGCTTCGCGGGGGGCCATTAAAAGTTTCCACCATTTCGGTTTCGTATCGCAATTGTTTCGGGCAGCGCGCGAAATTGGGAGCGCAAAGCATTAGATTTTGTCGCATTTGTTCGCACATACAATGCTGGCCGGTGTGCTGGCCAAACCGGCGGGGCGGATGTACTTTCCCGGAGACAGGCAGCCCCGAATTTTGAACGGGGGAGGGTTTTATAGCGAAACGATTTTCGCGGCTGGACGACAAAATGCAGATCGTCGGCCGCATGCACGCGCTCGCGCCTGTGTGCGCGGCTTGCACGTACACGCACGCGGATGTGCGCGTCGCTCGCTTGTAATGCTGTACAAGCCGCACACGGGAAAAGTTTCACCCTGAAAATTCCACGCATTTTCCAGACCGGGACTGGACGCGTTGTTGAACGAGCCACGACTTTTTTTAGTGCTTGTTTAATTCGCGCGAATGACCCTTTTGAAGTTAATGCCCCATGAGCGCACGCCAGCCATATACTGAACTCGTACGACTGTTGCCAGTTGAAAAATTCATCGATCGCGATTGCAGCGGCGCGCCTGCGCCGACGCGCAAATCACGATGAACAGCATCTCGACGAAATTCGAACTTCTTATCCCCGGTCCGCGGAACGGAAAAGTTAATCCGCGGATTCCGCGCGCGCGCGCGCGTGTGTGTTGAAGACCCCTGAACTTGTTCCAGCTTATCAATTTAAAGCTCCGTTGCAGTTAGAAAATTATAAGCGTTATCGTTCTCGAAGTATACGCATTTTTATCGAGTTCGGTTGCGCCGGTCAGCTATGCCGGCCACTGGTGACCGCTATGGCGGACAACGTGTTAAGGGGTTAAATACAGGGTGTCCCATTTAAGTTGAGATTCTATAAAATCTCGAAGACACCTGATTTAAAAAAATAGAAGAACTGGTCAGATGGCACTACTTTTTTATCATAAACCCATATCTTTTATTTCGAAATCACATTCTATGTAAAAAGATGCACAACTTTCGCTTGAAACATTTTTTTGTATATTCACTGCGATATACAGGGTGTCCCTCGAACTCTGCTACTGCTAATAACTTTGTTATTACCATTCGATCTACCATTCGTATCGTGAATCGATAAAGCATCAAATTCTGCGTACTGACACACTGACCTTCATATGTCTTATATCTTATAGTTGACGAGATGTTATAGAAATAATTTTTCATATGTTACCATATCGTGTTAACTGTAAGATTTAGGAAATATGAAGGTCAATACATTTGTACGCAGTATTTGATACTACCCTTGAGATGACCTAGAGATAACCTTCAAACTACGATCACTTTCTCTCCAAACATTCTCTTGAATCCGTATAAATAACATTAGGGATGGCAGAGTTAGGTGGGACAGCCTGTATACATGAGTTTTTTCATGAAATAGAAGAAATTTCGGGGAGCTGTAAATTTCGTAGTTGAAAAATAAGGTCCACCGTGTGTGTACGGCTCCGAGCAGCGTAATGCCGGGCTGAAATTCGCTCCGACGTGGAGCGGAAACGGTGTCGTCTATCGCGATTCCAAATTCGACAAGCGACACCGCTCCGTTCGTTACCCGTCTCTGCGTTTATCCCGCAGCTCGGTGTAATTTCGTTACTATATGCGCGTTATTAAATCCGCTGGCTGGTATCAAACGGCTGTCCGCCATTTTGCGTCCCATTCGCGGCTACCGAGGGAAAATGAATTGGTCTGAGCACGCTGCACCCATAAGACCCCGATATTTCGAAAATCGTCGTTCCCTTTCCGCCGTTATTGCCGCAGTTATCTCCTAATTGAAGTTAGGCGGGAGAGTGTCGTTTGCGTCAAGGTAACTCCTCGCGCCCCACCGTTCTTATCTCCTCACGCGCCCCTTGAACGTTTCTTCGGCTACTGCCTTCAACGGCCCGTGGAAAATTCGTATTTTGGAGATCGATGCGGATATTTCAATTTATGTATACTTGAGCATATTAAAAATCCTCAAATTTTTAATACCTGTCCAAATAAGAATTTCAGTGTTGCGTCTCTTACTGCGGCACTTACGTTCAAGAGATAGTTTCGGTCTAGGAAGCTAGACATTCTTAACTTTTAATTATACCTACTGCTAGAAATAAAACGAGTTTCGGTGATGCTTCAACTCTAGCTTTCAAGGTATAGTTTTACGTCGGCTAACTTCCTACACTCGCCACAAGATGGACAGATAGTCAAAGACCTTTCCCGCTAGTACCTGATCCGTCACCAATTCCTATATATACCGTCCTCAACCGCCTTCCGATATCCCAGCGTCTAAGGCAGGGCCTTACACCAAAACATCTTTACAGTCGCCAAATTGGTGACCGCAACGTAAAACAGAAACGCAACATGGAGTACGTCCGGAGGAAACGACGACTACAACCAGGAGCCCGACAACATCAAGGAAGGATGGAGATGCTACTGCAAAACCGCCGAGAATACATAATCCCTCCAGTGATACCCCAGAATCATAGTACCGTGGTACTAAACCATATCCCCACTATGACCTACTGTTGCCCCTACTTTCCATTTCCAACGCGCTCGAGCGCTACACGCACAAGCGTACCATGTCAGATAGTAGAGCTACGCTGATAGCGCGCGAGCGCGTTGGAAAAGGAAAGTAGGGGCAACAGTAGGTCATAGTGGGGGCTGATGGAGGTATGGTTTAATACCACCGTACCACGATTCTGGCATCAGTGAATCCCCCTCTCCTAGTGTGGCCACCCGTCGAACTGTCGCAGACTACCACCAGGTATATCCAGAAGGCACGACGAGACCCGCAGCGCACCGAATCCAAGTCCTCTTCGAACGGCCATGCTAGGACAGCAGCATCTACAGCTCGATAGGCACGAGCGCGACTCTACTAGCTCGCCACGATGTGTGTTTACAGTTCGAGTTACAACGCGCTTCTCAAAACTCGGCACACATCAATCGAGTGGGCAACGACCTCCAAGCATCCCATCGTCCTCCTCAGATTCTGACTTGGATCATCGTAGAAAAGGGAACTTGTCAAGATTATCGTTGTTGACTGGCAAGGGGATAATGTGGCGGCTAACCTCCTACACTCGCCACAAGATGGACAGATAGTCAAAAACCTTTCCCGCTAGTAGCTGATCCGTCACCAATTCCTATATATACCGTCCTCAACCGCCTTCTGATATACCAGCGTCTAAGGCAGGGCCCGCTAGATAGCCTTACCGATGAGTCCTTTAGCGGGGCCTAGGACGTAACGCTCGCCTAAAAGACAAGAACAGGAGTGGCCGAACATTCGAGGTAGTGAGATGCGCTGTAATGCGATGAGTAGGTCGCGAAACTCCCGTTAGCCTTGGACGTCTATGGTTTTAGAGGGCACGGGTGGTATAGGGATATACGATATTGAGATCATATATAGTCCCGTTTCCCCCGCATAAGATCTTAGGGGGTGCCGAGTCCTTCACTACCCCTCCAGCTGTCTTCTGTGGGGGGGGGGGGGATGCGCGCAAGATCATTTCCCCACCGCCCTTAAAAGATAGGACGAAACGCTCCCCTTCCTTTTCCTTCCCAACACCACATCTTTACAGCCGCCAAAGTTTCGATCCAAGAAGCTAGAAAATTGTTGTTTGATGAATTCTGCTATTCATGCAATGTCTTGTAGCACTATCGCAGGATGTAATGAGGTCGACTGTAGAAAATCGAAGGAAACGTGTAACGCCGATGGCGTCCAGGTTAATTGACGATAAATGGTGGACGAATGAAGGTCGAGCCCTGAAAAGGTGGACAGTCCTTTCCGGTGGATCTGGTGGCGACGATTTTGCGGGATTTTTCGGGGAAATTGCGAGAGAACGATTTGGACATCGACGGGCCGCGAGCTATTCATCGTATTAGAACATTCTATCGGAGATTCGGTAAAAAGTATTTCGCAGCGGGTATCGCTGATCGAATTATCAGTCTCGTTTTCCAGGACGCGGGAGTTTCCTACCGGGAGAGAGCGTTTCATTCGGTAATATCGGGGGGTGATACGAATTTCGGGAGAGTCGCCGCGCGATGGAACAGCGAACACGTGTCGGGCTTCCGTCGGCTGAAATTGTTTTACATCGCGCTAATGGAGTCAGCAGTCTTTTCGATGGAGCCGGGCGAAAGAGGATTGACTCGGCGCGGCGGCGCGGCATGGCTCGTGGAAAACACGAGAGGAGATGTTTTTTTATCCTCGATCCCGCGCCGGTATTATGCGGATTCCAGCCGAGCCGATTTGACTGACCATATTAGAGGGAAACTTCGCAACGCGAGAACGATTTAAACGTCGGCCGTACGTTCTCATCATCCTGAAATTTACGCAGCTTGGTGCTAAAGCAAATTACGGCATCGCGAGCGTGTGCGCCGCTCACCGCCCTAGCCAGCTCATACACGTATTAAAGCGCGCCCGCCTTCGGCCCTCTTTTTCTTTCTTTATTCCTGTTCGCGGCTCGTGTTACGCAACGTTCAAGCGCCAGTTATATGTCCGGGAATCCCTTTTCTCTTGTCGTTTTCCTCTTTCTTTTTCTTTGTTTTCGTCCCCACTCCCCGCCGACTACCACGTACCTGTTTCTCCGAGTGTCGACTTTATGCACGACCATTGTTGCTGTTAAAATTCACTGTGCCCGCCTCGGCAAAGCCTGCAATCGGATTCACTGTCCGTTCGAGCAAACGCACGTCGGAGGCCAGGCGTTTAATGCGTGTTTAAAGGTGTAACGGATCCGCGAGCGAACACACTGCGATATTCGCTGCAACGAAGCTCGCCAATAACAAGGACGTTTAACGCGTTGTTCACTGTCACAATGGAACCGCTCGATAGCCTACGGACGGGAAAATTGGAAGCCCGGCTCGAAGGAGGTTCAAGCGCTAAGCTACCCTGCCCAACGAAATTTCCTTCGTTCACCTCTCTTCCCGTACACCCCGCGACAAAACTATAACACGTCTAGGAAAATGTGTATTCTACTAAGAATTTTTAAATCCTTTATTTCTCACATTATTGTGTCATGTTACTCAATAATAAGTAGACAGCGGATTTTATGCATTCATGACAAAAATGAGCAGATGTAATTTAAAATTTAAAATACTATTATATTGTTTTCGACCTATTGAATATATATATATATATATATATATATATATATATATATTAAGAAAGAAAATAAATTTCTATTTCCCTTCAGTTTGTTGAAATTTAGATGGAAGATTTTTGTTTTGCTCAAACATCCGCTGGCTAATAATAAGTTAGAAGCTTGTAGCTGCGATAATTAATAAGTGGAGTGCTAAGGATTGATTTATTGTTCGAGTTTAATAGCTATGAAATAATAAGCGGTGTACTCTGGTGGCGAGGATTCCCACAAGTATACAGGATGTGGATGAATTAAATCGATGAAGATCTGTAAAAACAAGGTTACCGCAAAATTATCCTTGACACTGAACTTCAAGGTCTAGTATTTTTATTGTATTGCATTTTACGCATCGCGCAATCAAAATAGTAGCGAAATGGTATACTTTCGAATAAAAGTTTTTGATCCTTCATTGGAAATTTTGTCATAAAAATTGTGTCGCGAGAAAGTTTTGAATATTTCACAAAAGCTGCACGTGCCTTGCTAAATTATTTAAAAAGCAGGTTATTTGCATATCGCCATTTTGAAAACTTTACTTACTAGAGAAAACATGTTTGAAAGTTTTAGTTTGTTGGTGTAGTGCTCCGAAACGGGCCACTAAAACCGTAGAATAGAGAGAATTTTTAATTTCGACTAATGTGGAATATTATACTGAGAAACAATTTTTCGAGTCACTTTTTCATTCGTGTTGGAAAATATCATTTCGTTTAAACAGATATCTTTTTAAAGTTGTAGTATTTTAAGTATAATTTTAATGTACACGTTTTAGCATTGCACTTTTTAATAAACGGTCTATCTCGAAAATGGTGCTAACAACTTGTTTGGCGTTCTTGTCTGACCACCTCTCGCGTGTTCTACTTACAAGGTCCCGTGAACAAGGCTGATGTACTGATTATGGCAAAGAACAGGCGTGGCTAGTCCCGGCTTAAGAGATCCGTGAGTACAGTCAAACCTGTTTTTGTGCGGTTTTCTCAACGACTGCATAAAAAAGTCTCACTTAGAAAATATGTCAAAGCTTTACGAAATAGCGAGAAAGTGTGCTTTCCAAACAAAATAAATAATTAAATTACACATGGAAACATTTTCAAAAATTTTAATTTCTCATTTTAAACATGGAGAAATGTTCAAAATGTACATCATTCAATACATATACATGTTGTTCTGCTGAAATAAGATCAGCAGGATATCTCGGAAGACGTTGTCGTTATCAAAAAAGTGTTCGTACAACAGTTGTTTGGTATGACGGGTTACATTACGTAGTATTAACTGTTATCTCGTGGGTGGAGTGGTGGAGGACATTTCAAGGTCACCTTGATTTTTTTAATAGAATGTCCTACTTTTTATAGCATATATCGATAGAGTATCAAATTCTGAGCATAAAAGTGTTCACCTTCATATGTCATAAACCGAATAGTTAACGAGATATTATCCGAAGAAGAAAGAAAATTGTTTCGATAATATCTCGTTAACTATTAGGTTTAGGACATATGAAGGTCAACACTTTTATACTCAGAATTTGATACTCTATCGATATATGGTATAAAATATAGGACATTCTATTTAAAAAAAGAAAAGTGACCTTAAAATGCCCTCCACCACTCAACCCACAAGATAACAGTTAATACATACTACGTAATGTAACCCGTCATACCAAACAACTTTTGTAGGAACACATCCTGCTGACCTAATCTGATATTCATATACCACATAAAAAAAATCGCATAAAAAAAGACCGCACAAAAACACGTTTGACTGTATTGGGTAGGCCTCCCCGACCAACTGGGAGGAGAGTCCCACACTACCCCCTTCTGGGCTGTACGTAATGTATTTTCCCCAACATCCCAGTAAGATTGATTCAATTCAGTTTTTCGCTATCGCGTATAGTTTCCGAGATATCATCACTCAAACTTCACTAACTGTTAAAAACAAAGCGTATATCCGGATAAGATAGTAAAAAATGCCCTTAAACCGAATTGCAAAATCGAAAAATCATTTTTTGGCCTATTTTCTTTAGTTATTTTTTTTAACAACAGCGCACAAAACCAAAAAATCTGAAAAAATTCATGAACAATACCTATAACAATATATTGCTACTGTAAAAATATAAATGTTGTCACTCTAGAATTTCCATGTGAAATCTGCATTTTTTAGATTCTTTTGAGGTTTTTGATTTTTTACAAGCAGGATTTTCAGTTTAAAAATCTGAAACCAATTGCAAAGTATGTATTTGGGTACTTGACGTGTGTCAGATTTTTCTCAGAATTTCTAAACATAACTAGGGAAAATAGGCCAAAAACTGATTTTTCGATTTTACCCCATACCTACCCTTCCGATCGAGATACAGGGTTGAAATTATGCACAGTCCGTTTTTTCTTGGTGCCCTACCAAATGGGCATTTTTGACTATCCATACTTTGGCTATACGCTATCTTTTTAACAATTAGTGAACTTTGAGGGATGATATCTTGGAAACTATGCGAGATAGCGAAAAACTGACTGCAATCAATCTTATGGCACATTTTGTCAGCTTTAATTTTGTAGAGAATGGTCTTATCGCTAGGACGCATAGGTTCCGAGATATAAGCGGAAAAAGGAAACCTTTTCGTGAGGACTTTTGATATGTTCACCTCTTAACTAGTCCAAACAAAGTCCCAAAGTTAAAAATTGTGTTCCTTCCATTTCCCTCTATACCCCCTTATGAGCATTCATTGACTGGACTATTCAGTAAATCAGTGCGAATTTTACACGCCGGCGTAGTTATTCCTTATTTCCATTTGAAATAAAATTTTTTGAAAAACGCTTTGGTTTAGCGCTGCATACATTGTCCATGGAACGTGGTTCGCACATTCTGGAAAGAGCTGACCGCGAAAACAATGAAGAGTTCGAAAAATACTGCGGAAAAAGGGCGACGGAACAGTGACATGTTTGTAACCAACAGCCAGAGGTCGGAAATCCACGACAGACGATGGTTCTGCCGCGTGGTGTGCTGCGCTGCAGAACAGAACAGGAGGATAGAATCCCATCGATCATCGTGGCACCAAAGAGCCTAGGGGAAGCGTTCGTGTTTCCCGCGAACGGAGCTCTCAATCCGATCCGATGTTTTCCATCCGCTTATTTAGTCGGGGTATGAGCTGGTAGCAGTTGGCAAAAGATAAGAACGGCGCGGCGGCGTGCTGCTGAGTGGGAGTTGGTGGGATTTGGTCGGGTGCGTATGTTCCCAGAGATCCTAAATCAAGGATTTGCAAGCGGTATAGGTTGCGTGCGCGGATGAGGTTCCTCGTGAGAACACCTAGCCCCAGCAGCCTCTAAATGGGAGATCCGCAATGCGGTTAAGTACCTCGATAGGTTCGGAAGCCAGCCTGAAAGCGTGGCCTGGAATTAGCCATTGTTTCGGCCCATGATTTAGGTAAGAGCCTGCAATTTGCTCGAAACTTGACGATAGAGCGACGGTATCGGCGCGGTTCGTTGACACAAAGCGGCCAGGGATCACCGTACACAGCCAGACAGGTGGGAGGACGAAGGGGATCGTTAATGGTATATCCAGCCGATAGCAAGAACCGGCTCCTCCGCCGCGCCGGGGGTGATAACGCGGCAAAGGATCGACGGGGAATATGGAAATCGTCCTGCTTACCTTGTCGCGGAACGAAGAGCCGACCTAAACAGACGTTGAAAGTCTGGTAAGTAAATTCCGAGTTGTCTGAGAATAGATCTCGACGAGATTCGGGAGGGTCGCCGCGCCGTCGGAGTTCTCACGGCACCCGGGGCCTCTTACAAAGCTGCGCCGCCACTGCGACGACGGATTGTAAATGAAATCCACCGGAATGCGAACGTGTCTTGCCGACGCAATCGTTGATACCGAGTCGATCGTACCCCACGAAATAGGCTGGTCCACTTACCCGGAACTGCTCGCCGCGAATCTGCATCAGAAAAGAAAATGGCAAGATTAATAATGTGCTTGGACATTTAGTGAAATTATAGTAAATCCACTTATGACAGGAACATGCATGATTTTTACGTTTCATCCAATTTTTTTGACGACTAATTCACTGCTTTGTCATTCCTACGTGACGATTATACATATGTATATGGTGGGGTGGCTCTTATTTACTCTTGTCAAAAGTGTTGTTCCAAAACAGAAAAAATCATTCCTATGTACTGATTACTATTGAAAAAAATATATATTGGGTTGGCAAATAAGTCCGTTCCGTTTTTTACCGTGAAATAAATCACAAAAACCGAACGAACTTATTTGCCAACCCAATATATTTTTTAAATAATTTTTTAATTCATTGTCCACATTTTATTGTCTTAAAATAATATTTAAAATTGTATGCTCGCGTTACTTATTTACTGATTTACGTAAGTAATTAGTTACTTAATTACTTATTTACTGATTTGTTACGTAATGTGCATGGTGCCAAGGTACCAAATTTCTGGCAAGATTATTTTTTTCCGAAGGTCATGTTTTTCGGAGTTATCATGGTCATCGATATTTTTTGATACATAACAACATTTTTTTTTACTGCTTCGTGTAACTGATCGAGAAATACATCCAGATATGTATAATAACATGATCTTGAAATGACCTTGATCTTCGAAAATTGGCGTTCCTTTGCGTGGTCCGTCTCTTCAGGTTATAGTGATGCAAAAATTTTTTTTACGTAATGTGCATAGTGTGAATGGAAAAAATATCTGCCAAAAATATGTTTTTTCTAGGTCATTTTTTTCGGAGTTATCAAGGTTATCGATGTTTTTTGATACATAACTACATTCTTTTGTATTGCATCGTATAACTGATCGAAAAATACATTCAGATATGTATAATAACATGACCTTGATCTTCGAAAATTAAAGTTTTACCTTCAGGTCAAAGTCAATGTTATGTTATTATACATATCTGAGTGTATTTTTCGATCAGTTACACGATGTATTACAAAAAAATGTAGTTATGTATCAAAAAACATCGATGACCTTGATAACTTCGAAAAAAATGACTTCCGGAAAAAAATATTCTTGTCAGATATTTGGTACCTTGGCACCATGCACATTACGTAACAAATATTTTTTGCATCACAATAACCTGAAGAGGTATTTAGGTATCCTTATTTAAACGGACCTCCCTGTATGTACATGAATTAATTCAGTAAATAAACTGCGCAAAATTAAGTTTTTTCTACCATTAAAAATTATTATTATCTCATCAATCTACATCTCTAGCGATTATTAAGACTGTCATTGTACACTAACTGTAAACCTAACGTATAATTGTAAAAGCTGAAATAAACCTATAATAGGGGTTTCAGTGGCTCAATAAAAAAAAAAACAATATATAAAAATCAGAGATTGAATATTGAATAAAATTCGATATTCTTTTCTCAAATGTCCTTTTAAATGATCTTTGTAACCACTTATCATTTCGAATTGAAAATTCTATCTTACGGGAATAACTGAAAGCATTCCGCAATCATTTTTCTTCGATGCTATCACATATTTATTTTCTAACTCTGATGTTACGAAAGTATTCAGATGAAAAGCACATGCAAAGTATTACGGGCAAAATTGGAGAAGAAATACGGCTCGTAGTAGGTACTGGAATAAATCCACGATATTTTTCAACACACTAACGATACGTCGAAAAGTTGGCAACATTCGCTGCAACCGAAAATTGCCGGAACACAATAGAAACTACCGACACGTATTCCTCGCGTGCCCATTCAAATTCCACAGCTGATAACTTCGTGCACGGCACATTGCGCTGCTATTTCATTGATGGCCATTATAATTACACGCCTTGAGAAATACAATAACGATACGCCGGTAAAAGTTGTGTTAATTGCCCCATCTGGACAAATTGCACCATCCGAAATTCCGCTGAGTTTTTGAATTGTTTCGTTGAATTGATATTGAACGAAACATCGAATCAAATGTTGGTCTGTTGTAAATTGGGATTATAACAATTATATTAGGTCGTTGCATATGAAATGTCCGATTTCGAACAGTAACATCAAACAACCGCAACTATTTCTTATTGATCAAAGAATCACACACACGTTCCTTGAGTGGCCGAAATAATGATAGCGGTTGCGCACCCAGGGGGTCAAGTCCCCCCACCAAGACAAAAATGTTTAGCTTCCAAAATTAAAAATCGCGGAATAGCCCTGGGTACCGTCGACAGATATTTTGGCAAAACAAAAAAAAATGTCATCACGCAAAACGTAGGGCTGGGTTCAACTCGCCCCCCCCCCCCCCCCCCCAAGATTACATCTTGGGTGCGCCATTGACTGATAGGTTCACTAGCCGCGTCGGCTGGTTTACTGCTTCTACCACTGTTATTCTCGTTTTCGGGGGGAAGTGTACTGTGGCATTTGTTTTTATTTTGCAAGAATGTGTTCTACACACGGTGTAAGCAGTCAGTCGATTATCAACAGTATTAGTGTAAAGATGTACCCTGTTTAAAAAATACTTTGAAAATTATCGAGTACAAGATACGAAATAATCTTAGGGGGGTTCACAGAGAAATATTTAAAAATTACTACCGGTACTGCAAGTTTTTGAACGTTTTTGTATGGTAAGTACTTACACAGATTTATGAGAGAAGTTCAAGAATTATAAAAAATATTTTATGTTCATTTAATATTATTGAAGCACAATGACACGGGGAAATCGTTAAATGATAACGAAAAGGGCCAAATTATTACTTTCCACGATATGAGTCTCTTTAACAGAGAAATTGCAAGAAAATTGGAAAGGTCATTATAAATGTCCTAAACAATTTTTTAAAATTAAAATAAAAATGCGGCAGTAAACAATCTACGGGTCATCTAAAAAAATTAACACATGGGGACAAAGATAAAATTTTTCAAGCAGCGCGGCAAAATATGCTTAATGCCTCTAAAATAAAAATGAAATTAGATTTGCCAGTTGCTGTTCGACGTGTACAGCAAGTTGTGAGATCGCGAGTGGGACACTTAAATATTCTAACAAAGCGAAACAACCTCCGCTAACTAAATTCCACAAGGAGGAGAGATTAATGTTTGCAGAATGTCATATGTCATGGATCGAAAAGTGGAAGACGGTGATTTTTTCTGATGAAAAAAAATTTAATTTGGACGGCCCAGATGGATATTAATATTACTGGCACGATTTGCATGATGAAAAAGTGTAAAAATGACAAGAGTACATGGAGGAGGATGTGTGTAAACCATTGTTTGGGTTGCATTTGGCTGGAACGGTAAGACTCCGATAATGTGGTTCCCTCCAAAAACCAATGCTGAAAAATATCAAGAACTATTGGAATACGTACTGGATGAATATAGAAACAAGATTGGTGGACCTAATTTAATATTCCAACACGATAATGCAGCAATCGTGCAAAAACAATTAAAAACTACTTTGAGAGGGTAAAAATTGAGGTTTTACCCTGGCCATCAACGAGTCCGAACTTAAATCCGATTGAAAATCTTTGGGGAATATTAGCACGAAAGGTATACGACGATGGAAAACAGTATAGCACTGTTTCAGAAATGAAAAATGGGATTAGAGAGGCGTGGTCTGAAATATTAAATTAGAAACATTATAAAAATTAATTTAATCAATTCCACGCAGAGAATATTTGAAGTTATAAAACACAAAGGAGATTCAACTAAGTACTGAATTATTTTTATTTTTTCTTTTTTTTTAATTTTTATGTGTGAAAATACATAATAAGCCTATGTTTATTTCGCAACTAAAATTCAAGTGTTGTAATAGAAAATTTGTAATTGACATTAATTAACATTGTGTTACTCAATTGAGCTGTGTATTTTGTTAATTTTATTAGAATGAATAAATAATAATAAGTGAAATCAAAAATACTGCATTCAACACAACATTATGTCAACAAATTGAAGTGAATCTATCATTTCGACCACTGTATTATGGTAGACATTGAATTTTCTGGTCACTCACATGCTTAATTTACAAGATTGTTATCGCTATTTTCTACTTCTTTTTACTATCAACAATAGTGCATCGTTAATTGCAAGTGACTGGAGCCATATAAATAGTTTATATTCTTACTTTAATAATTTTAATAACTTGAGAAAAATTCAAAGATTAGCACTCTTAAATCATTGTAACGTTTTTCATTCAATATGTTATTTTTCCACCCATACAAAAAGAGCACGCGCGCGACAATCGCACTGATTGATATCAAAATTTAAAAGGAATTTTATATGTGTAAATTAACATTGAAGATACGGGATCGTAAGAACATTTTGCGTTCTAAAATCGGACATTTCATATGCAACAACCTAATACTTTCACTTTCACAGAACCCAATGTTATTTTATGTGTTTTTTTTAATCATTCATTTGTTATTATTTTACAACGAAATGGCTTTAATAATCGTGTAGCAAATAGTGAGATGTTAATGCTACTTATGTCAGCGGTTTCCAACCGTTATGCAATTATGCCTCCCTAAAAAAATTTTTTTTCCGCGCCTCCCTATCGTTTAATCGATATAATAATATAGGCACGTTTTAACTTAAAACGGAAAATACTGAAAACTACAATTAACAGAATAATAACAAGGTTTTGGTATAACAATACGAACATGCATATTTATTTTTATATTAAATTACTAATTAAACTACATCTAATGCATCAAATATTAATGCGAGTGTTGTTGTTGTTTATTGGCACAAAGTTTATCAAATCTTGGGGACAATGTGGAGAGTGCCACTCGTAACTCTTTTTCGACTACACTGTCCAACAGTCAAAAAGTATTTCGATTCCCACTATGCGATTCTTATAGAGTTTTTTGCGCTGTTCCGAATCTGTCCTTAATTTTTCTCCTATACGTACAGTTTTTGAGAAAATGGAGTTAAAAAAAAGACATATTTTTCAACTTTGAACAAATATGGTGATGTTATTATAAAAGATATTGAATTGTTTCTTACACCAAAAGATTCCTTAGATTTTGAACATGTTTAAACAATCATAATGTATTAATATTGAATATCACTGTATTCGGGAAAGTCTAAGGAATCTTTTGGTGTAAGGAACAATTCAATATCTTTTATAATAACATCACAATATTTGTTTAAAGTTGAAAAATATGTCTTCTTTTTTAACTCGATTTTCTCAAAAACTGTACGTATATGAGAAAAATTAAGGACAGATTCGGAATCAGCGCGAAAAACTCTATAAGAATCGCATAGTGGGAATCGAAATAGAAAAAAAAAAAGTTGAAATTTGTTAGACAGTGCTATTAACCTGATTTGATATTTGGTTTTCATTGCAGCTAGTGCCGAAAAGCCCGCTTCGCATAAATAAGACGTTACAAACCGTAGAAGCACCTGCATTGCTTTGCAATACAAAGATTCATACTCTCCACTAAGATTCACCCAAAATTGAATTATGGTTTCATTTTGAAACTTTTGTTTCAGTGGGCTGTCGCATGATAATTCTATCAATTTTTCTTTTTCGATGGTTGCTAGCTCAAATTCGCCTTCTTCATTGCCGATAAATGGATTGTGTATCCACAAAACCTTTGAGAAGTCAAGGTCTTTGAAATAATTTTGCAGCACTAAACCATCCAAGTGTACAATAAAAAGATTTTTGCTTGCTTCAATGTTGGCTGCGTCCCAGAAATCTTTTAAAAGGGAAGACATATCCAATTCATTCTTTTGTAAATTTGATTTCCGTAACTCTAGTCTTTTAATGAAGTGTAGATATGGTGTCACGAACATTAATTCTTTATTAAAAATTTTGGCGCCTCCCCTGGCAATAGCACGCGCCTCCCCGGTTGGAAACCACTGACTTATGGTCAAATGGCGATGCCTGGCACTTCGGCGACACAGCAGCCGAAAACACCGTTGGGTAGGGCAACTTTATGCGTTCTGGACCACGGTTAAAACATTTCACGGTTTACGTGCAACAATGACAATGTAACGTCCGAGAATGTCTGTCGACTGGCGTTGCAACGAGGGAAACAGTTTCGCGCGGATGGAATAGTTGGAACTCCGGGCAAGTTTAAGTACGTTTAAGTAGTAATTAACGGTTTCCCCGACTGTCGATACCTTCCTAGTCCCAAACTGTGGCAATTTCGACCCGGTAGGTATTCGTTTTGCAGCGTCGTCCCAGAAACTACCGGGGACAGATTGTGTTCTTGCGAGACGACGCGACGCGACGTCTGGAGTCGACCGCCGTGCAAGTGTTACCACAGCCCCAAATCTCCTTGTCGAGTGTTTCAGACCTCACAAGTACATCATTATGCGCGTTTCTGTCGTAAATTTGTCCTTCACCCAGCGTCATACAACGCTAACGTGTTTCGTGCCTCGATGTGCACCGATAAGTGCCGGATATGCACGTGCACATAGCTTTCCAGACACACACGTTGCACTCTAACACCGTTCAGAGTATCCAGCTACCTCGAACAATGTATTCTTTTCCACTTCGTTAAATAATTATTCCCTCCGCAAGCTTGCCTCTCGTAAGTTTGCACTCTATTTTATTATTACACTACGGATCTTTATGCAATTATGGTGTTTGAAACTTTTCAATAAATGCTATGTATTAATTTATTTTTTATCTAAAATAATGGTACTCTCTCTACCACGGAAAATAATATTCTATTTTATTCCACATGCCTAAAAAATTCGTCTAATCAAAAAAAATTCTGCATGTTTTCTCAACAACGAACGTCGACTTATAACTTTTATTAAGTGGATCAAGTTTTACAGAGGAAAAACTTATTATTAGCTAGTAGAAGTTATTATTATTAGTTAAACTGAATGTTATTTCTTCCCTTAACGATTTTAGTGGAGGAGAAATCATACATTGACATCTTCAATTTTTAAAATATTTCGTCTTAACATTTTTCGTACATTCTCGTACGTATTAATATAAAGCAGCTTATTGATATGATCGTTTTGAAATTTAAATGAGTACTCATTAAATATTCGACAGAGAATGCATACAGTAGAACGAAACAAAATTTATTAACCGCAGCTCTAGAAAGCGTTTCACATGAACGAATCTGTTTCACGAAATAATCTCTGGACCAGGGACAGATCGCGTATTTTATGCATGCATATCGAATATCAATATGCACGGTAGGGCCTTATGGAAAATCAAATTAAATATTTATTTCATTTTGATCGCAATAAGATCCGTGACAAACGGGGTAAGTTAGTCTCTGACTGTGCATATTTGCATAAACATGGACATTCTGTACGAGTTTATTGGATTGGCGACGAAATAATTATTTGGGTCATTAGGGATGTGCTACAATCTTTTACACTTTCAAGAAGGACCTGACCCCTCATTTAAGGATAAATTACCCTCACTGCTATAACCAAAAAGGAAAAAGGTCATGGAATAACAAGAATATCATAACTAAAATCGTTCATAACTAAAATCGTATTGGTTACAAATAAGGACTAATACGATTTTAGTTATGAAATTCTTGTTATTCCTACTCTAACATGTTATATACAATATATATATAGAGAGAGAGAAATTCATGTCGATAACTTATAACAGTTATCAATTGGGGAAATTTATTTCGATCGCTCATAACAATTATCAGTGAGAGAAATTTATTTTGATACTTTATAACAGTTATCAATTAGAGATGTTCATTTCGATCGCTCATAACAGTTATTGATGAAGGAAATTTGTAATAGTTATTATTAAATAGTACAACTTTCAAATGGTAGACAATCAATTATTTCATAAATTTTTACTCGTAAAATTAATTGCAACAATGAAAATTTAATGTGACAAACATGAGTTTTTCCATATTTTCTCCTGACAAATTACATCGCAAATCATTTTGCGTTAATTTTGGAGCAGAAAAGGCTCATTCGACGCCAACCTGAGTTGCGGGCACAGCGTGAATTATGCACGCTAGTTTTGATAAATACGGGAGTCTACATATACTTCTGATTTTCCCAGTAATCTATAATATTTTCGTCTATATCGTTTTTTCCGAGTGGAACAGAGTCGCCCGTGAACAAAAACAGTCAACAAACAGATTTTGTGTTGTTCTTATTGTATCTTGTTGTACGAAACCTTGTCAATTAATTTCACAGGCTTGCTCCAGCAGAAAAGGAGTAGACAACTCAATAATTAAATATGCAACCGAAATGAATATTATCATCAATAATTATTATGAACAAGTGAAAAGAAATTCGATCATTGCTTTGAGCAATCGATACAGTTTTTCTTCATCGATAACAGTTATCGAGGAGGATTTTTTTGGCCACTAATAACTGTTACTTGTAACCGAAAAGTATAAAAATCAATATTTTTTAATCATTTTGTTCTTCGTATTGTTTTCTTTATATTTTGTGTAGATTATCTTAAATTTCAATAATAATCTACTTTTTATTAACGATTTTTATCGTAGAAAATTTTGGAGTAACTGTTATTTTTGGTCCCTGGTAAAAATCCTCAACTTTATCTTTTTTTTCGGTTCTTAATGAAGATATTATGACCAAGAACAATTCGACTGACACCTACGAAAAAATGTAACTGAGATTAAATAAAACAAATGAAAATAGATGTTAAAGACAGGCGAACCGAGGGTATCTGGTGTCTAATTTGAAAAGCATCATTCTACGAAAAGCAGGTTTAAACTGGCAGATACTATGAGACTGTAAAAACGTATGGAAAGAATTGTTTGAAACTGTCAGCAGAGTGCCTCTTAAATATTCCTGATGGTAATCTCGAGGCTGCGGTGCTTTGTAACACACTTAATTGCATACTCGGACGCGGACGTACATTACTACCTGTAAATGTACATACAGAACGAGAGAGGGAGGGAGAGAGAGAGACGTATATATCGTTTCCCAAGAGTGCCACTGCATATATTCGATTCTGTCGAATTACCAACGGAATATCGTGCCCGAAGTCGAACGTTATTCTCACGACGGTTGATTTATCGGTATTATTAATACCAGGATAATATTACGCGATACGGACCGTTAAAACCGACGTTAAAATCCGCTTCCAATATTGCCGCTTAAGGCAGATACAGGTGCGCGCGATGATCGATGAGCGTAATCCTATTGCGAATCCTTTAAAGCTTCCCGTCACTGCTCCCGAGCTCCGAAAGTTTTCGAATCCGCTCAGGACAAAATTGCAGATATTAAAACCGCATACATGTAAGATGATACTAAACGACGGGCTAAGGAAACGATACCTTCTGAATTGATTTCCGCTGAAATCTCGTATCCACTGCATCCCCTCGGTCTATTCACCATCCAGTATTCTGACTATTCAATTTACAGAAATCGTGACATTTCATAACTGTTATTGTTAGACTGCGGATCTTTATGCAAAATCAACCAGACTGAATGTTATTTCTTCCCTTAATGATTTGAATAGAGGAGAAATCATTTATGACATCTTCAATTTTTAAAATTGTCCAACAAATTTTAATCTCATCTCCTCAATTTTGCTATAAATGCATAAAGATCCGCAGTCCGTAGTTATTACAAACGATATCTTCGATTGTGTAACGAATAGACTGCGGATTTTACGCATCTATTAAAGGTAAAGATTTTTAAGCGTTTCATCTGCTTCACTACAAGTTTCATGTTAATTCGTTTAGTGTGGTTGTCAGGTGAACCACTTACGTTGACGGAAACAGATCAGTTTGCTGCGACACGTTGCGCCGACGAGAAAAAACTACATTGGCCTGGGTTAGGCTCATTAGTCTCGGGAACGTTGTGTTGTCATTACCGTCGACGATGGGCTCGCCGGGGGTATGTATTCTTTTACCATTCTACCGGAATAACAAGTGGCCTCATCAAGACTGCACGGAGATGGTGCAGCGATACAGTCTCGCGGAGACCTTTGAAATCCGCGTGGGAAGTTTATTCGATCGGGGTTCAAGTGGAGCCAACGATTCCTCCCGGTATAGAGAATAAAGAATTCCGAACTCCGGAGGCAACGATCCCGAAGAAAATCATTATAACGCAACTTTCAAATCCCGCGGGATCCCTCTATGCTTCAACTCCCGTGAAAAGATTTTTTCTCCGGCGACAGGGGAAACGATCAGGAAAGAAAGGATCCCGAGGAAACTTCTCGTTACATCTTTCCCCGAGTCGGGCGCTACGTGTTTGTTCGAAAGCAGCGATATCCGCGACAACAACTACTTGACAAAGCGAATCGAACACGGTCGCCCGATCTCTCTACCCGTACGCAGACACACAGCCGAGTCGCTTTGTGCCGTGTATGTCCGAATGTTCACCGGGTACAAGCATCCAGCTCGACTTTTCTGCGTCTACTGCCTGCCTGTCTGCCTGCCTGCTCTGAGGAACTTGCAACGAGGAGGAACGGGGCAACGAAGCGGAACGCAAATGTCTTCGTTGAACCTTATGAAACGAACGCTCAGAATCCGTCAGCCTCTGACACGGAACACGGAGAGACACGCTGAGCCGAGCCGCCCCGCGGAAGAATTGTACGTGGCGAGCGTATTGAAAGGCCTACGTTTTATTCGCCAATATTCCTCTTATGAAATACCTTGAATCCTATACGCGGAACTACCTAACCAGCTTCTCGCTCCCATCGAAACCAATCTCGTTCCGGATACAGGTTGCCCCACTCAAGGGGAACCCCGGAGTAAAATATTAAAATTGTGTTACGGATGACGAACAGGTGTTCAATATCATCTCTGGCAGGAACCGTCCTAGATAAACGAACAGAGCCACCCTAGATAAATCTACATAGCTGTTTAGTTTAGTTTAGGGCCCAAACTTACGCACGACCAACTGGTCGTTGACAAAATACGAATGTTCACTTCAAGAGTACTGACAAGTACCACCCGTCATTGCAGGGGTATATAAGCCCTTGCATTTCTACTTCCGTGGGCTAGTACTATCGTAATCACGAATCGTGTCGCGTCGTGCTGCATCTCGGAAGTCAACTACCAGTGAGATCGGGCTGAAGTTCCCCTTCGAATAAAAAGTTAACCGTATAGATTCCGCGAGTTCGGTGTTAAATCTATTAGGCAGTGATAAGGTTGCTCCGAGACCCCCGCATTGCCAGTGCGTCAACACCGTGCATCTTAGTTTAGGTAATACACATCTTCTTTCAATTCTTTCTATTCTAAATCAATTCATTCGCGACAATTACACAATTGTATCACAGAATCTTATAATCAAAATATATTTGTGTTCTTTGATAATTAACGCAAATTCATTGAACCCATAATTATCGTCCAATATCCTAATCGAGTAATTGAACGTCCCCACACGATACAATCTTACAGCTCGGATTGTATCATTAAATTATACTAGTTACGAGGCTTACTAACTATCCTAGCGACTCCCTAATTTCGCATCAGGTTCGTCCACGAAAACTATACTATAATATAGATAATATATAATATAATATAAAACTATACTTCCTATTGTTCTCAGTTCTGCGCGGGTCAGGACAGGCCTGGGACACATCTGGCGACCAGATCCACGCAGGCCTAATCCTCTCGTTGACAGGCAGTGGAGTGGGTAGGCACTGGACAACGATCGTGCCCACCATTCAGGACAACGAAGGAGCGATTACTGTATCCTAGCGGCTCCCAAATTTCGCATTGGGTTCGTCCGCGTCCTAACAGCTCCCTGATTTCGCATCAGGTTCGTCTGTGCTTTCATCCAACCTCCTAGCGGTTGCTTAATTTCGCATTGGGTTCGTCCGCGTCGTTCTACAACTTCCTAGCAGCTCCCCGGTTGTGCATCGGGTTCTTCTGCGCTTGACTCCAGTGGCGCCAGAAGATGCTCAAATGGACATCTCTTTCCTCTCCTCCCAGCACCATACGCACACTCCAACGTTCCCCACTAAGACCGTACACCACGGTGCCCGGGCCGTAAACTGGTCAGGTCATCATAGAGGGAGTACTTGTATTCCCCTCGAGTTTTCTCGATCTGGCGACACTGCTTGACTCCATTCCTAGAGACTCCCTGACTTCGCGTCAAGTTCGTCCTCGCTGTCTATAATCCTAGCGGCTCCCCAATTTCGCATTGGGTTCGTCCACGAAAACTATACTCCTAGCGGCTCCCCAATTTCGCATTGGATTCGTCCGCGTGCCTTAACTAACAAATTGATACCATATTCCTAGGGTAACAACACTTCGCCGGCAACTCGTGCTGCTCGCGGCCCTGGCTCGTAACAATTGTAATTTTAGGAATTGTTTAGAAAAAAGGCTTCTGGAGGCTTCTTAAACAGTGAAAAGCTCGAAAGAAAATCGATTGTATTATTGAATTTATCTACGCGGACACATAGCAGTCGAATTTTCTTGAATGGGATTAGTCGGATGCCATTCAGCCAATTTATGATGTTAAATGGATTGCGCCATGTTTATTTAGGTGGTGTCCGATGGCCATTTTAAGGCGAATTTAGCGATCTACAACAACAAAATTAGGTGTACCGCTCTGTATACTAATTTTATGAGGCTGGCGTCGTTACTTTCATGAGACATTAGGAGTGCCTTGCAACCTGTCGGTCAGACGAAACTTTCGGCTTCGTAATTTCCTCAAACACGAGGTGTGGAGCGAGGTGTTTCGAACAAACTTGGCTCATATGTTCAACACGTCACTAAACTGTTAGTCAATTATATCTCTAACAATTTATCCAGCTTATCAGACGACATTTTTTAAATTTAATTTAACGCTAACTGTACCGAGCACGAGGTGTGATTGGTGAGTTCTAGATATACGTTCGAAGGAAGACATTTACTTAAAAATTATCAATGGAAGCGGCTTCGTAATTTCAAAAATTATACGTCATCTCTGCGAGTCCACGAAGATAGCTCAATAGTCGCGTTCCATTTATTCTTATCTCCCTAGGATTACAAGAATCGCAAGTTCTTATTTTATCTATGGTCGAACACAAGGCAGAGGGTTGTAAAACGCAAAGAAAGTTATAATTCTCAGAGAATAAAGCGCAACGTTCGAGAATATGACCGATTCATCTCGTCGCGTTGCCCCAATAAATGGCAGACTATAATTCTTAAAATCGTAATGAAAGCCCCGCGACCCGGCTGTGCCAATTCCAAACTTGCACGGCGCCGACGAAACGTCTTTGATGGAAAGCTGCAATTGAAAGTTCGCAGAGTTACGAGATAAAGAAGAGGGGGTGGGGGACGTTGGAAAAGCGAGACAAGAATTCAAGATCTGACGCACCTATTTACGACCGTTTGTTTAGAGGGGTTGCAGAGGATGAGGAGAAAGGGCGCGAGGAGGGGAGGAGAGGGTGAGAGAACCAAGGGGAAAGAAGGGATCAACTTGTAAATCGCATTACCACGCGATCGCAACGCTCCCGCGCCAGCCGGCTAAGGAAACGTTTGATCCTTAAAACTGCAAAAACCCTGCGAGGTCTATTTCACTTGGAAAACGGAAATAAGGACGGGGGGAACGGCGCTTGCGGGGTTCCCGTGAAACCGTTTAAAATGTTTCAGCGCGTACGCCGGGGCTTATCCTAACCAAAGGCTAGGAAACGAGTTTGTTTGTTTCCCCGGTGCAAGAAACGAAATCAGAAAAATAACCACTTCCAAATGAGTTTCCGTCGATTTCAGTATGAACAGCGGAATAATTCCGAATTACCGGCGAGATCGAGTTGTTGCGCTTGCCATGCAGTGTCTGCTCTATCGCGTGGTATAGTTTGATTTTCCGCTGGACCCTTATTTTTTGAGATAAATTCAAAAATATCGTCAAAAATTGGTGCGAAAGTGGTGTCTCACCGCCTTTAATGATCATTTAAACATGTTTAAACAATCATAATGTATTAATATTATATATCACTGTATTCGGGAAAATCTAAGGAATCTTTTGCTGTAGAGAACAATTCATTATCTTTTATAATAACATCACACTATTTGTTCAAAGTTGAAAAATATGTCCTTTTTTTAAACTCCATTTTCTCAAAAACTGTATGTATAGGACAAAAATTAAGGACAGATTCGGAATCAGCGCGAAAAACTCTATAAGAATCGCATAGTGGGAATCGAAATACTTTTTGGCTATTGGACAGTGTTATCAGATGAATTATCGTCTTGTTGTACGAAACCTTCTCAATGAATTTCACAGGCTTGCTCCATCCGAAAAAGAGTAGACAACTCAATAATTAATTAAATAAGCAAATGAATATTAACATCAATAATTATTATGAACAATTGAAAAGAAATTCGATCATCCACAACTGTTATGAGCGATCGAAATAAATATCTTTCATCGATAACTGTTATAAGTGATCAAAATAAATTACTCTCGTTGATAACTGTTATCAGCCATCGAAATCAATTTCCCTAATTGATAACTGTTATGAGCAATCGAAATGAACTTCTCTCATTGATAACTGTTATGAGCGATCGAAATAAACTACTCTCATCGATAACTGCTTTGAGCAATCGAAATAGTTTTTCTTCATCGATAACAGTTATCGAGGAGGATCAAAATTTTTGGACAGTAACAACTGTTACTTGTAACCAAAAAGTATAAAAATCGATATCTTTTAATCATTTTGTTCTTCGAATTTTTTTCTTTATATTTTGTGTAGATTATGTTAAATTCCAATAGTAATCAACTTTTTATTAATGATTTTTATGCTAGAAAATTTTAGAATAACTGTTATTTTTGGTCCCTGATTTGGAATGATTATTTTTGATGAACCAGTAGATGAAAACAATTTTCACACCTTTCAATGTAGGCAATTCGTCCGCGATGTCCATCCAAAGCGAAGGAAAAGTTCCCCCCTCTCTCTGCGTCACGTGACCGAACCGAAGCGCGCGTTCGGAATAGCGTCGCAGAAGGGGAAGATATAGTGGGGACACAAGTCTTGATATGACGACTCTGATGATTTTTTTTTAACTTGCGGAACTTGTCATTTTTGCATGGCGATTATATGTATATTATGGTGGCTCTTATTTACTCATGTCAAAAGTGTTGTTCGAAATAACTAAAAGAAATCTGTGCAAAGTTTGAGCTCGTTCGGATAACGGGAAAACGTGCCCAAGACGATTAAACATTAATATAATGTTTTAATGCTCATGCAACCATCTTTCTTGAATATATTTTAAACTATTTACCGCGTCGAAAAATATGTTGGGCTATGTACAGGTATACTCGTCAAATATCTAAAAAAGGGACAGTAATATATTATCTCGAAGTTTTATGATTTGCGTTAATTTCTGTTAATTGTGCCCGGAAGCGATCAATTTGCTTCAGTTGTCAAATCGAACGAATAAAAGAGAATGATAGCGAGAAGTACACATGTTCAGAGCTAAATGATGTGATCCGTTTACTTGGGAAATCGAATTTGCTCGTAATTTGCACTCGTCTGCAGGTTCCAATAAATTGTCGCCCCTTTGTAAATTTACCTACTAATTCTGACGCTTAATTGTGTGCTAAAATGTCTATGAACGAAAATCCTATTAAATTAACGATTTTTATACACCGAGTGGTACATCCGACGATCCCTTTTGTTGGTCACGGGTACATAACAATCACTGATGGAAACGGTCCACGGTTTCAGGTTGAAAAGAAAATTTCAAATAGCTGCATATTATATCGGCCATTAACCGGCAATTGAGAAAGAATTTCATAAAAGAGAAATGGCAGTTTGCTGCAAACTCGGATATCAGATTGGAAATGAAATTCTATTTTAAAATCTGCACGGATCGTTTCAATTAGAATCTCGATAGATCGAGCGAACGAATTGGTGAGCTGCGTATTTTATGCGTTTGTCACAGGGATGAAACAGCGAAGCACAACTTTCCTGTTTGTGATAAAGTTATACGTTACATTAAAGTTTAAAGGTTAACACATTACCGACCAGTGATCATTGCATAATTTTGAAAAATCTTTCGTACACCGCTAAACACTTTTTAATGGAACCTTCAACAGCAACAGCAATTTTCATTGTGAACAATCAAGTCACCATCAATAACTTCATCTGATACTTTCATTCAAAATTGGGCTATGTTTCCGTTTACGTCCAACCTCGGAATTGGATGAAATTTTGGGAATAGGTTCTTTTTTGACTAAAATGATGATTAACAGAAGGATTTTTGGCGACTCGAAAAAAAATTTTTACCATTTCAATGCCACTTTCTACCTAACCGACTTACCGACTCTCTTATCTGATGTCCGTGCTGTGCGTATGCACCAGCATAATGCGACAGCTCGTCAACTGTTTTTACAAAAACAACCTAACTACTATTTTATTTATGATTTTATTTTTATTTATTATTTTTTAATTATTTTATTTATTAGTTTTTAATTATTTTATTTATGATTCTATTTTTAATATTATTATTATTATTATAGACGGACCGAAGTCCTCTTACATAAATATTTACAATATAAAAAAAAGAAGAATAAAGGAATACACGTATAATAACAAAGAAGGGACATGCACAGAAACTAAAACTAATGGTATAAACGATATGGTATTATCCTATAATCCTGCGTATATTGTTTTTTAAAAGTTTGCAAAGACTCAGTACAGAAATCAATACGATTATAGAGAGTGCAAGTGTCTGCAATAATGCGATTTATTAATCCATAAGTAGATCTGGCTTTAAGTGTTTGAAATCCTGCTCTAGTTCTCAATACACGATCTGGTACATAGAAATTGATTTGCGCAAGCAGAGAGGAACAATCAATATGATTATTAATTAAATTAAAAATCAAGCTCTGGTCGGATACTCTTCTACGAGCAGACAATGTTTCTTGGTTCATTGTGGTTAATATTGCGGAATAATCATGATCCCTGAGTGACATTGGACTTTTTAGCTTATATGAACAAAACCGGAGAAATTTATGCTGTACTCTCTCGAGCATGATTTCGTAATTGGAGCTTCTTGGAGACCATATAATTGAAGCATATTCTAACAGGGGACGGACGAGGGTGATATATAGCAATCTACGTGCGTGGATTGAATGGAAATCTATGGAAAAACGAAGTATGAAACCGAGTGTTCTTGAGGCGGAGTTAATAATATAATAAATATGGTTGGAAAAGTTTAAGGTAGAGGAGAAATGAATTCCTAAGTCCTTTACCTCACTTATTGAGGAGAGAATACTGTCATTGAGACGGTAAGGATATATGAAAGAGACCTATTATAACATTATTTTATTTTATTTTAATTATATACTTACATTTTTTTTTTACCTACAAAAGAGAGAGTCGGTAAGGTATGGAGTGACATTGAAATGGTAAAAAATTTTTTTTCGAGTCGCCAAAAATCCTTCTGACAATCATCATTTTAGTAAAAACAGAATCTATTCCCAAAATTTCATCCAATTCTGAGGTTGGACGAAAACGGAAACTTCGCCCAAAATTGTAATGTAAAAGAAAATTTCTATGCTTTCTTTTTCTAATTTATTTACTTAATGTTGCTTCAACATCAAAGGTCATTAGCAACACATGCTTTCTTTTGGTACAGCAGAATTATTGAAAATCCTATTAATAGGCTTTCGGTAGGTAAAATGTTAATAAAGTCTACATCTTATTACACAAAAATCGTAACAAGAGCGCTTCTGATATTAGCGATGTAAATTTGACGAGCTTCGGTTTCTGTCGCTGTGAAAAATCGATATAACATGGAGGAACTGAAATCATAAAAGTTTCATCTTCAATTTTGGAACGGGAACGAAGTTCGCAGGAGATCCATTGATGGGTCTCTACTCAGAGGTCGACGAGGAAAAAAAGGTGATGGTTTTTTGCCGTGTGATGTAACGTTCATTTCGCCGTTGAAGTGTCAGATTGCGTTAGGTATCGCGCGGCGCGAGAATGCGAATATATATTATGAAACGCAGGCGCGCACGGCTAGGTGGCAATAGATAGATGATAAGCCACTGATATTGCCCATCGAAGCGTGATGCTGAGATGGGTCTCGTTCCTTCCCATATCCATTCGACGTAATCACTGCAGACATCCTGGCCACGGCAACGGCCGATAATCTCTCGGGACGCGCCCGCGGAAATCAGCAGACGAATTTTCACGTCCCCCTCGGTTGCTTCCTGTTCATCATCGGTTTCTTTTAATCTTCTTCGGATTCCTTTTGCTCGTTACTAGCGTAGCCAGCCACGGGAATGCTTGAAATTCGGCCGAAGTTTGACGAGAGTTCGCGAAGCCCGAAGTGAAGTTGCCGGGTACCAAAAGTTTCCAGTTTCAAAGCCGTCATTAAAGTTAAAGTGAGTTTTTTTCGGGGGCAGCGGAGGGGGCACGAGTGACTCCATGGCACGCGAAGTTTACATTCTGTAACGTGAGAGGTCTGCCGAGTGATTTTAATGTAACCAGAGTGACTACCATTTCGAAATTCTATAATTCTGTGCAGTTAATTACGATACCTAGTCAGTCAAGGTCACTCAAGGTCACAAGCGACGCTCGTTGAATTAGTATAACATTTCACTGCTCATTTATATTTATTGTACAATTGTATTAGCCCCAGAGGCTGAGAGAATACTTGAAAAATCGAAACTTTATAAAACTCTGGGAGAACGATAAAGATAGTCTAGTTCCTTGTTCCAAATTTCAAGAGTAAAGTGACACATTTAGTAAGTTCATTCCACCCAGGAAGTAGGGTAGATCGTAGTTACTGTCAATAAACTTTATACTCGGGATTAATAATATATTCACACACCTCAACATTGTTCAGCAGGAATAGCCATGCCCCGAATATCTTATTTAAAAGGTCGCCGAACTAACGAAACGTCTATAATAGTGTTTGAAGTTTCTCGAAAATGCAATCGATATCTCTCGATAGAACTAAGTTAATTGTTTCAGCTTGAACGATTTTTGGACACTCCAGATTTCAACATCTTTCGCTCGCAGAATCTACAAACACAAGTAATTTGGCACGTGTATAACAATCTTTTGGTAAGAGAAACCTCGGAAAAAGAATTGTCAATGCTCCGACGGGCTGCTCTTTACTTCACCGGACTCAAAATTTGTGCCTTTTTCCTAGGAATTATGATGCATTGGGAATGTAATCCAGTAGATCTGTACCCGGCGCGGATGCATATCGAAGTTTTGATCCTGTAGGTTCAATGGATCACGAGTTAGGCTTGCTTAAAGTTGAGCAATCTGCAGTGTTTTTGACAGGTAAGGGTGCCGCCATATTGGTTTCTGGTGACGGTCGCGCGCCGCTTACTGAGTTGGTTAGGATTAGGTCGCGGGGGGGGGGCAGCAAGGTAAGCGGCTCGCGGTCGTCACTACAAACCAATATGGCGGCGCCCTTACCTGTCAAAAATGCTCAACTTCAAGCGACCATATCTCATCAACTATTGATCCTAGAGGATCGAAACGTTGATCTGTATCCGCGCCGGGTAAAAATCTACTGGTTTACATACCAAATACATCATAATTCGTAGGAGGAAGGTACTAGTTTTGAGTCCGGTAAAGTAAAGTTTACTCTTTTGGAATGCGGCTTTAAGCTGTTAACTAAGTATGAGTACTTTTACTGACCAAGCGAATTCACTGTAGCGTTTAGAGACTCGAACGATAAGCTTGGTCTTTCGTTGAGAAAATGATACCGGGCTGGCGGCTCATTTATGGAAAACATTCAATTAGCGCCATTCTAACCTACTTACTAATATCAGAGTCACAACCGCAATTCGATGCTCCTCCCGCAATAAGCAGCCTAATGAATATCGTGGCAATCACTGATTATTTTTATCGCGCTATTACCTATTTTAATGCCTGTCCTGAATGCGTTCATTCTTGCGCAAAGCAAAACTTTCGTTTCTGGCTTTCACGACACACTTTCGTATTCGCTACAATTATCCAGGCTATACACATCCTGTTCAGATACGCAGAATGTGCTGTCTACTAGGCTATGTTTACGCTTTGTGTTTATTTCAATTTTTTCCCACGGCAAGCGGAACACGAGCGGGGAATTTCTATACAGTCACTTAGTGTCTGTTTGCCTCCGAAACTGATAACTGCGGCAAACTGCGAATATTCTGAAATTATTGATCGAGACTTCAGCAACGAAAAATCCTGTCATGTGTGCCATTAGGTACAATAGAATGTTCATGAGCTTTTTGTAATTTTTTGTTCAGCAGAACAGAAGAAATGGAACATAATTCGTTGAACCGTGCTCACCTTGTGGTATGTAATCCAGTAGTTTTTTACCCGGGGCGGCTGCAGATCGAAGTTTCGATACTTTAGGATCAATGGGTCAGGAGTTATGCTTTCTTAAAGATGAGCAACGTGCAGTGTTTTTGACAGGTAAGGGCGCCACCATATTGGTTTGTAGTGATGACCGCGAGCCGCTTACCTTGCCGCCCCCCATCCCAACCTAATCGCAACCAACTCAGTAAGCGGTGTGCGACCGTCACTACAAACCAATATGGCGGCGCCCTTACCTATCAAGAAACTGGAAATATGCTCAACTTTAAGCGACCATAACTCCTCAACTATTGATCCTAGAGGTTCGAAACTTCGATCTGCATCCGCACCGGGTATAAATATACTGGATTACATACCAAATACATCATAATTCGTAGGAAGAAGGCACAAATTTTGAGTCCGGTAAAGTAAAGAGCAGCCGTTTTACGTTCTTCTAGAAATAAATGGTGTATTCATTTTTTTATTAAATTTTTCATTGATATGAAATAACAATAAGAATTTATCAGAAAAGATGATGGCTTTACAGACATTTCGAGCAATGTAGTCGGAATAGTTTCTCCAATTCTATGCCTCCCCATTCGCCTGCCCTATTGAGTGCAGTACATAGGTGCATTGCAGGTAGGTAATGTATGTGCGTGCACACATCATGCATCATGAGTCACAACCCAAGAATTAGTAGATCTATTAGGTCGCCTGATTAAGTGTGCTCCGGCACTAGTTCACAGCTGTCAAGAGTCGAATATCGTGGAAGTGAAATATCGTTTTTCAATTGCGAAAATTGTGTTTATTTCGACGATCAAATTCAGAATTATGACATTATGATGAAATATATAAACTGTTTTTCAGAATATCAAACTGCCGCCAAGGCGTTCTTCTGGCTGGTATGCTTTTGAACAACCGTTTTTAACCGTTCCATGGCGCTTGTTTGCATATGAATCGGCGAAGATGAAAGCCAACTTCAGGTCGTTTTGAAATATGAAAATTTAATACATTGCTCCACGTGAAAGTTTGTACAAATCCACGGAAATATTTAATCAAGCAAAATGCATCGTCATAAGCATCTTCGTATGACAAACATGAAATTAAGTTATATAAATCAGAATTTCATTAAACGGATTGAAATTGTCTGAATTATTCCATCCTGAATTTGCAATTTTAAGCATATCTACTATATTCAAAATTTCCTGTATCTCACGTTAAGTATAACATTATTTAAAACGAGAATGCTTTGTTTAAATGTGAACATTGAAATAACTTTCCCAGCAGATATTTTACTACTGTCCACAAAATTGTCTGCAGAGCACATTTCTTAAATTTTCTTTCAGGGACCCCAACTCTTATAACCAAAAAGAAAAAAAGTCTCGAAAATTTTTTCTCTTGTTGGTATATACTATCGTTGAGAGAAATTCATTTCGATTACTTATATTTAACAGTTATCAATTATCGATGGGAGAAGTTTATTTCGGTCGCTCTTAACAGTTGTCGATGAGAGGAATGTACTTCGATCGCTCATAACTAGACTGTGGATCTTTATGCAAAATAAAAATGTTTTGCATTGATTGTGGGCAACAGGAGTAATATAAAAATTGATTTCATCCCTTAATGATTTCGTTGCACTAAAAACAACGATGCAACATTCTTAAATTTTTCTACTGTGTTATTGTTTTATATTTTACTCAGCCAATTTCTTCATAAACGCATAAAGATCCACAGACTACTCATAACAGTTATCGACACGAGAAACTCATTTCGATCGCTCATAACAGTTACCGATGAGAAAAATTTATTTCGATCGCTCATAACGGTTACCGATGAGAGAAATTTATTTTACTCGCTCATAACGGTTATCGATGAGAGAAGTTAATTTCGATCGCTCATAACAGTTATTGATGATAGAAATTTGTAATAGTTATCTAATGATAATATTTAGTAATAGTACAACTTTCAAAAATAGTAGACAATCAATTATTTCATAAGTTTTTTTATTCATAAAATGAATTGCTACGAAGGAGGTCCAAATCGTCAAAAGTGTTCTGATTGGAAAATGCAACCTTCTGCAAGGACCAATCAGTGCATTTTTGTTCCTAACCGAAAACCCAGCGGACATCGCGTTAAGACCGCGTTCGTCAGTTGAGTTTACGCTCTAACGCCGCGCTGCGATACTCTCCAGTCTTCGGGCAGACAAGACAACGCACGAGCCGTTGTCTTGTCAATCATTCATAATATCGTAAACTTGCATCGCGATAGTTCGTTGTCCAGCGATCAGGACATCCGACAAAAACGGGATCGCATCAGTCGAGATCCCTCGCGTACGGAATCTATCATTTATCAGATCCGCGAGCGTTACACCTCAGTATCTCGATCAATTCACGAACACGAATCATGTATTCAAATCTGCGCGCGTATAAGGCAGGACCTGCTAGATCAGCCTTACTGATGAGTCCACTAGCAGGTCCGGGACGAAACGCTTCTTTTGACATGTTTTATATTCATGCGCACCTCGAAATTATCCTTTGCGTCTTTGTACAATTCGATCATTTGAACTACTTGTCCAAAATTAATTTGACGGGCAACGGATCCGAAAAACATTCGCGAACCGACAGCGTCGCGACGAAACATTCTTGTGGTCTGTTGATTCGTCTTATTGTACGAAACCTTCTCAATGAATTTCACAGGATTGATCCATCCGAAGAAGAGTAGACAACTCAATAATTCAATAAGCAACCGAAATGAATTTTCTCATCAATAATTATTATGAACAAGTGAAAAAAAATTCGACCATCGATAACTGTTATGAGCGATCGGAATTAATTTCTCTCATCGATAACTGTTATGATCGATCGGAATCAATTTCTCTCGTCGATAACTGTTATGAGCGATCGAAATAAATTTCTCTCGCCGATAACTGTTATAAGCGATTGAAATGAACTTGTCTCATGTGTAGATAAATACTTTGAGCAATCGAAACAGTTTTTCTTCATCGATAACAGTTATCGAGGCGGATATAAGTTTTTGGATACTATTAAACTGTTACTTGTAACGAAAATATATAAAAATCAATATTTTTTAATCGTTAAATATCAATAACAGTCAACTTTTTATTAATGATTTTTGTGGCAGACAATTTTAGAATAACTGTTATTTTTGGCCCCTGTTTTCGTTACACGCCCAGACAAAGAAGTCGTTGAAAAACAATTTTTACTGTTTTCTTTCGCGATTCCGACCGATTGTACTTTTTAAAAAATATTCATTGCGCGTAATCTACTAAACTAATCCAGCTTGGTAAATTTAGTTTATAACAGTCCTAATTGTAAGTACACGTGGGAAATTCGTATTTCGAAATTGCTGTTCCGCTCTATATTTGAAATATTGCGGAATTGGCATGAGAGAGAGAGAGAGAGAGAGAGAGAGAGAGAGAGAGAGAGGCGGGTGGAGTCATTATTCACACGGTGAAAAACCGTGCGCGGGTGTACAGTTCATTTGAAAGTTTAAATCGTGAGATCACGATCTCGAAATAAACATATGACATGCCGAAATAACTTGATATCGCGTACACCGACTTAATTAGTGCATTGTCGCGATAAATGCAATATTCGCAGCTCCACTGTTGAATTACGGGGGTTCTGACAACCTGATTATAGCGAGCAGCGGTCACGATTCGGCGATCCTTTCACCGCGCACCGCACCGGCTCGGCCCGATGGTCCGTGTCTGTGTTCTCCGCGCACGCTCTCGCTCTCAGAAGAAGACGGAGGCATGCCTAACGCCAGCTGACTGTTATACGGAAGGCAATGTCATCATCAAAACATTGACAAAGCTCTATTATACGGCCAGCGATATTTCCAACAGCAGATTGCGCAGCTGCGCGTACCGAGTCGCACGAGACGAGTCACGTGTGGAATTTTAATCAATTGGCCGCTATCAAATTAATCGCGCGGCAAATTAGAATCGTATGATAATGTTCGGCCGCAGTTCAACGATGAATAACGATCGTATTTAAATGTACAGCAAGACGCGTTTCATGCAAATACTCTTCGCGTTGATTAAAACACTGGGAACTAGAAGCCGGCCAACAAAGGCGCGCGGCGAATGTGAAAACGCGGCCCCCGCCCATCCCGACGAAAATCACTGACAATTATACGCCCGGTGGAATTGATAATACGCAGCGAGTAGCGAAGTTCTACTGACCAAACCGGTTTCTCCAAAAAAATCGTTAGAAAATAAATGAACCCGTTGCACTAGAATATCGGGTCGGAATCTACGAAATTTTTATCCGACCTTCTTATCGTTTTTACCGGCCTAAAGAAAATGCATGTTGTTGAGGGGTGCCATTTGAGGCAGGTCTAGGTGATGGAAATTCGCTAAGAACAGGAGTGGAGAAGGCCCGATCCCATGGGGGTTGAGAGAAATGCGGACAGCGGGGCCTCAACCCCCAGTTATACAGTAAAAGCTCCTTTACAGTGATCGTATAGGGACACTATTCTTTTATGACTGCGTCTACCGCGCCGACCGCGTCGAGACTTCAATAGAGAGCCGAACCTAGGGAAGGACAGCATGACAGTGGAGGGGGTACGCAGCGGACAGTGATCGTTCCGACGACCCCGAACGGCCCGGACAGTAAAGGACTGTTTAGTTTGCCGAATCACCAATGCTTAGGAAGTAGGAAACGTTCCTGCCGCTTGGTGAATTCTTCTTAAATAACGATTTTAAATAATTACTAGCAAATATATCAGTGACACATGTCTCTGTTCTGCAAATTTTTCCACCGGATCTACTGTGAACAAATGTATAAATATATGGTCGTATTCTACGATTCTTGCTCTTTGGAATACCGTTTTTTTTTCATTATTTGTAACAACTTGTTGCTATCATTCAGGTAACAAGCAAAATTACTTGCTTATTCGAAATGCGACAGAACTTTCCTTTCACAACCTAATAAATGATATCAAACATTATTTCAGTTACACCGGTAAATAATAAAATGTTCATTTTAGGGAAACCAATAGTGTCATTTCGCTCATTACAATACTTTTCAACTGTACGCATCATGTATGAATTTCATATCGGCACACATGAGATGTGAAGCATTCCAGTAATTACAAACAGCTGTTAGGTTTGAATTGTTTGTTATTTCGGGTCCATAAAATTGCTGAATATTAGTTTTAAACACAAACTTGCAAACGCATTGGTATGAAATATTCAAAATGCTTCTTTCGTTTCCGACCTTGCATAACCTTGAGGGTCGCGGTACAGTATACGGATGAATTCGACTAGACACACGCTCTCGTGTGACATAAGAAATAATAAAGCATTCTATTTATAAAATTGAAAGTCACCTTCATATCTAACAAAATATCATAAACAGAAAAAAACTACATATGCCATTGCGTTGCATATAAAAAACAGTATGTACTACTTTTTCCTCTCATGTTTTTCGAATAATTTATATTTGCAAGAGAAACGCTGGCTAGGAATACTGTGAACACCCTATAGTAGATCCACACAACGTGCTCTTCAAATTTTCAATAAAGGACCACCCCAAAAAAATTGCGAAATACAACTGTTAGTATTTCCTCTGCAATTCCGACCAATTGCAATTTTCCATAAATCTTTCTCCACGTCATGTAGTCAATTAATTGTACTCACTTTTCCAATGTTAAACAAGCCATCGGTCAGTGGGGTATTAAGCTCGAAATGTCGGGAAAAACCATTTTGGCGTTATTTAAAAACTCAACGTAATAATGTAGTAGGTCGTTGAATTCGCTTATTATCGTCAGCTGTAACATTATGAAATCAAAAACCTATTGTTATTTTTTTGTTATAACGTTTAAATTCCTTAACAACGTATTTCCCATTGGCACGACGAACTCTGAAAACTTCTAGTTAATAGCTTTCTAAATAATTACAGCATGTTATATTCTTCCTATGGTAGAGCAGGGCCCGGCCACCGGCAAAATTTCGGTGAGAACGAAATTATACTGGCGACCGGACCGGCTCTAGGATAGGCATCTCCTGGGGTGTAGAGGGAAGTAAAAGGTTCTGGGGAACCCCTGGGGTTAGCTGGGGAACTCCTGGGGTTAGACACGATCTCAGGCGCTTGCCCTTTGTGCGAGCCTCGGGAGACGCCTCAAATTATTGCCCGGCAGGCACAGGCCCAAACTAAAGAGGGTCCATATGCTGGCCGGCACCGGCCGGGGCAAACTAAACAGTCCTCAAAAGCTCCTTTACTGTCGAACAGCCGTGTTTTACACGGACAGTGATCGTATAGGGACACTACTCTTTTATGATTACGTCTACCGCGCCGATCGCGTCGAGACTAGAGACCGCGGTTTTGGACGTGTACTAAAATACATGTGTACACGTGGTACGTGAACCGTGTAGTACGAATTTAAGGATCCGTGAATACGGATCGGTGAATGCGGATCCGGATACATGTACATCCGTATTCACATTCGTACTACACGGTTCGCGTGCCACGTGTATTTACATACACGTGAAACGGGGATCACTAGTCGAGACCAGGGTTGCCATATGCGCGCTCCGCCAGACCCCTTACGTTTCCGTCCCTCGCCTAGATGCTCCGTAAAGCCTGCCTTCGCTTCTCCCACTCTTACCACTACCGCTGCTGCGACCGAGTCGGTAGCATGCTCCACGCGGTACGCAGCAGTGGTAGTGGTAAGAGTGGGAGAAACGAAGGCAGGCTTTACGGAGCATCTAGGCGAGGGACGGAAACATAAGGGGCCTGGCGGGGCGTGCATATGGCAACCCTGGTCGAGAGTTCAATAGAGAGCCGAACCTAGAGAAGGACAACATGACAGTGGAGGGGGTACGCACCGGACAGTGATCGTTCCGCCGACCCCGGACGGCCCGGACAGTAAAGGCCTGCATAACAGAGCGCCTCGAGAGAGCCGCGGATCGTCGCGGATAGGAAAACGACGGTTTTGGCAAGCAGTGCGGCAATAAATCTCGAGCGGGTCGACGGCTCCACAGCAGGGAGCCGGGCTAGGTAAAGACAGAGCCCTGCTCCCTGCTGTGGAGCCGTCGATCCGCTAGAGAAATTTTGCCGCACTGCTTCTCAAAACCGTCGTTTTCCTTTCCGTGGCGATCCGCGGCCTTTCCGAGGCGCTCTGTTATGTGCAAACCTTAAAGGAGCTTTTGCTGTACAGGGAAAGTCTAGTAGAGGGGCGGTCCATTGACCGTCTCCGGCTGGGTTACCATATTTTGAGGGTGTCGGGCAACGGAGCCCCTTACCCTTACACCCCTCGCCCAGCTGCGCCGCGGAGCCCGCCTTGCTTCCCCACTCTTCGCTGGGCGAGCGGCGCAAGGGTAAGGGGCTCGGTTGCCCGATACCCGCAAAATATGGGTAACCCTGGTCTCGGGTTAGGTTAAGATCTTTAGTGGGTACGGGTACGCCGACCATCTGCGGCCCGAGTCCCACACTACCCCCTTCTGGGGTGTGCGTAAAGCATTTTTCCCCTCACTCTTAACAATAAAATTTAAAAAAAAAGCTCTAGGTGATGGAAACACCGTGCGAGGAATACAAAAGGGTCCGGTTTACAAATTGGAGCTCTGGGTCCTTTCGCCCATGCGCGACCGGTCGAGCGTTAAGAAATCGTGCGCGCACTTTTGCATGACAGTGTATCTACGTTGAATTGATTTCTTCGCAAATATCGAGGGCACGGCCGCGTGACAGGCCGTATATGCGGTCCTTCAGCACACAAACAGTTGGCACAGACGCAAGAAGCCCTTCATCTATCGAGAACAAAAAGAATGGGATTCGAACAGTCTCCCCCACGAATCCGAAAAAGCTATTAACATCGACGCAGCGCATTGCCTCATTCATTATGGCAGGCTACTCGTTTTCAACACGGCTCGTCAATTATCATCGTCCCCCCCTCCCCCGGTTCCAATTCACTCTGCAGCCGTAACAATTATCGAGAGATTTGTTTGACAGTTAGCACGCGGGACATTCCGTAATGCGAGCGACGCGCATTACGGCCGTGTTCTGTTACGTGAAAAATTAAGTAGCGGTGGCTCGCATTTATTTTACACACTGACGGACGACGTCACGGTGCCGCCGCCGCGTCGAGTGTTCGCCGATTTCGCAAAATCAAATCAGCCGGGACCCCGAATCAAACTATTCTTCCAGAAAATCATTATTTATGTGATTATTGAAATAGAATCCCGTTGACAGCCGAGCAAAATAATTTAATCACTCTAATAAAAATTGCAGAGTTACGACTTCTGACGTGAATTATTTCTTGAGCTATTTTAGATCGTACAAATCCCGATGACGCTCGATTCGAATATCTGTACTATGAATGAAATGAATTTTTAAGGATACACGAATAATTGTGTCGCCCAATTTGCCAAACAATGTTATTTCATCCGGAAAGCAATTTTAGATTTAACAATCGTCCAGTCTCCAATCATCACAAGCGAACTAGAACATGTAAAAATAAATCCTCGGAAAAATTGAAATTAAAGATTTAATCGCGGTTATGTTCCCCATCCCAATGAATATCAAAATTAGTACCTTTCTCCTACGAATTATGATATATTTGGTATGTAATCTAGTAGATTTGTATCCGGCGAGGATCCAGATCGAAGTTTCGAACCTCTGGATGAATAGTTGAGGAGCTATGTCCGTTTAAAGTTGAGCATATTTCCAGTTTCTTGACAGGTAAGATGGCGGCGCCCGTACCTGTCAAAAATGCTCAACTTTAAGCGACCATATCTCCTCAACTATTGATCCTAGAGGATCGAAACTTCAATCTGCATCCGCGCTGGGTACAAATCTACTGGATTACGTACCAAAGAGAAGAAAGGTACTAATTACGAGTCCGATAAAGTAAAATTTACCCAATAATTTCATTGTATGTTTGAAATTAAATTTTCAGTATTGTCGGATTAAAATATTTCTTGGCAAATTGATATTTTTCACCTTCATGGTTGCATGAGGTTTCTACAAGAAAAATGTTCTAGATGTGACCAGAAATTGCAACGAGGTGACAGCAAAGTACGAGTGTAAACGATGATAATAGAGAAGTCTTCTAATAGTGCTTCAAATAATTATCATGCCGATGTGTATCGCTACCGTCTAATGTACACATCGGAATTTTGCGATGTGCTATTGGACTGCGGCTACCACTTTGAATATCTCCTGTGGAACGCAATACGATTCGTCAATACCACTGCAATATCACACGCTAATATTGCATTATCTCTTTACTGTGTAAATAATGTAACAAATCACTATGTTTGGCTTGCTGGTTTCGAATCCTAAATTCATACAAAATTCGTACTCAGAATCTCATATTTCAGAATTTCTATTTTCCGATCCAAAAAGTATTTTCATTTACATTTATAATTAGACTCATTTTAAAGTTTGAAGTCCCTCATTTCGCCACCCACCGTTTTTATTTATCCGAGACATCTCTGCATGATTCAACGAGTGGGAAATAATTTGTTGACATTCGTTGACAATTTGTTGACTTCAAATTCGAGGTCACAGTTAATTTGGCAGAATTTCATTTTTCTTAAAACTATTTTTTAGCGAGATACTGAACGAGCCGCACAAACAGAAACTCCTCACACATTTTCCAGTTGCACCATTCACCGCTCGTCTTATCAAACTTTCACCTCGCTCTGCACGCGATATAGGGTAAACGAAGTACGTACACGTCTTTGGAGCTGATTTCGTGCCGAGTGAATTTTCATTTTCTTTAAAAATTAAAATTTCACCTTTTTCCACGACACGGAAAAATTGATTTGGCAACACGGGCGAGCGAATTGTTTGTCTAAAATAGAAACTCGAAAAATATAATTATTTTTACGGTTTCGAGAAAGCCGTGTGTGTTTCCAACGAGAGTTGTTATTCTAGAATATCCATTCAATTTTTGACGAAACTCGCATGACAAACTAACGCGGAAATATATTCGATACGTGTATTTCGTAACAGTCATATTCCCAGGATGAAAACAGTTTTCAAAGATAGGATAGGAAGAGCCGTGTTTCATCGTCTATTTTCAGGTTTATTAAATACAAACAAAATGTTTATTTCAGTGATGAAACGTCGTTCGAGTGCTTCCATGAACGAAGTTTTAAAGAATCGCGTTTTACGAAATGTTGTTTGAATAAAAAACGTTTCACGTTTCCGCAGCTAGAAATCCAGAACAGGCAACGCATGGAATAATATTATTCATAAAGTTCAAGCGAAGTATAGCAAATAAATAATTTACGGGAAACATACCCACGACCTAATCTACTTTGTACAACCATTCGAGAGTGCATATGCGTATAACAAATATAAATTTTCTTTTCCTGAAACGGCAAAGAAATTCTACTTGCTGTACAGTGTTCCCGCGATTGATGTCACTTTCGGATATACGGATGATGTGACTTTTTTTCTATCTCCACTACTAGGGGGTACCCCTTGGGCGGTCGATCGCGATTCTTTATTACAGTTTACACGATTCTTGGCATCCGCGTGATCAATTTTTCATACATTCTCTTTCTGTTGTTATATTATTCCATTCTTGTTCCAAAATATTCCATAAATGTGTTTTCGAAGTAGGGCAAAAGTTTCGTACCTGTCTATCCAGTTCATCCCATAATCTTTCTGTGGGGTTCAAATCTGGTGATTGTGGTGACCATTACATAATTTTTAATGAATTTTCACGTTGAAGTTGATCCAAATAGTTTTTACATATTTTTTACGTGTGTTTTGGATCATCTACATATATACAATATAAAAAGACAGTCTTGACTCACTCACTCACTGATCAACGCCCAGGCTAAACCCTTGGACCTAGAAAGCTGAAATTTTGCACAGAGGTTTCCTTTATGATCTATACGAGGGATAAGAAAGGATATTTCGAAATTCAACCTCCAGCGGGGTGAAAAGGGGTTGCAACGTTTTTATGAGGAATATTTTGTTCGTGGTCGGATTTACTTCATACTTGGTTTTAAAGTTCTTTGATATAATTTAAAAAATCCGTTTCGGCATTTTAAAAAATTCAACCCCTAAGGGGTGGAAAGGGTTTGCAACGTTTGTATGATGAATTGTCTGTCTGTGTGTGACGGCATCAATTGAGAACGGCTGAACGTAGAAAGCTCGGGTTTGTACCATTAGACGCAGCGCTTCTTCGGGAAGGTTTTAGTGCAAACCGCATTCGAAAAAGTCCATTCGTTCAAAAGTTGTGACGTCATTAGTGACCAAAGAAGACTCTTTCGCCCTGTTTTGGGCACGTTTCTGCTTATATCTTTTGACTAGTAGCACCTATATTCAATTTGAGGTTCTCATTGGGAGAGGGAGAGAGAGAGGGAAAGAGAGGCAAAATGGAGAGAGGGAGAGGGAGAGAGAGAGAGACTATACTTTATCTCTATCTCTTCTCTATACAGGGTGTCCAAAAATTCCTGCACATCCCGGAAGAAAAATGGGAGAAAATTGCGTATAAGCGAGATTTTATCGAAATTGCCCACAATGCGCCGCCCGCCCGGAGGTCATCATTATATCTATATTATGTAGTTAATACAGTGACAGGTTCATAATTCACAATCTATACGAAATACCAGAGTTTTACTAAACACCAGAGGTGACGTAAGACTTATGAGCGGGAGTGTACATACAGGGTGATCCACGCAATTGGCTCAGGTCATAACTCCGTTATTAATGCATTTCCCAAACATTCAAAGGAGAAACATTATTTTAAAGTGTAAGAGTGCATAGGCAATTAACATGGGCAATTATCGTTTCTTTAAATAGTAAATGTAATCGTAAAGTAAATTGTAGTTCAAGGGGTTGAAGAATTTTTTTGAAGATCCAATAGTCCCGTTCGGGTCACATTCGCAGCGATTCGAGGCGGCTCACTCGTTCTTCCGAACGCTGCGTACAAATCAACAAGTGCAGATAAAACGGCTGGCATAAATCGTCGATTGAAATCCATTGCCGTTCGAAATTAGTTCCCGATGGCTGTCCGTTATTGATACCGTGTTGCGTGAGGCTTTAAATTACGGTAATGCCGGGGACAAAACAAAAAACGCAGCCCGAAGAACGCGGTGGAGAGCTTGGGATATTTGTTGGAAGAGGCGGGGGCGGGAGGGGGTGCGATAGAAAACGAATTACTTTAAAGTTAAAGACCCGTGAGGCTCGTAATTCGTACGGTCGGGACGTTTAAAGTCCCGAATCCAATGAGGAGTTCTCTACAAAGTACAATTTGATGGCCCGGTTAATTTCTTCGAGTTTATCGCCTCCCCTTTCGTTTGAGTCGCGCGAAGATTCGGTAAACGGCGCGGCTCCTGGAGGATCTGAACTGGTCGCGGGACTTACGACTGTTCGGAAAGTACGCGATGGAATTACGTGAGCCGACGGGTGTGCATATAGCAGGCGCAGGGAGGAGAGGCGGCAAAAAAGAAAGAGAATAGAAGGCGGCGGGGGAGCAGAGAGGGGGGAGAGAAAGAAAGAAAAATTCCGCCATTAGGAAATCCTCGAGCGAAGTGGCGCACAGCGTGTCCTCCCCCTCCCAGCCCACCTTTTGGTTAATTTCCCAACGTAAAAGTCCGGCTACGGACATTATTTGCCAATCGATTTGCACCAACTGATTTTTCTATTGTCTCCGGGCCGTCGAAACGCCTGGCCCGCTGGACACCCTACGGAATGCTAATTCACGCCGTTCAAATACTTTTTCTACGTGACTTAAATTCCTCGAATGAGAAAACCATTACCCAACGCTCTGTCGATGCCTGCAGAGCGACTCGATTGATTCCTCCCGTCTGCCTACCCCTCGCCCCTCCTCCTCCTCCTCCTCCTCCTCCGCCTCTCTTCGTCTCCCCGGTTCCATCCCCGATTCCACCCCCGCAGAAAACCTCTCCCTTTACCATCCCTCTTTCGACCTCGCCATCACCACCGCACTTTTTCCCTGTCTCTTTCGACTCGGCCCTCCTCTCCTGCTTTGCATCTCACTCCTACAAAACGGGTGTATCCGGTGTTTAGCTGCGCGTCCTCTTGATCGCGATAGACACTCGAGTATCGGGAGTTTTGATAGCGGGCGTGCAAGTGTACCGCTTCGCACGGCCCCGCAAAAGTCGTCGAAAATTTGTTTTTCCTAATTTATAGTTTTATCATAAAATAGGTCAAGGTATTCCAGTTGTGCCAAGAACAGGCGTGGTTTCAGGCCGGTAAGAATACCTCCGCTGAATGAGGACAGCGGGACAGCGAAGGCATAAGGCCTCTTCAAAAAAAAAAAAGAAAGGTCAAGATATTCTACATTACTTGTTTGATAAGTTTGGTTTCGTAAAAAGTGACGTTGGTACTAATTCATTATTCGATGCCTGGTAAAAAACAATGTCACTTAAAAATCGCTCAATATATAAAAACACAATAATATCGAAGGATGTTATATTTTAATGATGGTGCTTAATCAACCAGGCAAATATCGGTTTACACCATTGTTGCATTAAATGACTCATTTGATGAGTGATATATTTGCCTGGAGGGTTTATGATAAACAGGGTTAGTACACTAAAGGAAACATTCCCTTTTGTTATTTCGACCCAGCTAACTTCAACAGCCAGCCCAATGTTCTTTTCACTTTCATGCTCTTGTAAAGCAAAGTCGAGAAATAAAACAATCCACCAGCTACGTGAACCGAACGTAATAAATATTTTGTTTATCAACTGACTTCGAAGAAGGAGGAGGTTACTCAATTCGATCTATATGTGCCTTTTTAAAATTTTTTTTTAAACGTACATATTTTCCGTCCATTACTACATGTTACAAAGCAGAAAAATAGTTTTATATAAAACATGGGTATAAAATTTTATGCAGATGCCCCTGTGTATTTATAGCTTATAACAATTTTAAATTAAGAAATTCTGGATGTATTTTACAGGTGCTTCGGATGGAGCACAATGGAAACGCGAAGGTATGTGAATTATTGCAAACGTGATCCTGCATATGCTAGATATTCAAATACATACGCTAACATCGAATTAATAAACACAGGAACGCTGTATAATTTATAGCCTTGTCGTTGTTACGCATATTATGTATAATTAATAAATATTACTGTATGTTATACAGATTATTACAATTCAACTAAATTGTATTTTGTCGGGAGTAGACGTAACTAAATGTAGAATCAAGAACAAATACATTGACGTCGGATACGTCAATGTTACAATATTATTATACATGCATTATGTAATAGAAGATTTCGACAAAATAATTCAGGAACAAATTTTCATTATAGGCACAGAAAAAAAAGTTCAGAATCATGAACTTCACTTTCTCTTTCCTCAATTGCGATCAACGGTAATCTTTAATTGATTGAAAAAAATTCGAATCGTTTGAACCATATCTAAAAAGAGTTTAGATGGTGTCCACTTAATGTTGTTCCCGACTGTTCAGGGTGTAACAAAATTTAGTGTCATGGTTTTGCCAGATGGTTGTACACTTCCGGATCGGTGGAGATTTGTTAAAATAAATCGCCGCAAAATTAACTTTGAACTTGAAATTCAAGGTCAAATTTTTCTAAGCTTGTTTCGCATTCTATTCACCATGGGGACCAAACTTGTCAAACGACCCGTAGGTCAGCTTCTGTCAGGGCAGGTTAGGTTAGGCTAAAAGCCAAGAACAGGAGTGGTTTACTCCTTGGTAGGTGGGGCGTTGTAATGCGAAGAGCTGGTTGCGTAGCCTCCGTTAACCGAGGACGATTTTGAGGCGACGGGCCCAAGAGGACTTGGGCGGTGGGGGTTTAGTGGGTATGGGTAGGGTTATAGAACCTATAGTCCCGTTTCCACCAAATTCCATCTAGGGGGAGCTGAGTCCCACACTACCCCTCCAGACGTCATCTGAGGAGGGAGTGTGCGTAAGTGACATTCCCCCACCGCCCTTAAAGAAAAACAAGGTTAGGTTAGGTCAGGTTACCTAAGACCTACTTGTCAAGAACATGCGTGGTAAAGGGATCGGGACAGGGGAATCGGCAGTAATACGAAAAGTGGGTCACAAGTTCCTCTAACTCGATCAAGAAATGAGAGTAGAGGGGCTGTCCATCGACAGTCCCGGGATTGGAATGTTTTTAGTGGGTATTGGGTGGACCGACCATCTGTGTCCTCTTTGAGTCTCACACTACCTCCTTTGGGAGGTGTGTATAAAGGCATTTTTAAACCAAACCCATAAAAAGGGTTACCTAGGACCTAGGACTGATGGGGGGACCTTCTCTTTCCCCCGGGATAGGAGCTTGCATAGCCAGGGGGTGGAGGTATCGGTAGCATTCGAGCACGAGATCCCAATCACCTCCAATTAGTTCAGGGAGGGCACCGTAGGTTGTTTTAGTGGGTAGGCTTGGCCCTTCTGGACAGACGAGCCCCACATAACCCCGCCACTCCCCCAGGAGGACGGGGTATGCGTAAACGCATTTTTTCCTACGATAAAAAAAAGGTTACCTAACCTACGGTTCCTTTGACAAGTTTGGTCCCCATGGTGAGTACGAGCATATAAAAATTTGACCTTGAATTTCAAGGGCAAATTCAATTTTGCGGCAATTTCTTTTATCGAATCTCCACCGATCCGAAGGTGTACAACCATCTGCCAAAACCATGACACTAAATTTTGTTACACCCTATATGTAACAAGCTGGACGCGACCAGAGGGCATCCCTATTGCATAATTACGAATAAATGATTATTAATCGGTACACTGAGGATTATTAGGTCAATCGGGAAGCTCCGTCCGTTTAGCGTCGAGTAGCCGTAGCTCGTAAAAACTGTCGTTAACTATAACGTCTAAAGTAAGGTTAACCTTTTAGTTTGGACATCTTTCAATAAAATTCAATACATAAGAATATACGCTTGCATCAATAACATCGTTTTTCTTCTACATTGAAGATGTCGGAATTTGAGCCGAATAAGCGTCATTTGCGCGAAGTGTTAACCTTTTGCTTCAATTGGAAGAAAACTGCAGCTGAAGCTCATCGAATGATTGTAGACGTTTATGGCGATAATGCTGTTTCCGATAAAACATGTAGGGAGTGGTTTCGGCGCTTTAAAAATGGTGATTTGACTGTGGAGGACAAAGAGCGTTCTGGACGACCACGAGTATTCGAAGACGAAGAATTGCAGGCATTGGTGGATGAAGATCCATGTCAAACTCGAAAACAAATTGCAGAAGCGTTAAATTGTGCTCAATCTGTCATTTCCGATCGTTTAAAAGCCTTGAACACTATCTGCGAAATTCTGCTTGCAGAACGTCACAAAAGTTGTCAAAGAAACGTTAGAAGCACTTCGCTGTGAAGTGCTACCCTATGCAGCTTATTCGCCAGACTATGTCCCTTCTGACTATCACTTGTTTTGTTTGATGGTACACGCACTTGCTGAGGAACGATTTAATTTTTACGAAGATGTCGAAAAATGGATCTCTGACTGGATGACCTCCAAAGATGACTTGTTCTATCGTCGCGGAATTCGCTTGCTGCCCGAAAGATCGGGAAAAGTCATCGCTAACGATGGACAATATTTTGATTAATGTACTTTTTCATTTTGTTTCTTAAATAAAGCTCTACTTTTTGTCAAAAAACGGACGGAACTTTCCGATTGACCTAATATTTGTGAGAAAAATGGGTGCGTACAATTTAAAGCAGTGGACGTAACAAACAGATTTAAGGACACCGGTGTATTTTATTCTGCTTAATTTATTTGGCTCCTGTGTCTTGCGATAAACGTTTCTTATTTTGCATAAAGATTCGCAGTCTATTAATCAGTCTTGCGGAGTAATGTTGGGTAGGTTGCCTTTGTAAGGATTAACAAAGCGATCATTATTCCTGGAGAACGGAGCAGCCATTGGGCCGAGTAAACACCGCTAAAGCCAATCACTTGAATCCTTGCCGCGTGTTGGCATTATTTTCAATGGGTTGTGGGTTACTTTGCAATGGACTGGCGCGAGGTTCGGAACACGGAAAGCCACTCCCTATATTGGCAGCGTTCTTTGGCGGTGTCCCTCTAGGCTGAAACGAGGGTTCGGTTGGGACCGAGGAACAAGTGGGAACAGCGTCTGCGCTGATCGCGCGCAACACCGGGCTCCGTACGGCCACTTGAATCTCGTCGGCAACAATATTTACGTTAACGTATAAATCACGCCGCGCCAAGATAGAAGGTGGAGGGTACGCCGCTACGCCGGGGCTACGTAGAAAGGCAGCCAGCCAGACGAACAGCCCAGTGGAAGGGTGGGAATTGGCATGCATGAGAATACCCTGGCATTCGATTTAATGCGGGTAAAGAGGTAAGACGCCGTGAAACATATCTATCCTGTCTTATCGGATCTCGAAGATGTATATCGGTCGACGTCGAGCTCGGCAGCCAGCTCCGTTCTCGCGGCAACCCCTCATCTACCCCTTTATCCCTCTTCCACCCTCTAACTCTCCTCTCTCTCTCTCTCTCTCTCTCTCTCTCTCTCTGTTCTATCGGTCCTTCCCCGATTCAGCCTCAACCGAAGTGGATCCTTCTACTGGGCGTCTTGAAATTCCAGTTCAACTGGTTAATGGGGTTGGTTAAAAGGGTCTCGAAGGGTTCAAGTGTGAGTTTAGGTGGTTAATAGAAGCTGCCAGAAGTGAGGACTGTATAAATAGATCAGCAAACTCGGTTCTATGATAATTAGGCGGCGGATATTTACGTAAACACTTGCTTCTCTAGGCTTACGGAATTTGGCGCCTGGCGATGGTACAATCGATGCTACAAGGTGGGCACAAAGGTTCGAGGAAATTCTTCATAACGATTGGTTCTTTCATTTAGGTCAGCCCTGGCCAACGCGCGGCCCGCCGGGCGATTTTATATTTATATTGAAACTTTTGTTTCTCGTTGTATGTATACAAAAAATATAAAATAAATGAAAATTTGCATGCGTCATTGTTATAATGCGCAAGTGCGACAACGCGCGAACTCCATTTCTATATTTGATATCTTTGATATAATTGAGTTACAGTGCTACAATGAAATAAAACAAATTTTTGCGTCAACATCAAAAATTAATTTTTACAACACTTATATTATACTACATCCGAGAGATATTCCAACTTAAGATATTTTACACGAGTTGTAAGTGCTTTTGGATCCACGATGTTTGTGAAGCATTTTTTTTTTCGAAGATGAAATTTATAACGAGTTCATCACATGCTTCATTAACTGATGCCAATTTAGAAAACCAGCTAAGATGTGCAACGTCGAACACAAATATAGATTTACAAAAATGAAGTGGAAGAAAGGATAAACAAATATTTTATTTATTAAGATTCGAGAGTTAATTGTATTGAATCGTAGTACAATAACAATAAAGATTTATTCATTTTGTATTTGTATTACATTTTTTAAAAACATGTTTACCTAAAGTGCGGCCCGCTGTAACGTTACGCGTCACCAAAGTGGCCCGTGAAACCATCTTGGTTGGCCAGGCCGGATTTACGTGTTGCCACTTTCATCTTCAAAACTACGGAAGATTCGTTCATCGAGAAAATTTTTCAATGTTTTTCAAGACGCGTTTGTAGCATTGTCGGGAGAAACATGTCTTTAGTTTTCAAAAGTTGGCAAAAATTAACAAGGGCTAATGTAACTGGAATCATCAAGCTTGAAAACGAGACTAGGATTATTGATGCGTTATTGTTTCCAACAAAACTGTCACAATTTCGATATGTGTTCGAATAAAGTTTGGATCGACTGTACTTCGTTCTTTCTCTCGTTTGACCCCAACGATTTCTGCGACGTCGATTCAATGAACGTCAACGATACTAGTTTTCTGAACATCGTACATTCTGCTCGACATTTACGCAGTGCAATTGATTTCCAATAATCGGTAATGGCCAGCGAGAAGTGATGCAAGCATGCAGAACACTCATCCCGTATTTCATTTCGTTTGACCGCGTGGCGGATCAAGGAGAAATTCCGGGCTAACCATTTGCTTGAAAGGATCCGCGGTGGAATCACAGAGACAGTTCATGTTCGTATCTGGTTTACCCCCCTCGCAAACACGCATCCAACAATTTCATAAAACATACGAACGTTTTTATTAATCGCTAAATATTGACAACAATTTACAATTCCGTTATTTTGCCAGACTTCAAATGCAAGAAACATTTCCATTGTACTTTATTCTTTTATGCCAGTTTATCAATATTCTCATTGCTGGGAAATTGTTGATTTTTATGAAAAATAAGAATTGTCTGCATTAATTACAATATCCAGCAGTTACGCATTGAACGATTATCATGACTTTTTATATTCTTATAACTTGAGCGTGTTTAAGGGAAACCAAAATGGCCGTACACCCTCATGTTTAGTTTTGTAGAAGCTTCTCGTTCTGTTTACTCCGTTTACGTTTACACCTAACGTTGTAATAAATCTCTTTTCAGATTTGCTCAATAAAAAAAAAAAAAGTCACGACATAAAAGTACTGCAGTAGCGTTTTCAAATTCCTTAAATGTTTTCTCCTCCTGCCGGACAGAGTTTTCGGTATTTACTTGCTGCACTCGGGCGGGTCTCAACAAAAAAAAAACATTTCTCTTATTTTCAATCGTTCAGAGGTACCCGATCCGTCGACGGTGGTACAGGGCGCAAGCAATTAACGGAATTGTGTCGGATCAATGAATGGAAATTGAATTTTTTGGTTGTCGGGATCCCCATCGAATTCCGTGCAGCATGAGTCTCAGTGTTGTAAAGAACCTTTAAAGCGGAAACAACGACATCGTGAACGCCGTTGGGCGCGACTCCGCCGCGCCGCACGAGGGGCGGGGTTGGGTGGGGGGAGGGGACGGGGGATGGCAATCGGTAAAGTGCTCGTCATTAACGAGGAAACGAATTTTCATGTTGCCAATCGGAACGAAAATCTTTTAGAACGTTAAGAATTCCGCTGAGTCATTACTCTTCGTTCGGTTGCCGCCGCGGTGAAATGATAAAAGTACGTTCTGTCGACGACTCGGAACGAAATCAGGAATCGAGATGACTGGAAACTTGGGGGTGGGATAACACTCGAGAGGGCTTGCAATAGGATACGAGAAGACACGGGGAAGAGGTACCAGCATGGCGAATATACCCGAAAAATGAATCAGGCGGAGGCGTGTTCCTAAAAAATTCAAGTCGCGGTCCTAACTCCATCGATCGATTTGCTCAAGTTATTCCGGCGGGGGTGTACAGAGACCGGAGGGACGGGGGCGGGCGATGAAAAAAGCTCTTCGTTACAGACACCGCTGGAAATTCTGAAAGGACTCGTAAATTTTTTAGTGCCGTCTGCGTAAATATTTATCGCGCCATATTTTGTTACAGGTGGTAGGTAGCGGTACATGGCGCGCGACCATCCTCCGTCTCTATAATTTCATGCAGAACGCGATGGTACGTTTGTCTTTTTGTTTGTTCGTTCCAGGGACCCTAACTGTTACGACCGAAAAGGAAAACGTCATGGAATGACAAGTATTTCGTAGACTAAAATCGTATTGGTTGCAAGTAAGGATTATAAGTAACCGAAAATTTTTTCTCTTGTTGGTAAAAGTTATCGTTGTGTGTGAGAGAAATTCATTTTGATCACTTATAACAGTTATCAATGAGAGAAATTTATTTCGATAGCTCATAACTAGACTGCGGATGTTTATTCAGTTATGTAATATGTCGAAATATGCAAAATATATGCAAGACGTATGCAAGGTTATACTGATTTACTTGACCAATGGAGATTAACTGCGGCGTGACTCCGTCTGTTTACACATCATACCATCGTCCTTGTTTTGTCTCTCATTGTATGTCAATACAGTACTTACGAACTCGCAATTAGAACACGTTGTGGATCGCAGCTGCTCAATCTTTTAGGAACATCTATTTTATTTATTCATAATATAAGTTAACATTATTCATAAGTTATGCAAGAAATATGCACTTATGCAAAACTTATGGAATATGCAAAATATGCAAAATAAAAATTATATTTTTAAAATCCTCTAATGACAAAACAAATTTCTGTTGAGGTCCCAGTTTTTATCTATTGTCGATAAAAATATGCATTTGCATAAACATCCGCAGTCTACTCATAGCAGTTACAGATGGGAGAAGTTTATTTCGGTCGCTCATAACAGTTGACGACGAGAGGAATTTATTTCGATCGCTCATCACAGTTATCGATGGGAGAAGTTTACTTCATCGCTCATAACAGTTATCGATGAGAGAAATTTATTTCGATCGTTCATAACAGTTATTGATGAAGGAAATTTGTAATAGTTATTATTAAATAGTACAACTTTCAAATGATACACAATCAATTATTTAATAAATTTTTTATTCATAAAGTTAATTGCAACATCAGAATTTTCTCCATCTATTGCAAGAAGCGGAAACCAATCTGAGTGTTATTTCTTCCCTTAATGATTTGAATATAGGAGAAATCATTTATTGACATCTTCAATTTTTAAAATTGTCCAACAATTTGTAATTTCATCTACTCAATTTTGCTATAAATGCATAAAGATCCGCAGTCTAGTTATGAGCAATCGAAATAAATTTCTCCTATCGATAACTGTTATGAGCGATCGATATAAACTCTCATCGATAACTGCTTTGAGCAATCGAAACAGTTTTATTCATGGATAACAGTTATCGAGGAGGTTCGAATTTTTTGTACACTAATAACTGTTACTTGTAACCAAGAAGTATAAAAATCGATATCTTTTAATCATTTTGTTCTTCGAATTTTTTCTTTATATATTTTGTGTAGATTATCTTAAATTTCAATAATAATCTACTTTTATTTAATGATATTTATCGTAGAAAATTTTAGAATAACAGGTATTACTGGTCCCTGGTTCGTTCCATTTTCGACGTCCGTTATGGCATCTACCCGTTCACGCGAACAGACGTCCAAATTATAATCCCGTGAATTCTTCGAAAAACGTTCCCCTGTTTCGTAGCGATCCTCTGTAATTGGCTTCTTTATCGAGATCCATTCGAGCGAAGACTGTAACCATTATAATTCGGCTTAAACCATTGTGCACCAGAATTGGGCAATAATCAACTAATATTTAAAAATTACTAATAGTCTTTTTCAATGTTAGTCATAGCAAAATAGTCATTAGCCAAAACTTTTTGATTAGTTAGTGATAACTAAATGGCAAATAGTTAGTCACAGCTCTAAGTAATCGTTATCTACTGCTTATTAGTTAAATATTCAATCTTATTAGTTAAATATTCATCAATCTTTAGTCATCAATCACTATTGTGCGATTAACATACATTAATGTTATTAATTAGTTATCACTAACTAATCAAAAAGTTTTGACTAATCACTATTTTGCACCAATTGTTCTGCACCAATGAAAAATATTTCATTTTTCACTCAAGTTAGAATAACACAGAATTTACAGCCAAGTAAACAAATGAAAGTTCACAGTAGTATTTAAAACTTTCGACACGTGATCCTGCATATGCTATTCATTCGAGTGTGTAAACAGTGGATTAATGTAATCGCAGAGTGCCTCTGCGTAATACATTACCTTATCATAATTATGCGCATTATGTTTAATTAATGATGATTATTCGGTATAATAAATAATTCATCTGCATATTCGCCATCCGTGCGAGTTTATGGTGAAGGATTGAGACAAAGCGTTTAAGCGTAAACATATTGGCATTGCCTGTGTTATTATGGAATTACAACGCATTGTTTCCTGCAATTCAGTAAAAAAGATAATAATTACTGGTGCGTTGAGGTTCGCGTACCTGCAGACTATAAAAAGACTCGGAAATGAATAGCAGGAGCGCGTTGCAGACATTTATACATTTTCAATCGGCCGAAATCATTTCAATTTCTCAATAAAATACAGGGTGCACCGTTTAAATCGATCCAGTCGAATATCTCCGAAACTGTGTTGGCGATATAAATTCAGTAGTAATTGTAACTAGTAATTTAACTAGTAACTTGTAATTGAATCATTACATCGATGTTGCTAGTTACGTGAAAGGGCTTGTCTGATATAAAATCCCATCTTCCACTGAACTGAAAATAGATTCTTAAACTTAGTTTCTTCAAAGGAGCCCGGATGAAGGGAAGGACAAGTGCAAATGGAAAGGGAAGAGTGGACGAAACTTTCAAACATGTAGAGAAAAGTCGTTTCTCCTGAAATTCTACTTATATCTCTTATACTCTTAAGAAGACTACACGGGAAAGGTTTATTGTCTTTCTGGACGCGAGCAACAAAAAGTGATGTCCAAAACAGTTATTCTGTTTCCGTATAATATTGAAGGGGAATTTGTTGTGTGTCCTTTTTTTCCAGGACTCGTGCAGTTCGGAGTATGAGTTTGTTTGATATGTTCGGGATGGAAATGGATTTATGCGCCCACGCAGAAAGTACAGACAAATATTTGTGCACGCGACGTTTTCGCATTAATTTATAATCAAGTGTTTCTTTTTTTACAGATATATGAAAACTGTCTCTCTGATAATTTAAAAAATATTTCTTTTTATGCGAACGATATTAATACCTTCGTATATGTAATATTTAGAATTATAAAACATTCGTTAGAGGATACGTAAATTGATATCCACCTTTACGTGCTCCAGTGGAAGCAGAATATTCGTCTCGCTAACAAGTATTATAATTGCTAACGCTTTTGTAAAGCTCGCTAGCAAATACATTTTTTAAGCTCGACCGAATTGTTTTAATAGAAACGTGCTGATTCTCACTTTGGCGCGAGTCGCATTGGACATGGTACTTTTTCTTCTGATTGAAATAAAGAACAGACACTCATTGGAGACAAAACTGCAAAGATAAAGCTTATCTACAATGGATTGTTCTTGATCTTCTAGATTCTAGATCGTCTTTATGAAGGTCCGAATTAATATATCAATTGCGAAACATTTCCGCATAGATGCTGCAGAAGTAATTGAAGAGGATTTCCCAACAACGGGAGTTCTTTCTTGGAGGAATGGAAAGTTGGACACCGACGGATTTAACACCCGGGAAAAACTTCTAAAGTGTGCAATCAATTTTCGTCGACGCAGCGGTAATTTTTCAAATCGATCGTAGCTTGAAGACAACAGATAAAAATTCGCAGTTCATCGCTCGCGGCGGGATAGCTTGAATATGTATTAATTCGCTCCTCGAGACGTTTAAGCCGTCAAACCGCTCGAATTCCGATCTCAGGGGGCAACGGGGAATTATGCTAGGCGGATTAACGTTTGCAGGTGGTTAATGCGGAAAATGTCCTCCCATTTGCGGATAGATCAGCGATCAGAAAAGAGTTGGCTCTCTCATTAAGGGAATAGAGCCGACGACGGACGGGGTTGGTCGAAGGCAGCCGTCGCCTTATAAATGAGAAGGACGACGAGAGGCCGTGGCGCAAATCAAATATGTCATTTATATCCGACGAGGGCCGTAATGAAGTCGTTATTTGTCTGCTCCGAAGGAAACGCTGAAAACGCAAATTGAGAAATAGACGTTCTGGACGAGACACCGCCATGCTTTTCTCCGTCGCGTCCCCTTTCGTCCACGTTATTACATTTTTATATCTTCGGAGTCATCAAAGATGCCGGGACGCCGCGCCGTTGTGCTTCGTCGCTTCGTAACAGTTCATTATTTCGGTCAGGCCTCGGCAGTCTGATTCTCGGCCGACAGCTACATTCCGCGACGATACTGTTACGTACGGAGGTTTTTCCTACGTGACTTTTACTCCCTTCTTGGAACCACGTGTTCATGCAGAAGGTCCAACTCGCATGCCCAAATAAACAGCATTCCCCTTATGGGAAAGTGCATACATCTGGAAAACATAGACATATCCTCCAGATTTTCATTTACCACCACTACCATTTTGTGAGCGAGTTTACTACTGTATAAAGGGCTCGAGCTTGCCCATCGCAAGCTTAGTTAAAGACTGAAGACGAATCTGTACGCGTCTTGTGATGAGATAGGATCTTATTCCCTTTTGATCGCATTATCCTGAAAGAAGTTTCGAAACGCGGTTGTTAAGGCAAGTCAATTAATTTACCCCCGCATTTCTCAGTGCTTCAAAACTGAGAGCTCGGGAATTAGCTTCTGCGAATCATACTACACATTACAAGTGTACTTTCATCAAATTTATTATCGGATATATTGTACTCTTGATATTAGATATTTGACAGTCTTTATATTCTCCCACTTTGACAAACTTTTACCGTTCCAAGTATATCAATAATTATTTATAGAGTTACGAGAGCTGATCTTCTCAATACCTTACCCTTTCCGAAATCCTGTGACACCCGGTGGTGAAACAGACATCGGCTAGTCCACAACACCCTCTTTCTTTACTAACCTAGTGGCGATCCGGTGGTGAAACAGACATCGGCTAGTCTACGACAACCCTTTCCTAATCTAGTAGCGACCCGGTGGTGAAACAGACATCGGCTAGTCCGCGACTACCCCTTTAAGGAGGAAGGGTACTAGGTGAGGACCCAGTTGCGACCCGGTGATGAAACAGGCACTAGCTAGTTCACAACCTTCCATGTAGTGTCGACCCGGTGGTGAAACAGACATCGTCTAGTCCACGACACCCTCTTTCTTTCCTAACCTAGTGGCGACCCGGTGGTGAAACAGACATCGGCTAGTCCACAAAAACCTATCCTGTGACACCCCGGTGATGAAACAGTTTTTCGTGATGAACGTGATGAAACGGTTTTTTCAACACCACATCGTCGGCCTCATATGAAAACTGCCCAAGTCCATTTTTTATGAAATCTGGGGTTTCAGCTTCGCCTTGTTAGGTTCAATTTCTACAGTTTGAGGGTTATAGTCCAGCGATAAGTTATTAGGTAACCCCTCAATATCAGCATTTGAAAACAAGCAAAATAGTTTCGCATTAAATCGTTTTTTCACTTACTGTAAAATTTACTTTTTTGGACATGGGCTATTTTAATACGAGGCTGACGATATGGTAATCAACTTAGGTAAACCTAACAGGTAAGTACCTACTATTATCCGTCCGCCGAGAGTTGGCACAAAATCTTGTCAGTGGGGTGAAGGGGAATGGTGAGTCCCCACTCTTGACGGAATGCTGCGGATCCTACTCTTACGCTCTTACGCATCGGTATCGGGCGGGAACGCTAGACATTGGAGCTCAGCGTCGCTACATCGCTCTGTTGCTGTTTTCGTCAAGCGATTCGGCCAATCGCGGAAGACGTGTAGCGCGTAGTGGGAGCGTCACGTGGTACCTACGAGTTTCTCTGTGCCAACTCTCGGCGGACGAATACTATTGAATGGTTCAAAATTTCATATAAAATGAACCCTATCCGAAGAATTAAAATTTCTTTCTATTTCTGTTAAATTTCTTTTACTTGAATTGTAAAACAGCCCCTCTCTTCCATTTGTTTGTAACGATTTGATTTACAATTAAATATCATCCGGAGAGTCTCTAATTTGTTGTTCCACACGTTTCCACGGTTAAACTGTTTAAAGTTCGAATTCACGCGCTCTTCTACCATCGGCAATTCCGTCGTTATTGCGTTTCATGAAAATTGCGAAAACATTTCATCGTATTATCAATTTTCCATTCGCATATCGCGATTGTTCTTCCGAATTCAAATTGTTCGTTAAAAAGTAGGTCTGCCTCTTAAATTTACATGTGTGATTATTCTGCCGCGCAGAGATGATTGTCAACGTCTATTTTTCAATGTAAACATCAATTTACAATATTCCATTGCGGCGTTCGATTAACGAAGAAATACCCGATCAACGAAATCACTGTGAAAATGTTTTCTCATTGTCACAAAAACGTTAAAAATTTCGGTATGTTTCTCTGCAATTCTGAGCAATAGTAATTTTTAAAATATTTTGTACACATTCGTTGTACACAGTCGTTTGGTCTAATTCTAGAAAGGTAGTTATAATACATTTTTCTCTATTGTAGGATCTGGTCGTCAACGCGGATGTATTTTGCTCTTGCTCTCTCGTCTACTCTATTCAACTCTCTATAATCGACTGATCGCGGTTTTCGAATTGTCATTGGTCACGCGTCGCGGGACGTTTTTTGCCTCCGCAACGGCCGGCGACGACTCCTTTGCGAATCGCGACGCTCCACAGTGGGCCAGATCCACGCGCTAGCTGTTCACGCCTGTTTCACCATTATTTCAAAACATAAAGACCACATTAAATATATCGTTGGATTCAACTTGGCGTCAGCTATAACATTATTGACTCAAAAATATATAGTTACAAATAAATAATCAAGGTAAACATAATTTTTCACTAAAAAAAAGAAATTATTGAAATTTTTTGTATTGAGATTTGTAGAAGACTGAGTACTGATTACTTTTTGTAGGAAACATTTTTTTGTCACACCACCGGAAATGTCTGAAAAATCGTGTGAATGATAAATAATAATTGAAAACTGGCTATTCAGGCATTCAAACAACACAAAGAGTAATCCATAATTTAGGAATGAATGAAGTTTATTCCATTTAATATGAAATAACAAAAATGTGTTATTACTGTCTCATTTAAAGAATTACAAATATTCACACAAACAAGATTAAGTATTATATTTTACAAAGTTTTACTGACTATAATCAATTGATCATACAGATTATTTGCTTATGACTGTATTTATGTATTAATAAACAAAATTGTATACTATAATTCCTCTTAACAAAGGTAAAATACAGGTTTTAAGTATGGAAAAACTGCTGTGTGTGATGCTATACTACGATTCTATTACTATGATCTCTCAAATACAAATGATTCGACTAAGCTAGCAAGAAGTTCGAATGTTTATCAATGGTCGTATAATGTAAAAAATTTATAAGATAGGTCTGGGTTAGGTCTTTACACTGTTTAGAGCCGTTGAGTGATCGTCAATGCGACTCGTGCTGCACGAGTCGTGCAACGCGATTCGCCGTGGAATTGCGTGTCACGCGCGCTTTAAACCATCATAATTTCCAATTCGGGGTGATTCGGGACGAGATCTTTGGGGATCTTTTAGAGACTTTGCTGAAAATGTTCCACTTCGTTAGAGCATCCAATTCGTTAAACTTTTTAACTTATCCCTTGTCAAAGGTGAAAAACTTTCACAATTTTCCTTAGTTGACTAAGTATTTTTTTTATAACAAATAATGAACAATAATGTTTCGTTCCTGGTGCGTTCTCAACATAGATATACATTCTCCATATAAAAAAAAATTAAGCACTTAATCTTCAGTAGGTTTTCCAGGACATCGTTATGAAGAAAAGGAATTTTTTCGGTGATAAATCGTATCTGAAAAAGTTTGATCTTTGAACGCTTATTGTAACGAGAGTTTTTAATAACTTTAATTAATATTATCGTTTTCGAATGTAATGGACATTTAAGAAACATTGTACATTCGTTAAAAATCGATATGAGGACTTTGATTGTTTAACTCATGAACAGCTAGCGCGTCGATCTGGCCCACCGTGCGGCGGGTCCTTCGGACCTTGGGCGGTGGGGTTTTGGAGGGTATGGGTAGGGATACCTACCTTCTTCCAAGTCTTGTTGGACGGACAGTACATACACGCACACATTCATACGTCATGCAACGCACAGCATAGTTTGGGGGTCGTCGACCCCGCGCTCCACATCCTACACTATGGCCAATAATAACCGAGATATTCGTGTGGCCGGTTTCAGGTGATTTACCCTCTCCATATAATCGCGAGTTCGTCGTAGCGAAAAAATGCTCACCGTACATCATGCTGATACGGACGAGAACTGTAAATCGTAGCCGGGCCATTCAATGATCCAATTTACTCTTGCTGTAGAACACTGTTTTTCGCTTTTCCAAAGAGAAATCGGCCCCGCGTAAAAATATCCACGTCGGTTTAGCCAAAGTCGGTCCGCTAGTAAATTTTCGCCGAATAATAGAGCCGCTCCCTTTCCATTCCATTGAAGCAGTTCATTCCAACAAAGGGCGAACTTATTCATTACACGGATTCAACGGAAGTGGATCGTACGTGCAGGGTTCGGATCTTTTCTATTCTACCTCGAAAAAGTGTCATCCTGGGAATAGACGGAATAGACTCGTTGTAAATGGAATCGATATTTTCAGCAACGAGGCCGTTTACGTTCGACTTGTGAGTGACCACTTGTTCGTTCCCTTATTGAGGGAGGTTCGTAAAGACGCCTATATACCACACTCCCGTGACGTACTTAAATTTATTCGGCGTCCTTTCGGAACAGTATTACCTAATAAAATTACATTATACCTCGCGAAGAATAATGGTGATTACTATCATATTCTATTCTTCGTGTAAGGTAATACCGTCAGCTTAGAATGGTCTTACTTCTCAAATTGCTCGTAAACTGCGTCGTTCAATCACTTCCAGCTTCTTCTCGGACATGAAATATTTGTTAACGTGCTGATAATTATTCTGCACGGGTCAATGTATGCTTCATTTGCCATATTCCATGTGCCATTTAAACTGTGGTGCCCAAGGTGGTTCGGCACCCACCTTATAAAAACGTCGCAAAATAACCCTGGCAGTTAAGTGCGACGTAAAATAATAAAAAAAAAAAGTTTGCTTCAGCAAATATCCAGCGAGATTGCTCGAGTGAGAATAGCACAGAATGGTCGCAGATGATCAAGATTATTAATATATAGGGTGTCTCAGCCAAAGCAGACCACCTAAATATCTCCTTTATTTTTAATGACACGAAAAATATTTACGGCATAATTTAAATGGTATCGAAGGAGCAATATCATAGAAGAACAATTGGTAATTATTTACTTTAAGGGCTTCCTCACCGATTTTGATGACCTTCACATATGTTGTCAAGGTCATCATTTTGAACAACTTTTTCCTATACATGTTACCGCCGCTCGATTTTAGTTTCCGAGATAATTGCAAAAAACTATTGCTAATACTGTATTGAATTTTGTGCATTCTTGGACGGTCCGTGGCAACGTGTGATATATATATATATAAATAAAATATAGAATAATAATATATAATATATAATATTATAAATAAAAATTTCAACATCTCGAAAAGTGATCGGAGTAGGTCTGGGTTAGATTTGAAATTGAAATCGATAATATTATATAATGTATTTTTTTATATATATTATATAAATATATAATATATACAATATATAATATATAAAAAGTATACAGTATATAATATATAAAATACACAATATATAATATATAATATATAATGTACAATGTATAATATATAATGTATAATATATGATATATAATATATAATATATATTATGAGAGTGAGACCCTGTTTTCTCTCATCTCCACAGCGTGTGTAGAAGCAAAATGTAAACAAACGCCGCGCCGGGACAGCCTTATGTTGCCGCAGAGCGTGCAGAAATACGAAAAATTCAATATAGTATTAGCGATAGTTTTTTGCGAATATCTCGAAAACTAAAATCGAGCGGCCGTAACATGTCCTTGACAATATATTTCAACGTCATCAAAATCGGTGAGGAAGGCCCTAAAGTAAATAATTACCGAACAATTTTTTTGTCAGGTTATTTTTCCATAGTTTTTTTTCAAGGTCATCGTTATTTTTTTTAGTTATTCCATCTTGTAGCGGCTGAAAAAATACATTTGGATATGCTTAAGTCATCACCTTCCGGTGACCTTGAGTCCAAAAAAATGTGATAAAATTGTAGGATAATATTAGGATTACATTAACTTACTGTTTGTGTTATAACATTATAAGTTGTAAGTGCTCAAAGTGATGTCCGTCGGCAGCAATACATTTTCTGACACGATCAATCATGGATCGCGATACTCTTCCTATTGTTTCCGATGAGATAGCAGCACAAGCTCTAATTATGCGAATCACCATGTCCTCTGGAGTGGTAGGTTGCTGTTGGTAAACTTCTTCTGTAGGTCTGTTTCTTAGTTGAGTGCGAAGAGCTCGTTAGTAATACGATAAAAGTATACCATGGCTTATTATTATTCGAAGCAAGAGAGGATTGAAATGATCTACACTTATGGTGAAGCTAAACGGTGCATTAGAGGTGCTATACGGCTCTACACAGAACGATTCCCTGATTGTAAGTGCCTATAATTTATAACAGTAGGTTCAAATGTAATCCTAATATTATCCTACAATTTTATCACATTTTTTTTTACTCAAGGTCACCTGAAGCTAATGACTTAAGCATATTCAAATGTATTTTTTCAACCGCTACAAGATGGAATAAGAAAAAAAAATTTTCCCGATAAAAAAATAACGATGACCTTGAAAAAAACTATGGAACAAATAAGCGGACAATAAAAATTGTTCTTGTATGATAAATATTTTCGTGTCATTAAAGATAAAGGAGATATTTATGTGGCCTGCTTTAGCTGAGACAGCCTGTATATCAAAAGATGAACAAAACTAAAATTTTATGGTCAAAGAAATAATTCATACAAAGAGAAAAGAAATGCAAGTAATTCACTAAAACAATTACGTATCTAACGATATGTCGTTCATTATTTTACAGTGATAACACGAGTGCAAGACAATTACGAATCGCGAATAAATCGGACGTAAGGGAATGTTTGTCGGCTGTCTTCGCTAATAAGAGTTGATCGCGGCTGGTAGACAATCTTCAGAGGGGATGGTGCTCTATGGCGCGGCGAGTGTTGGGATTCTGCACGGCGCGTTGCTGGTGGTAAAGGCGCGACGCGACGCGGCGCGGCTCGGCGTTTTGACAATTATTGGTGTCAGCCGGATGCGGCACGTAGCACCGGTCCCGCGTGAATTTCGAAAGTTTCGCGTACTTTAAGTTTTGACGAGACCGAGTGCACGCATCACCTGAGCCTGCCCATCTGTAAACAAGATTTATCAGCGGAAACGTTTTAGCGAAACTTTCGCTCCCACGAGTAAACCCGGCCCGCGCCTGACCGAATGCCGTTACCTCTGGAATGCTTCTCGATAGGAAATATTTCACTTCGACGAACACACGGGGATATACGTAATTCCCAATGCATTTTATTTTGCATTCGCTACACCACCACCGGAGAGGTCACGTTTGTGCGGCCCGACCACCGCGCCGCTCCTGGCTGGATGCTCGTTCCGAATGGGGATTCAGATTTCTGGATAAAGAATGGCAGGGGGTTGAGAACGCCTGGGAAGCGAAGGGGGCGAGGGTAATGAATGGAGGCTCGAACACCACCGAGATTTCGAATTAAGGGGAATTCCCGTGTCTTTGCTATTGCAACAACGTCTCCCTTTAACGATCTTTTATTTCATACCCACCCCCTTTCCTCCTTTCCCCTTGCCGCCCTAAAACGCGTGTGCGGAATATTAGGCTTTTCTATTGCAAATCTTCGCGTTCATTTTCGCTGAATTAATATTTAATTTTTATTATATGAACCTCCCCTTAATTTCACTCCTTTACCTGTTTCTCCTTCCATTTTTAATGTTCATATCCTTTTCCCCTGATTTTGGTGTTAGAAAATGATCGGATCGGTGTTAATAAACATTTCGTAAACCTCTGCTATGAACCTCATAATTGTGTAATTTCCGAATACACACATGCACCTGTTTGGCTGTTCGGTAATTTCATTATACAGTAATCAAAGTCAGTCGAATGTGTACCAACTGTGTACATTAATTCTGATGAACCAAATTGCTTTAATATACAAGTAAACATTTGTCCGATTTTTCCACCTCATCGTAACAATAACAACGCACGAAATCGATCGTCAATATCGTGTTCGCATAACTCGAAATAGTATGGTACATTTTTTTTTACACGTCAATGAGATGAACATTTATTCAGGTTGACGCGCGTGGATATTACACTGATGCAATTTCACTGTACTCGATTGCGCATTATCTGGAAATATGGCAAACGATTTCAGAAACGAAACGAATTGAAAAAATTATACATGTTTAAATTTTTTAAAATGTTTTTACTGTTTTACGTCTGATTTTTTCATGTTTATAAGTGCATAAGATCCGCATATTGCTAATAATCCATGATGACGATGCGACTCCAAATTTGGCTGGCGACTGAACCGAACGATAGTTTCGTTCAGTTAGGGTTCCCGGTAACTCTGTCGAAAATTCTTGCGAGCTGTTGGATCACCTTTCTCGCAACGTAAAGCAGCTCAAAGCAAGTAGACTAATTGTAGCAAACTGACCGTCGCGAATTCCCAACTTTTTGCCCCCATGGGTAGAAAACTGACATAGGGAAGTGGGCTGGATTATAAGGTCTGAAACCGTCGTCTTCCCTCATGACCATTAACTAATTGCATTCTACTAATTACTCGCAAATCCTTTCGTTCCCGCCTCCATGGCTCTGTATACGTTGAGTACACGATCGTAAATACCTACTTTCAAAGTGCCTTGGGCTTTCCTCGGCCCTTGCTTCTCTTTTGCTCCGTCACGCCATCTTCGTTTGGCTAGTTCCTCTCTGCTTGTCAGGAACGCAAATAAAGACTTTAGGACTTTGGCTGGTAAGTACGAGTATACGCAAGAACGATCGGCGCATTTCCACCTCAATCTCGGTCTAGGGGCTTAGTGATTTGTAATTTTCACCGGGAAACAGAATTGCACGGATCTTACTCGTGTTCGACTCAATGAATATTAGCATTTCTACGTAATTAGTTTAGGGGTACGGAAAAATGCTGTTTTTTACAATTATTGAAATATTTTTATGTAAATGCAAAGTCTATTTAATTACAAATTCGCGTCGAAGAGTGACAACTTTAATCTTCACAAATAAAAAGTAGCGCGTTTAAAAGATCCTTTAATATTTAAGGGGAGACTCCGCGCGCGATCTACATCTTAAAAAAATTGAATTTTTTACATTTTTCACTTCTGTGATATTTAAAGAATTTTTGGTAGGTCTATTCCGATTTGAATGAGAGGTGTATTTACTGTGTAAGTGTGATTCGATAGAAACTGTGTGAAAGCAACATAGTCATTGTAATAGTTTCAGTGGTGCACAGATCAGCTGAAATTATAATTAGCACGAATACTTAACTGGATATGTAATTATTTAGCAACTGCTGCAATTAATTAAAAGGGTAAACTTTACTTTACCGGACTCAAAATTAGTACCTTCCTCCTACGAATTATGATGTATGTGGCATGTAATCCAGTAGATTTGTACCCGGCGCGGATGCAGATCGAAGTTTCGATCCTCTAGGATCAATAGTTGAGAAGCTATGGTCGCTTAAAGTTGAGCATTTTTGACAAGTAAGGGCGCCGCCATATTGCTTTGTAGTGACGACCGCGAACCGCTTACCTCCCCCCTCCTCGACCTAATCCTAACCAAATCAGTAAGGGGCGTGCGACTGCCACTACAAACCAATATGGCGGCGCCCTTATCTGTCAAAAAACTGGCAATAGGCTGAACTTTAAGCGACCATAACTCCTCAACTATTGACCCTAGAGGTTGGAAACTTCAAAGGGTACAAATCTATTGGATTACATACCAAATACATCATAATTCGTAGAAGAAAAGCACAAATTTTGAGTCCGGTAAAGTAAAGAGCAGCCAATTAAGATAAATACCGGCCTGTTTATCGTTAGTTATTGTTATTTACTACACATGATATGAATGAGAGATTTGTGTTGTTACAACAGGAGTTACTCGAAATACAGAGTTGACAAATTACATTTATGCTACAGAGTTGAAGAACGTAAAAAGACTAATTTCGTTATTTCATTAACAACACGATGGACTTCCAAAAAGGAAAAAGTCTCGAAAAATTTTGCTACAAATGCTTGAAATCCGCAGTTTAATTACGACACAGAAAACCGTGTAATTTTTACTTGACGTCGCGCAATATTCGTACAGTTTAAATTTGATTGCTTCCATGCGTCGAATCAATTCTTGAAGTAGCTTTCGCATATTATGAACACTTTGCATGTACGCTACCGAAATATCGAACGTTACTGTTCGGTAAATACTATTATGCTTTCATTCGGACATGGTATTTGCAGTCTCAAAATTTATTATTTGCGCGGATGTTTGCACCCGGACATGGTAAACATTATACTTCGTATTATACAGTGGTTAGTAATCGCTTTGCGTTAAAAGCGTAAGCTATTAAATTCGTACAGACACTACATTAAAGTCGATTCCGAAATTACGGACTGATATAATTAAAAACATGACAATTACTTCGATTGAGAATGCGGAACAACATTTTCGTAAACATATTTTGATTTGTATAAAATCAATTTATAACGCAAATATTAACGACAAAATATTGCGTTTTATTTTTCCAATCGAAATCATTGTGTGCTTTATCTCCGAGTGAATTTTCCTCAATGAAATTCCCTCAAGAACATATGTTTCGAGTAATTGTAGTTTTAACTCTTTGCACTCGGAATTATTTTAATTAGAGTAGAATAATTCCATTCTATATGATTTCCTTGATTTTATAAATGTTTATAAACATTAGCTAATGATAGCACAGGACGTCTTAAAGACGTCCATTTACATCCACTTTAGGTCTGAAAGTCTTACGTCCTAAAAAGACGTCTAAAAGACATCTATCTCGGGACGTCGATTTAACGTCTGAAATATGACGTTTTAAAGACGTCTGTGGCTTTTGTTACAAAACTGTACGTCCTAAAGTCGTCTAAAAGACGTCCTAAAGTCGTCTAATTAGGACGTCTGAAAGGCGTCCTAAAGTCGTGTAAAAGACTCCTGAAGTCGAATGGACATCCTTAAGACGTCTTTAGGACGTATAGTTTTGCAACATAAGCCGTCCAGAAGACATTCGGAGGCCGTTCGGAAGACGTTCGTAGGACATTAAAGACATTTTGGACATCCAGACATAGGACCGTCTTGAATGTCCGACAACAGACGTCTTTAAGACGTGTTTGTGCTATCTGTGTAGTAATTGATTAGATACCACTCGAGTGCTAATACAACGAGATTCGTAATTTAGTTTTAATGGAGTGACACATTTTCTCTACATTTTCTCTCTAGTTGCAACATTCTATCTTTGGCCGCATTTAAGTAGCTTCAGTTAGGCGTTCTCAACTTATCGCGCAACACATTTTTACCACTCTTTGCCCGATTACGCGGCTCGTCGCTTGCTACTTTGTGCAACACTTAATAATAATACGTTCGCAATTTACGTCTCTTTATGTTATTACTCCTCTGAACGTTTAGATAACGTAACGTTGTAACAGTTCCACGAACGAAGGCGATAAAAGAAGGAAAGAAATAAAATTCCAACGGAGAGGGACCACGATACGTCCAGAGGAAGATTTCCGCGTTGCCCGGATCTTTGATGATTCCTCGACAACGATCAAAGCTAACGATACTCAATTATACATATAGTACAGAGAAGAATCAATATAATCAGATATTTTCTTGTACACGCGACGCGAAACATTTTCATCCTTCCAAGCATCCCGAGGCTTATTAAAACGAATGAAAACGTTACTTCAACTGCTGTTCGTTATAATTGCAAGCAAACGATCCTGCAGCTAACAAGCGTATTTCCCGCGTTTGTAAATGTTAACGCAGTGCACTTTATGATTGTTTTACGCCATTAGCTCTTAAGTACACACACACATACACGTTCCGACAATGCTGCGGTGCTTGCCTAAACGTTACGCAATTACAAATGGCGCGTGCACTTGAAGGTGCACTTTAGTCTGCGCGAAAATCTAACTTACTTTTTGTCTGCTCCCTTATTTAACGGGAGGCTCCGGTCTAGGAAGCTCCTCAATTTCGAAAACGATTTTAAATTTCGCTTTTAACTTGAAATGTCGAGCAAGTGGAAGATGTGAGAGAAAGAATTCGGTTTTTTTGTGTGGGAGCATGAGATAAATGAAAGAGGCTCAACCAATATGAAAGAGAGGAGAAAAAAGGAAGGAGCGAGCGCGTTTCGTTCTAGGCCACGCTAGAGGACTCATCAGTAAGGCTATCTAGCGGGCCCTGCCTTAGACGTTGAATATTGGAAGGCGGTTCAGGACGGTATATATACAAATCATAGAGGAATCGAGTACTTGCGAGAAAGGTGGAAAGGTCTTCGACTACCTGTCCCTCTTGTGGCGCATGTAGGAAATTAGGCCGCCACATTTGAAAGATCTAGAACGTCTCCTGAATTAGGTAAATATGTATTGTTATTAGGAGACCCATCTCGGATCACCTTCACCTTGACATATGTTGTCGAGGACACCATTCTGAACAACTTTGCTTTATAAATTATCCGTCGCTCGGCCATAGTTTCTAAGATAATCGCGAAAAAAGAGTTTGAACTGGTTATCACCTAGACCTTGACATATGTTGTAAAGAACAACATTCTGAACAACTTTTGTCTATACAGGGTGTTCCAAAATTCCTTCAACAGCCGAAAATGGAAGGCTCCTGAGCTCATCTGAAGCAACATTTTCCTTTCAAAACTGTTATCCGCGGCTTTGCTTAGGAGTAATTAACGGAAAACACGGACCAATCAGAGCGCGACGTAGACGCAAGTCGGCACAGTCGGCCAATAATAGACAGTTGTCGTGCCGGGCCGACTGTGCCGACTCGCGTCTAGGTCGCGTTCTGATTGGTCCGTGTTTTTCGTTAATAACTCTTAAACAAAGCCGCGGATAACATTTTTGCAAAGGAAAATGTTGCTTCAAATGATCTCAGGAGCCTCCCATTTCCGGCTGTTAAAGGAATTTTGGGACACCCTGTATATCTACTCGTCGCTTGGACTTAGTTTCCGAGATAATTACAAAAAAGAATTTTTGTATGCGTGGTCGGGCCGGCCTGACGGCCGGACCTATCCGCCCCCACCGCCTAACCCTAACTAATTCTGATTGCATGATTTTTCCATTACTAGTTCTAATGCTATATCAAAGCTATATAGAATGCAAAAGTTATGCGATCAGAATTAGTTAGGATTATGTGGTGGGGGGCGGAGACCACGCATGCGAAAATCCAGAAGTAGACTTTCAAAATTGAAAGCATACCCTATATACTAGAGTAACACTCTGTTCTGTTTTCTCTCTGATCCCCACAACGTATTTAGAAACAGGATACGAAAAATTCAATACAGTATTAGCGATAGTTTTTTGCGAATATCTCGGAAACTAAGTCCGAGCGACGGATAGATTTATCCACAAAAGTTGTTCAGAATGTTGTCCTTGACAACATATGTCAAGGTCAAGGTGATCCGAGATGGATCCCCTAATAACAATATTTACCCTGAATTATTCGTGAAGCTGTGCGAGATGCGTGGAGGAGCAACCCGCTAAAAATTGTTGGGCACAGCCAGGATGCAGCATCGTTCGAGGTAGGCGTGATACACAGACGTGGCTAGTCTGAGTATTGTGGACAACGGGATCTCAATATAAACCGGGGGAAAAGTTAGTAGAGGGGCGTCTCATTAGCCGTCCAGAGTGTGGTTTTAGGTTTTTAGTGGGTAGGCCTCCCCGACCAACTGCGAGGAGAGACCCACACTACCCCCTTTTTTCTGGGGTATACATAATTATTTTTCCCCACATCCGTATAAAAAAAAAGAAAGAAAAAAGGTAGGCGTGATACATTCCTCTACCGAAAACGATTGTGGACTTTATCCTATGGCATGGACACGCCAGGCAGTGATAAAGTTATAGCAGCCTTTTTTCTTGGCGGTGGCGCAGAAGCACGAACAACAAGCCCCTTCCGCAATAAAGTTTAACGCGCTAGCCCCGTTTTATTGCGCTCGTTGGATCTGCTGTACACAGGCTGATCCATCCACACCCGCATCCACAATCTCGTAAATATTGATCTTAATGATCGCGGCGATGATTAAAAATCTTGTAGTACCGGAGAACAATGTTTTCGGCTCCACCAAGTGAATAATTGTCGCGTCGGTTGCACTGGATCGCATAATTTCACGAGGGTAAACTTTACCTTACCGGATTCAAAATTAGTACCTTTCTGCTACGAATTATGATGTATCCTAGAGGTTCGAAACTTCGATCTGCATCCGCGCTGGGTTTAAATCTACTGGATTAGATACTAAATACATCGAAATTCATAAGAGAAAGGCACAAATTTTGAGTCCGGAAAAGTAAAGAGCAGCCTTTCACGATTCAGTTCAGAAAGATTTTTTTCATTTGAATATACGGAATGAATGAAGGAAGAGTTTCTGGATTTACAGGCTTCCTTTTTCCGCGGGTGTAATAAGAGAGTATCTAAGAACATTGTTACAGCGTTTTCAATGTTTAAAATATTATATTTAACTCCAGCTGCTCATAATCGCTGGAAAACATTTTTATTTTGCAGAAAGACCCGCAGTGTAGTTATTGTGTTATAAATACAAGTTCTGTGAGCAACATTTGAGAATTGAGCAAATCTGGACTACTTTTCCGGTATTTTTTTATTAAAAAATTATGCAGAGAATTTCCAACGATTGCAGTTGCGAAGAAAAATAATACTGCAGGTGGAGAACACGGTCTGGAGCATTTTCGGAGAAAGTGCAGAAGGTTGTAAATATTTCAACGACGAGAGAGAATGGACTGCAGCGCCGGACGAGTGCTAAATAGCCATCGAATAAGAATAACGGGGGTTGATTCTGTTGGGGGATCAATTTGGTGGCCCCGTTGGGGTAGAATTCGGGCTAGGCCCGCGCCCAAGTATGCAGGGCTGATGCAACTGCGAACACGCACGAATGGAGAGTGCTGAACGTCCGATAATTGAATAGAGGACGTGTGAACGAGATCGGCACGCCAACGAGTAGACCGACTTTAAGGTTCCTTCCCGTTAGCTCGGCACGGAATTCGCGCTATCGATATTCAGCGGAATCCGATGGATCCTGTCGCCGCCGATGTCGACAACGGGACCCCCTTTCGCGTACATTGAATAGACGAATATCTTTCCTCCTCATTCGACCGACCTACTCGAAGAGTTCATCGAAAATTCCGGAAGTTCCGCCGGCCGATTCTGTCCCGGATCAACCACCTGTCTCGACTGCGAAATGACTTCGCTCTATACGCGATCCGCACCCGCTGTTTATGCTCGAGTAAATCAGGTCGTCCTACTCGTGATTAACGAGTACAATAACGATTTTCCTGTTTCAACGGACAACACTTCGATGGAAAATCATTTCGATAATATCTCGTTGACTAGGGTAAAATGCCCAAATATGAACCACTTTTTGTTGATGTAATTTTTTTATTATTTTAGAATCCTCTTTTTCGACCAAAAAATTACCAGTTGTACATGCGTTTTCTCCCTATAAGATTCATTCAACTTGGGAAAAATATTTTCTTTCGTGGTGTGTCACACATTTGCAGGTTCCAGCGAAAGGGATTGTTAATATGGTACACCTTGAGTCCCTAATATGACACCTAGTGCCATACTCGGCACCCACACCAAGAATGTCAATAGCTACACCCATATTAGGAAACCCTTGGTAGTGCTATATTGGGAAATACACGTGGGCTGAAAATAATAGCCTTAATAGGTGACTATACCATATTTGGACACTTTACCCAATGTATGTAGATTTTTCGGCAGTGTTACTTCTGTGGCGGCTAACCTCCTACACTCGCCACAAGATGGACAGATAGTCAAAGACCTTTCCTGCTACTACCTGATCCGTCATCAATCCCTTTATACAATACCGTCCTCAACCGCTTTTCGATATCCCAGCGTCTAAGGCAGGGCTCGCTAGACATCTTTACTGATGAGTTCTCTAGCGGATCTAGGACGAAACTCTCCCCTTCCTTTTTTTCTTTATTGAAAGAAATTAATGTGACCTTGAAATCTCTGAAACGCCTTCGCACATATCTGTTGTTGGCTGGAAGAACGCTGCATGTAACATACTTTCATTTTCGAGATTGCCTTTTAAAGTTTTGGTCACTAATGCTTTGACGTAGGACATCGGTTAAATTGCACTGTTCGTTTGAACCTTCCAAATTTATTTTGACGACAGTTTTTCTGGTAAAGACGTAATCCTACACTATAAAGTTCAATTAATGCATAAACTCAAATTTTTTGAAATTGTGACATGCGGCGTTTTTCGTGACGACCACAGATATAAAATCTCTGCGCCATGCAACTTTTGTATACACATATACATCGAACCATAAATCTCGCCCTCGGAATTGATTTCGCTTATTGTTAGACCGAAGCCTTTTGTCCGTCGGTATATCCTTGGGGTATAGTATGTTGCGCATCAATTGCCCTAACGCCATGCCAGCCCGATGAGTCACGGCGCAGGCTGATCGTTCCGTAAAGACGGCCGATGGTATTCGGGAGGGTATCGCTCGGTATTTTTCGCCGTCAGATCGATACGCAAGCCCGCGCCTATTCGGACTAAGCGAATATTTAAGAATTCATTATTCCTTCTTGGCCGGTTTACCGAGCGCGGGCGGGGCGGAAAGCTAAGCCTCGCCGAGGATCGAAAATCTGGAATAAGGCGAGCCATGCATTATAGATACCCATTCAGAGCAGCTAGCGGCGGGTAGTTCGTAACTACGTTGGTCGATGGTGCACACAGCCTCCACCTCCGGAAAAACCGAGTTTGGCGGTGGTCCTGGCCCGAGCGAACAGAACAGAAAGGGACGCGTGAGACCGGGAATCGAAAGAAAGAGAAACCGGATGGAGGGTAACTGGATGAACCGATGGGGGTTGAGGAGGGGTTCAAGGGGAAAAAAGCCCCGAACGAGAAACGAGAGTGGATGGTGAACGAACGGATAGCAGAGGGGAAACACACAGAGAGGCCGAAGAAGGGAATACCTGTGGGCATGGTAGACGGTTAGAGGGGCAGGGGATTGAGTGAGAAAAGATGGCGAAACGCCGCGCCGCGCCGCGCGCGGATAGAGGATGAGTGGGTGGAGGATGCTTGGAGGAGGAGGTATAGCAAAAGATAGGGTAGACGGGTCGGCTGGCCTGGTGGGGGTAGGGAGAGGGTTCAAATGATTTAGCCCCGCCGTGGGGTTAGATCCGCAATTTCGTTTGAAACATTCATGAGAAATATCCTTCGCCTAGCACCGCAGCTGCAGCGTTTAAAGAATTACGCCACGCGGTTGCGACCGTTTACTTATCTCGATGGCTTCCTCCTCGGGGCTTCCAGTCTCGAGGAAACGGGAATGTTTCGCCCGCATAACCGGATCTTTCTTCGGTGCCTTGCGAAGGAAAAAAGAGAAGGCTGTCAGGGCTGGTGGATAGTGCTGGTCGTCGAGAGAAACAAAAATAAAACAAGCCTGTCCGGATTTCACGGTCTTCTCACTACCAAGAGAAATTCTATGCTGAACTTCCTTGCTATATCTGCTGCTCCTCTCACTCTCTCTCTTTATCTTTCTTACTGGTTTCACCATCCCTTCTCTCAACGAGCCCTGACGAGATTACGGGTCAACGTCAATTTCTTAACCAAGTGCCGCGATCTCCCGTTTAATCGTGCTCCTCTTTTTCGAGCCCACTCTCTGCATCTGTCTCTGTGTGCGTGGACCTTGCGCATCTCATACCTGCTGGACCGATGATTCTGTATCATCAAACTTGAACGATCGCCGGAAACTCGTTCGGTATCGATCCCCGGGACCCTGCGCAGGCACATCCGAGCTGATTGTTTCACGTTGTACGTCGCTCGAGTAATACTAATACTTGGGTATACCTTCGCGTAATTACTGCCAAATGTTTGCCTTCGCATATTGGAACTTCCTACGGTTTAATAGGGGAGCGATCATTATCGACGGATTCGTGCCCCTCGCGAGCTGTTACGAGAACGTCGTTTGTACGGCGAAATTGTGTAACGCCGCTGAAATTAGCATCATTAACCACCAGCGATCCAAGGTATTTTAACTTCTCGGCCCGAGTAATTGATTCAACCTGGTAATTCGTTTGAGGGAGTCCTTAAACGAGATGACAAACAAAGGTATTCCTAATTGTGTAGAACGAATCGGCGCTCGGCGCACTTGTTCGTCGAGAAAACTTTTCTGTCCGAGTTAGACCGCGTTGAAATACACTCGTGGCGTGAGAGGAGTTGTTATTATGCGGAAGATCTATTGTTCAATCTCTGCGTTGTCATTAAGGATTTATTATGTTCACCGCAAGCCCATACGCATTGGGAAGATTTATTATTCGGGAAAAGAGAATAATATTTTATTTAAAAATCACAGAGACGTATAAGTCGTTTTTAAATTCACGCATCAATATTGTGTTTGATAATATTTGGGAAAGCGTCAGAAGAACAGTGTGGCGGCTAACCTCCTACACTCGCCACAAGATGGACAGATAGTCAAAGACCTTTCCCGCTACTACCTGATCCGTCACCAATCCTTATATATACCGTCCTCAACTGCCTTCCGATATCCCAACGTCTGAGGGAGGGCCTGCTAGATAGCCTTAATGATGCCTAGGACTTACCGGGCCTAGGACGAAACGCTCCCCTTCCTTTTATTTCCCAACAACACATCTTTAGAGTCGCCAAATTGGTGACACCGACTACGAACAGAACGTAACACGGAGAACGACGACTACAACCAGGATCCCAACAACAATATCAAGGAGGTTGGAGATGCCACTGCAAAACCGCCGACGATACGTAAATGCCTCCAGTGATGCCAGAATCATGGTACCGTGGTACTAAACCATACCCCTACTATGACCTACTGTTGCCCCTATTTTTTTTTACATGCACCAGCGTACCATGTCACATAGTAGAAGTTTCCGCGTTGGAAAAGGAAAGTAGGGGTCACAGTAGGTCATAGTAGGGGCTGGTGGAGGCATGGTTTAATACCACGGTACCACGATTCTGGCTTCAGTGAATCCCTCTCCTAGTGTGGCCACCCGTCGATCTGTCGCAGACTACCACCAGGTATCCACAAGGCACGAGACCCGCGGCCCTACGACCGACGTCAGCAGATCACGACGGATTCACGGAGGATCAGCGCAACGAATCCACGTCCCCTTCGTGCGGCCATACTCGCCACGATGTGTGCTTACAGTTCGAGCTATAACGCGTTTCTCAAAACGCGACACGCTTCAATCGAGTGGGCAACGACCTGCAAGCATCCCATCGTCCTTCTCGGATCCTGACTTGGATCATCGCAGAAAAAGGGAACTCGTCAAGATTATCGTTGTTCACTAGCAAGGGGGCAATGTGGCGGCTAACTTCCTACACTAGCCACAAGATGGACAGATAGTCAAAAACCTTTATAATCCCTATATACAGGGTGTCCCAAAACTCTTTCGCTTCCCGGCAATGAGAGGTTCCTGAGACCATTTGAAGCAACATTTTCCTTAGCAGAAATGTTATCCA
>CM052313.1:19722878-19738604 GCA_028455605.1 Lasioglossum malachurum
ATTCGTAGGAGAAAGGTACTGATTTTGAGTCCGGTAAAGTAAAGTTTACCCGAATACAAATATGATCACTGTCCTAAGACTGATGAGAGGGAGTGTATATGCTGGCAGACACAACGCGAAGCAATTGCGGCGTTAAAGGACAAACGACTTTCGCGGAAAGCGATTTTGTAGCGCTGTCAGCGATCCTGTCGGCTGACGTAAACAGCACACAACGTTTTCAAGATGTAACGAACGTTCACCTGTGCGTCGCTCGCCGAGACTTCGGGCACGCATTTTCCACGGATTAGCGCATTGATCCGTGGCGGTTTGTTCGCTTTGCGGGAAAAAGTTCGCAGCCGACTGTCCGCTCGCGCCCCCTCAAAGCCTACAACGTGGAAGCGCATTACCGTCAAGGGTTCAGCCAGTGTAAACTCCTGGGGTTGCAAATTGAGCACGAGTTGTTTAACACGGTCATAGGACCTCGTCGGGGCGGCGCAGTAAGTCGTGCCCCTTGTTGCACCCTATGTATACATATACATACGTACACAGGCAGCCCGGGCAAGTCCCGTACAAGTCACGTCTACGGAAATACAATCATTGAGCTGATTTAATCTCGTGGATTCGGCCTTCCAGCGGCGCCTGTGTATCCAAGGCAGCAAAGATCGTCCCGGTGGTGTGCCCTTTCTCTTTCGCGTTTCCCGCGCCCTCTCCGGGTCATTAGTCAACAAACGTGTCCTTCGGTTGGCTGCTCGCAAATTCACCGATTATATCGCGGCACGCGAACTAAGCCCCGCTCGTAAGGCTTTTTTCTCCTTAGAAACCTTTTTCTGCCGCTTTAATGTATTTTAATGTATGCGCACGCACAGATGGTCGCGCCCGCGCCTGCACCCTCATCCAAAAGGATGTAATTCGAACGAAAAACGCGATCAACAACGATACAGTTGGAAATATTAATCCGCGAGTTACGAGCTTCGCATCGTGTTAAAACACGTCGTTTTTATACAATCGTACGTGTGTCACTATACGGACATATAAAGTGAAATGGACCGTATAGAATTTAGAGGTGTGACTATCGATGTTATAACGATACTTGACGAGACATATTGACTTGTGGCGGCTAACCTCCTACACTCACCACAAGATGGACAGATAGTCAAAGACCTTTCCCGCTACTACCTGATCCGTCTACAACCGCCTTCGATATCCCAGCGTCTAAGGAAGGGCCCGCTAGACAGCCTTACTAATGTGTCGTCTAGCGGGCCTACGACGAAACACATATTTACAGCCGCCAAATATGTGACACTGACGACGAACAGAACGCAACACGGAGAACGACCGGAGGAAACGACGACTACAACAAGGAGCCCAGCAACATCATCAGGAGGATGGAGATTCTACTGCAAAACCGCCGAGAATACGTAATCCCTCTCCTAGTGTGGCCACCCGTCGATCTGTCGCAGACTACCACCAGATATCCAGGAGGCACGAGTCCCGCGGATCTACCACCGAGGTCAGCAGATCACGACGGATTCACGGAGGATCAGCGCACCGAATCCACGTCCTCTTCGAGCGGCCATGCTAGGACAGCAGCATCTACGGCTCGATACGCACGAGCGCGACTTACTAACTCGCCACGACGTGTGTTTACAGTTTGAGCAAAAACGCGCTTCTCAAAACTCGACACGCATGAATCGAGTGGGCAACGACCTGCAGCACCCCATCGTCCTCTTCGGATTCTGACTTGGATCATCGTAGAAAAGGGAACTCGTCAAGATTATCGTTGTTCACTGGCAAGGGGGTAATGTGGCGGCTAACTTCCTTCACTCACCACAAGATGGACACATAGTCAAAGACCTTTCCCACTAGTACCTGATCCGTCATCAGTCCCTCAGGCAGGTCCCGCTAGACAGCCTTACTGATGAGTCCTCTAGCGGCCCTACGACGAAACGCTCCCCTTCCATTTCGTTCCCAACAACACATCCTTAGAGCCGCCAAAGACTCCATATTTTTTTTATCGCTGCTTCTAGTTCTAGCTGGATCCTACAATTTTCTCTTAAATCATGACATTCATTTGTATATACAGGGTGTAACAAAATTTAGTGTAATGGTTTTGGCAGATGGTTGTGCACTTTCGGATCGGTGGAGATTTGTTAACAGAAATTGCCGCAAAATTGACTTCGACCTTAAAATTCAAGATCAAATTTTTTTATGCTTGTATCGCATTCTACTCACCATGGTCACCAAACTTGTCAAAAGAACCATAGATCATAACTCAACCTCGTTCTCTTATAATAGAATGTTAAATGTTTTAACGTCGTCTTCTGTTTCTTGAGTTGAGAACCATCATGGTTTATGGCTGTTAACAATCGTCCTCGAACAGCGGCTTCGATTTGGCCACTATTATTTGTAAACGGAACGGATTTAAACAAATATGGTAGAGGACAGTAAACATCACAACTTTCACATGACCATTGCCAATAATCACAGTCATTTCTGGTCTTGCAATTTCTGGACATGCAATGATCAAAAGATTTGATTAAGGCCGTTTGTCGATTAATGTGTGAGCAGGAATCATTGGGGATAATATTATCGGCTCTTTTTATCTGCCAAACTCATTAACTGGAACACATTATCTTTAGTTTCTTCGTTCGCATTTCATAAATCGATTAAGGCAAATTATACCACAAGACAGGCGTGGCCAAATTTATTTTGTGCATGATGGAGCACCACCACGTTATATTAGACCGGTACGTGAATTTTTATCCTCAAGACCTGCACCTCATTTGTGGCCGCCACGTTTCTCGGATCTTACGCCTCCTGGCTTTTTTTCCTGGGGAGCACTGAAGCATATTGTTAACTGGTCAGGACTGCCAATAAGAACTATGCAGCAATGGAAATTACGAATCGAGGATGTTTTTCACCGTGTGCAGTTTATACCGAACATTTACGAAAATGTTCGCAAAAATTTTGAAGAGAGACTAAGGATCTGTTTACGAAGTAATGGTGGTCATATCGAAACCGGTGATCAAGCGCGACTATTAAGAGCGATAAATCTTGATGGTTCTATTGTATGGCAAAGAATGAGAAACTCCAGGAACGGAAGACGACGTTAAGACATTTAACATTATTCTATAAGAGAACGGTTGAGTTGCGACCTACGGTTCCATTGACAAGTTTGGTCCCCATGGTGAGTAGAATGCGATACAAGCATAAAAAAATTTGACCTTGAATTTCAAGGTCAAAGTCAATTCTGCGGCAATTTTTTTTAACAAATCTCCACCGATCCGAAGGTGCACAACCATCTGCCAAAACCATTACACTAAATTCTTTTACACCCTGTACCTTGTTCTCGTTTGGATTAAGATATAAAAATATTAGTAGAAAATCGAGATTCCGTCGTCAACAAGAATCGTTTTTATGTGCAATGCTATGTTGGATTTGGTACGTGGAGGATTGGTCGCTGCGAGCTATAACCGTCACGTAAGTCGAAGTGGTAATACCCGTCGAACCGCTCTGTGTAAATTACTATTGTGCAGCAACAAATAATCTTATTCCCCCGACGTAATGGGATAACTCTGTTTAGTGTATTCTCCGCTTTAGTTATCTCCGTTCCGATGGAAAAGACATTACGTTCTTCCAGGCTGTCTAACGTCTCGGAAATTGTCATTAAATTATTCTGCGCCTTTACGCTGCTCAAATATCTAGCATCGATATTGCCCGTGCTTCGTTTCCAGCGCTGCAGCGAAAAGAGACATTATTCTCGATGTGCCCTCCTCGTTGTTTGCGGGAACAACCGCTACGAGCGCGCGCGTGATCATCGGGAGTTGACTAGGCGTAAACCAACGGGGGTTGTTCGTGCAAATTGAGCACGTTCGAGTTGCTGAGATCGCAATGCCAGCACCGCAGAACTGCTCCTCCTTACATTTATCGCTTCTATTTTCATTTTGGATGGACTCGGGGCTACTTTACGTTCTCGTAATCTTAACGCTAACCGTACCCAGCACGAACTCTAACTGCCACGCGTTGTTTTAGAAGAACTTACAGACATTTGTTTAATCATTTCGGAAAAACGAGTCTCATATCTCTTTCGAATGTGACATTACAAAAATGAAACACGAATAATTACCCGCTGCAACTTAGACTTATAAACATTAATTGTATACAACAACGCGCCGGGTGATTAACTACGAGTTCGCAGGACACCTTTGAACTCCAACCGTCCTCGAACGTAGTCAACTTCGGAAACTTCACGCACCGTACACTAAGCACAAATTAAAGATGGCAGAGATATTTCCTTCCAAACTTTGGGTAGATTTGCATTTCCGTTGCAACGGGACGGGTGGGGAGAGGGGAGACGTAACCTCTGTGTAGGTCGATCGTATCGCGCGAACCGTGAACATGGTATCGTAATCGGTTGAGAAGTTTTCGCCGATAAAGTGTTCAACTAATGTGCCGGTCGCGGAATATTTTTATTAGGCGTGGTTCGTTCGAACGGGGCGGTAGATTAAACGGTGGGGGACGTATATTCGCGAACCCAGCTGGGTAGGGGCACGGGGCAGAAGGAAAGAGAAAGCACAGAGGCAAACTCAGCCAAAGCTGGCGTGCGAAAAAGAAAAGTCGACGACGTTTTCCAGCGGTCGCGAGCGGCAGCTGCTCCCTTAACGAACGTTAAGCTAAGTAAAAGCGTTAACCCGCCGCTTCGGAGGAAAAACCGCGTGCGAACCGGCCGCAGCTGCGGCAGGGTCGCGGTACTTTGGCTAACTTTTCCGCTAATGCTCATCCCCGGTAAGGAGGCGACCGTCGCGTCGCGTCCCGGCCGTAAGAGAAACGACCGGATGAAGAATTCCATTAAAATACATTAGATTCCGGGACAGTCGGCGGCAACTAGTTCGGCACGCTTCTTAATGGAGTTCTGTTCGGGCTGATTCGTGTCGCCAGAAACCTGTCGACTAGTGCCCCGATAAACTGGGAACTCATCACTCTCTGGCTGACCACGGAATCTCGAACGTCTACAGACACTTACAGTGAACGCCGTCCAACTGTCCCAACACCATCCACCGGTTTTCACGAAACTTTCCTGGTCCGTGAACCGGCCAAAAATGAGCGATCCTTTTCGTCGCGACAGATTCAACCCTTAATTGGTCTACTCGGGTCCCTCGTCATCCCAACAACATTTCTGTACATTCACTTTTCTTTTTATTGAGAAAATCTCATAGGAAATTTATTTTTTTTTTGTTTTCAGTTTTTTTAGGAATGGAAGTATATGGAGGCAGGCTTTGACATTGGGCCCAGCAGGAAACATAGAAACGTCCAGAGGCAGCTGCAGTCTTAACCTAAAAAGATGCCAACGTGCTACTGTATTGTGCCTAAATTGCAAATACCAAGTTTCTTTAAGTTCTTTAAAAGTACTCGTTCAACCTTTAAAAACGAGCAATCCTTTTGAATGTGGACGAAACGGCTTGAATCTTCTCGAGATGTTAGGATTCGTTTACTAGCTAATGTGGCAAATAACATTGTTTTCAAATTGTTGTCACAATTGCGATGAAAAAAGTGAAGGTCACAACTCTTAAATTTTTTGTCTGTGTCTATACTAAAATTTAAAATATGTCTATCTAAGCAAATTATATACGTGTACAAAGTTTCATTGAAATCGATTGACGCATTAAAAAACTGTAGGCATCGTAAGATGTAAAAATCTTTGAATTTTCAAGGTCATCAATGTTTTCTCTTGGATAACGACAATAATAATTTAAATATCTACTGTGACATGACCTTCAGAGACCTTGAACTCCGCAGATGAAGGTCAAACTTAAATTTCGTTTGTAACAAAAGCTAACAATCGGTGGAAATAAAGTTGTAGTATTAGCACTATATTCTATATTATTGTATTCACTTATATTATTCCTGTCAAGCGAAATAAACCCAAAAGGGTTTAAAATGCTTACAAATAAAAAAAAAAGTTGTAATGAGCAAGTATTGTCTACTTGCTACAGTCTGTGCCCAATGAATAACAATGTTAAAAATTTCTGAAAGAATCGAGTTCTCACGAATAGCAGGACTTCGAGAAATGTCAAGATTCTTGAAAGTGCCCGTTTGAACAGACCCGCCTTTAAATTTGTTTCAAGGTTAAGATGTTTTCGAAGTGACTAAAACTTCCGTATAATTTAAATGGCCAGGAAATTTGTAAAGGAACGCGCAAGAAGTCGCGGAGTCGACTTCGGTGTTTTAAATCAACATTCGTACCCGACATTGGCTTCTTTACTATCACTTCGGGAAATGTAATAGACTCGTGACATTGACGGGAACCTAATTAAATGTTCTTTGCCGTAGATCTTCCGAACAGATAAAGAAAGTTACTTTATGCATATGGAATTCGTTCTATAACTGTCTGGCAATCTGGCACGCGTAAATTTCTTATACGAAATCTAATGAAAAGGGTGCCGGCGCAGCCGTGCAAGAGTGTGGTGGCACACACATACATCGATAGATTTGCATATACGCATATGACATTACAAGGTTTTTGTGGTAGTAAAATGACGCTTTATTATCGCAATGAGAAGTTCAGAAGCGGTCAATTGTGATTCCTAAAAGTCCAATCTATATTCGTTCGGTGCCCAAAATGCATATTTTTACGTTATCGAGCAATAATTTGCAACATTCGGCAGATACCGCCTGTCACGAGGCATCCGAAGCAAGCATGATATCACAAGATGGCCGCTACTGACAGATTTTCGTAAATATTGAGAGATTTATCGTTCAAATAAAAAAAATCGCACCGCAGGAAGATAGTCAGGGCATATACAAAGGCGATGGTGTGTATTTTTAGTTGATTAATTAATTATTAAATACGAAAAATGGGTCAGGAAAAAATACAGCACCTCGAGGTTTCGAAATTTTGCACTAGTAGGTACCACTGTTTCTTTCCTAAACTGCACGTTACAAATGTTATAGTAGAAAACGGCTGATAACGCAGGTGCCCAAAATATTTTTACGTTATTGAGGAATAATTTATAATATTCGGCAGATACTGCCTGTCCAACACCCCTGGTGTTGGCCTGTCACGAGGCATCCGTCAGAAGATAGCCACTTCGCGTACCAGTGTTCGCGTTCAATAAATTTAGTGTTTGCATGAACGATGGACACTATATTATCAATAGACAATACAATATCGACCTGCATTATCAGCCGTTTTCTATTATAACATTTGTAACGTGCAGTTTAGGAAAGAAACTGGTGCTGTATTTTTTCCTGACTCATTTTTCGTGTTTAATAATTAATTAATCAACTAAAAATACACACCACCGCCTTTGTATATTCGAACGATAAATCTCTCAATATTTACGAAAATCTGTCAGTGGCGGCCATCTTGTGATATCATGCTTGCTTCGGATGCCTCGTGACAGGCGGTATCTGCCGAATGTTGCAAATTATTGCTCGATAACGTAAAAATATGCATTTTGGGCCCCGAACGAATATAGATTGGACTTTTAGGAATCACAATTGACCGCTTCTGAACTCCTCATTGCGATAATAAAGCGTCATTTTACTACCACAAAAACCTTGTAATGTCATATACGTATATGCAAATCTATCGATGTATGCGTGTGCCACCACACTCTTGCACGACAGCGCCGGCACCATTAATGTTTCTTTTAAATTCGATACAGACGTGTCGGATCTACCGATACACGCGGACGAGCGAGATAAATTTGCACAAACTGTACTGCGGGAGGAATTGTTCCTAATGACTCGAATGTATTTCTTTAATTTACCCTAAGCACTTAATGTTTTCAAGCACTTTTCGCCCGAGTGCGGCGGGAATTTAACGAAGACTAATTACGCTTCACTCGTGCTCCCACGCTAATGCAGTGCTAACAAGACACTTCGTTTTTCACTCTTCCACGACGGAAATAATATTGACTACTTGAACTTTGTTAGTGCATAAAACTAGAACCTCCAACGAAAAGACCAAATAAAAAGTATATGAAACACGAGTCTGGAGCTGATAAAGATTCCTTTCACGGAAAATTTATGGGTCTAGGTGATGTGATGACCATAATTCTTATTGGGCTTCAAGAGATGGGACCTCTTCCGCTGTTTATTATAAATATGAGTAGATTAAATGCACAGCAGTGAAAACATTCAAAGAATTTGAAAATATGGTTGTATTATTTAATAATATACACAGGATGTTCATTTGGAAACATTCCAGTTGAATATCTCGGAAAGTATGAAAGATATTAAAAAAGTGTAAAACACGTGTCCAAAGATTTCGAGGAGGGAAGAGGGGCGCAGTATCAGTTTTTTATTTGGTTTGCGTTTTCAAGGTCATTTGAAGGTCAACTTTGTTTTTTCAAATGGAATCCTATATTTTTTATTACGGGATCTTATTGTACGTAAAAAGACCAATAATTTTCGTATAATACTTTTTTTTATCCGCGCACTAGTTTCAGAAATATTTAAAGAGAAGTAAGCGAGGCATGTTATTGTGTAAAATTCTTTGACGCAAATCGTTGATGCTTTCCAGTTGTACTAGCACGTACCGTTTGAAAACAAAATTGTCCTCTATTGAACTCTTGTTTATGTTGTCTGTCTTTCAATATAAGATTGTACTATTTAGTCAAGTGTGAATCATCGTAAGAAGAGATACTTTGTATGTTGTGTATTCTTTAGAAGAACGAGTAGAAATAATTTTTATTGCTGATGAGTAGACTGCGGATTTCATGCATTTATGACAAAAATGGGTAAATGTAATTTAAAGCAGTGGACACGATAAAAACATTTAAGGACATCAATATATTAGTTTCAGCTTCATAGAATAATTTAAACAAAAATACAATTCTTATTTGGCTCCTCTGTTCTCCAATCAATTCAAACATTTTTTATTTTGCATGAAGATCCGCAGTCTACTGATGAGTGTGCTCTTCGTACTGCTGCTACGTTTAATGAGAGACATCCTGATAAACATGTTTCTCATAGGTAGTAGGTACGTGTTACAATTAGTTGCAAAGTTTAAGGAAACAGGATCGGTGACAAATTCAAAAAGAAACCAGCCAAAATTCATAAAAGAAGCTGATCAAATCAAATTTATAGGACAGTTTACTGTGAACCCTACTAGTTCAATTCGACAAATTTCATTGGTAACTGGTGTATCAGTGGGATCTGTGCACAAATTACTTAAACATAACAAGTTTCATCCTTATAAAATGCAGTTACATCAAAAGTTATTGGAAGATGACTTTGGCAGGCGGATTGAGTTTTGTGAGGAATTAACAAATATGATCAACGTCGCTCCTAATCTAATTAAAAACATTTGTTTTAGTGACGAATGCATTTTTTTCTTAAGTGATGCTATAAATCGTCATGACTGTCGTTATTGGAGTGACGAAAATTCACATTTTAGTAGAGAAAGTAATGAATTAATATGTAATATGTCAATATGTTCATGTATTGTTTATGCTACATAAACCATACTTGGTTTAAAGAATTAAATAAATAATAATAATACTCAATGGCAGGAAAAAATAAATGTTTGGGCAGGCATTTTAGGAAATGCTATTATAGGATCCCTCTTTTTCCAAGACAATTTGAATGGCAATCTGTATTTAAATTTACTGGGCGACATCATTGATCCACTTATAACAGAAAGTCTTGAAAACCAAAGAGATGAAAACGGCAATTTTTCGTTAAATGAAGAACGTTTGTACTTCCAACATGATGGTGCTCCCCGCATAACACGTTACCAGTTCGCCAGTGGTTAAACAATCGTTTCCCACTAAGATGAATCGGTGGAAGAGGTGTTATTGAGTGGACACCAAGATCACCAGATCTAACTCCAGTCGACTTCTTTTCGAGGGGACACTTAAAGTCTGTTGTTTATAAAACACAACCAGAAAGCGTCAACGATTTGCGTCGCAGAATTGTACAGGAATGTAGAGCTATTCCAACTATACCTTCAAAAATGTTCGTTCAGAATTTGAGAATCGTTTGTATTATTGTTTAGAAAACAACGGAAAACATTTTGAAAATTTGTTATAGTTATAAAGAAATTACAAACTTTCCCGCAGTATAAGTATTTTACACAATAACATGACTCGCTCTACTTCTCTTTAAATAGCTCCGAAACTAGTGCGCGAATAAAAAAAAGTATCCCACGGAAATTGCTGGTCTTTTTACGTACAATAAGATCCCTTAATAAAAAATATAGGTTTCCATATGAAAAAATAAAGGTGACCTTCAAATGACCTTGAAAACGCCACCCAAATAAAAAACTGATACTGCCCCCCTCTTTCCCCCTCGGAATCCTTGAACACTTTTTTAATATCTTTCATACTTTTCGAGATATGCGGCTGGAAAGTTATCAAATGAACACTCTGTATGTGTTTATGTTGAAAATTTTTATTCTGCATAAAAATCCGCAGTCTAGTAATTGTGGTGCCTAAAATGCATGCTTTATGTAATATACACCAATGTGTATGGACGTTATCCTTGGAAGATCTGACCGCAGAGTGGGCAATGGTGTCTTTTGATAAGAATATTGTGCAGCATTCAGCCGAGAATCGTAAAAGAGAAAACGTGATATTCCCTTTTGGGCATTCCTTTCTAGCACACGTTATGTTAATTTTAATACATGCAATCAGATCATGGATTTTACATGTATATGCATTAATACGTGCGACCAAGCGGATCATAGTGGAACAAATAGTTTTAATAAATATGTCGTGCTCGTTCAGGCAATTGTTATATTATTATCTTGCAAATGAAATTGAATCTACTAATAACTAGATTATTCAAGTTCCTCGACACATGAAATAATTTTAATAGATCGAAATATCCTAAATACCCTAAATGGCAAGAATTTCATTTGCCACAATTTGATGTGCCATCTATTCATTTTCGTCGCAAACGCATAAAATCCGTCTTGTCGTCATAAGTCCAGCAACTTCGTCGCCAAAACTGCGTTATTGAGATTATCAAGCTTACGATTTTCCGAATCTCAAGGGATTCCGAAAAAGAATAGCGAAACGACCGAAACTTTGTTGTGCGATGACAGCACGGCATAAGGCAAAGTTTAACCGACGAAGGATTAAACGGGATCAACGGGATTAAACTCTGATGATACAAGCTTTTCTTCGTCGAGCGTGTACGAACGAAACTTTCTCCTCTGTTTTCTTTAATTGAAAGGGAAAAAAACGCGGGGGACTGGTCGTTCATTTGCACGGGGAACAATGGCGGTGCAAACCGAAAGCACCGAATTCAGGCAATAATTTTTTCGCTTTGGATACTAATGCGAGCAACTTCATGCCCGCTGCACTGGTTTCTGCGCCAGACACGGGGATTGAAATTTGTTACGCGCTACGACTCGATAATTTGATCTACGAATGGTCGGTACCATTTCCAGGAAATTTTGATGACAAAAGTACTAGCTCGCTGATATGAACAATATCGCGATGATTTGCGGGAATTCTGTGGCTGGAAGTAGAATTTCAGAGCACATTGTCACGTGTGTATGCGTGCGAGTTTCTCTGTGTATGTGTGCGTGTGCCGCAAATCCGAATATAGGTCTCTTTATTTGTCTTTCGGAAATATGTAGTTGTTATAACAACGATATTTTGTAGGAATGTTACGTTCCACATTCTACGTCGTTCGCTGCATTATGTTCACTGCATACGTAATTAATTTTCCATTGAAATTTCTGCAGTTGTTAGACGCGACGATACATCATAATTAACTAACAGTCAATTAGTATTGGTTAAATCATCTTTCTCTCCCGTCGGTCGTGAAATAAATATAATTGTAAAATATATGGAATGAATGGATAAAGAGAACTCATTTTTAATCAATCTGCTGGGTTTTTTAAATTCGATGGATATTCGTAATGAATGTAATAAATGTATAAGGCTATCGTACTTCCTGTACCTCATAATAAAAAGTTATTTTAATAAATTCCAATGAATGGATTAAATAATTATTTAAATAAAAAAAAATTCTGAAAAAATACCACGTTTTTAAAACGGACTAAAAAGTATAAAATAATTTTAAAAAGAATATTTTTTTAAGTATCTTGTTTAAAAAACGGACTAAAAAGTATAAAATATATAATTTTTCCTAGCGCCATACAGGTTCCTAACACCATACAGATTCCTAACCCCATACAGATTATCCTGAAAATTTGTGATTGTGAATTTTTAATAGCTATATGAAAATACTTGTAAGATTTAATACTTGTAAGAAGTGTGGAGAGTAAGGTGCCGTTGAGAAAACTGACTTCGGTGAACTATTCATGCAACAATTATCTATTGCATGCGCCCCACGTTTTTCGTCTGTATGGGGTTAGGAACCTGTATGGGGCTAGGAAAAATTATTTTATACTTTTTAATCCGTTTTTTAAACATGATATTTCTAAAAAAATTTGTTTTTATTTAAATTATTTTATACTTTGTAGTTCGTTTTAGAAACGTGGTATTTTATACAAAATTATTTTTATTTAAATAATTATTTTCTGCTGTTTTTAGTCTTGTGTGTGTGTAAAATTTTACAATAGATTTTAAACATTTTGATGAGAATATAACAAAGGCATGTAGTAAATTTCAGACGGGATTGCGACGCGTCATATCGACAAAATGTAGTAACAAATGTGGTAATGAACGTCGTGGTAAAAATAAAGATTCGACGGAGAATCTCGGTGTAACGGTTCTTTCGCTTGGTAAACAAACATTATAGTATAATAATACGTACTAACTTTGTAAACACCGCACGGAGCTCGAACGCACACTGAGCTCCTTTGGTGCGAAGCGGGTCAGTGCAGTGGGAATGAGTCAGAGTGGGGACGCGTAGTGGAGTAGGGAGCGCAGTCGCGCGGAGTGGGGATCGCTGAACGTGGTCACGTACTACTGAGCATCGCGCGGGGAGATGTAACGGTTAAATTTAATAGTTTATATCTCCTAAGCGCATAGGCTTTTTAAAATTTTTTGTAAAATATTGCATTGTCATCCAGTTCTGAGCTATATTTAAAATTTCAAGTCTCTAGCTCATCGGGAATTTGTTGATTGCAGAATTTGTACCGAACAGACAAACAGACAGACAAGAAAGAGAGCTAATGAAAACGTGGTGAAATACATACAGGATGTCCCACGCAACTGGAACAGGCTGTACCTCCTAAACGGTTGGGAATAGACGAAAATTTTATAAGAAAAAGTTGAATGGCATCAGACGGTGCATACTACGCAACTAATTTTATGCACATTTGTGCATCGGTGCATCAGAAAAATGCAACTGCACCTTTTTCCAAAATGGAAACCTACATTTTTGACTGCACCCATCGATGCAGTTTGTTGTGCTCTACCTAAAAGTACTAACATACTTATCCCCTAAACTTATTCGTTAGGAAGTTATCGAAGCTAAAAGTTTTCTGAATGATTTCGGTCCCTCGGCAAGTGTTCCGGAGTACCTACGTTATGTTTCATTATAATTCAGAGAACTTTTAGCTTTCATAACTTCTTAACGAATAAGTTTAGGGCATAAGTATGTTAGTACTTTTGTGTAGAGCACAACAAACTGCATCGATTGGTGTAGTCAAAAATGTAGGTTTTCATTTAAAAGAAAAGTACAGTTGCATTTTTCTGATGCACCGATGGACAAAAGTGCATAAAATTATTTGCGTAGTATGCACCGTCTGATGCCATTCAACTTTGTCTTATAACATTTTGCTCTATTCCCACCCTTTTAGGAGGTACAGGATGTTCCAGTTGCGTGGGACACCCTGTATACAGCACTAAAATAAAATGATATATGATCTCCTTAATGTTTGATACAAATGAATAGCGAATAATTTAGCACATTCTGCGTACACGTGTAACATCGAATGTTTGTCGCATCATGTTTGAAGAAATTGTCACTTGATTATTTCGTTGACTGTGCGATTATTAGCATGGATTGGTTTGGATAGATTTTCTGCTGTATTGTACAACCAGGCGAAGTTTTCGTATGTTCGATCGCGATCTGCGTGTTGCAGTCGAGTGTGATCATACTTAAAAGCACACTTTCGCCGGCGTGGCGCGGCGCGGGAGTGCGGTTTCAATGGAAAGTGTAACATCTTCACTCGCGCATCAGTTCTCGTGGCTGGAGCATCCTCGAACGAATCCCCGGCGGCCCTCGAACGAAATCCAGCTCGTAACTTTTAAACCGGCGCGGCGTGGCCGCGCATCGCGGAGCTGCATACACGCCGAAGCGAACAATGTCGAAATATCGACGTTCCCGGCTTAAATATCCCGCGAGCAGTAATGGAGCCGTGTACAAAGAAGAAAGAACCACTCGAGGGCGGCCGCGCGCGCCGTGGCGAGCAATTACACCGCGCACTGATTCACAGGGCACACGCGAAACCCACCGATTCGTCTGCGCGCGAACCATTCGACCCCGGGTCCCAATAATTCCTTTACCACGGAAACCATCAACAACCGTGACTAACGACGTTACATTTCGCGCGCAAAGTCGCATCGATTCGATCCGTATTATTTATCGTTCCCCTCCCCTCGTTCATCCCCTGTCTCGTAAGCAACACGATCGATAAGCCTCGGTACCCTCTTTTCACATGGGGGGTGGGAGACGTTAACGAACCGGAATCCCAGAGTGAAATTCCGGCATTCCGGTCGGCGGGAAATCAAAAGAACGCCTTCACAGGGATACGCTTCTCATTAAAAAAGTTTGTTTTCTCATTAAAGGAGGATGTAACTCGTTTGGAAAAGTTCGAATTGTTGCCACAGGAGTTCCAACTGGGGAGCATGCGATTTTCAGTGGACCGGAGCGGAGCCGGCCGTGGAGCAGACCAGCAGCAGCAGCAACCAACGAAAAACCGTAACCGTACTTGTACTCGTACTCTCGTGCCTGTGCCCGTACCGTCCGGTTGCTCTTCTACTCTTCTCTCGAGTATGAAGAATCGTCCCTTAGGGGGTCGAGAAAGGATAGATGGCCAGGTTTCGAAGAACTGTTGGATTGCCTTTAACAGTGGCATCTTTTATTCATTGTGGTGGCTCGGGTGTGCCGGGCTTGACGACTGCGTGAGCTGAGTTTATACACGCCCTAGTTAAACTTCTAACTGCCTGCCTGCCTACCTGCCTGCGGTCCAACGATCGATCTGTTGGATCTTCCTCCCTTCGGCTGTCCGAGAGAGAGCCCGCGCGAGAAGAAACCACCCCTTTGTTAACGGCCGACGTCATTACGGGGGGGGGGGTGGACCGGACCCAAACTTACCCCCCGGACACGTACGAACGGGAAACAAAAATTATTAGACCGGCCAGCGACTCCGTGAGATGTTATCGGGTGGCGCGCGACTACGTCCCGCGGCTTTTATTGGCTTCATGGCCTCCGAGGTTCCTATTTGGACGTCCCGCGAACAATCGATTGCTCTCTGCTTTGGTATATTAATTGTTTTTATTTCTCCTAGGCGCCCGGTGCGACGTGACGTGCGCTGTCGTTCGAAAGTGCTCGGACACCTGGCGCAGTGACACGAATAATATTGTGGGGATCAGGACCTCCCAGATCAAATATACTGTATGGAGATTGGGAAAAAGGGAGGGTTCCGTGAGTGAGCGCGTTAGTCGATTGGCTACCATCAGTGGGGTCCGAGTTCGGTTCCCGCTGGCGACGCGGCGATGCCCTCATTTTTCCTGAAATCCTACATTTGGGGGCATGTCCGGGATGGGGGAACACCGATCACCGCAAGATGGCGCTGTGGAGAAAGCGAGCGTA
>CM052313.1:19742096-19775263 GCA_028455605.1 Lasioglossum malachurum
ATGCTGAAAAATATCAGGAACTATTGGAATACGTACTGGATGAATATAGCAGCAAGATTAGTGGACCTAATTTAATATCCCAACACGATAATACATCGTGCAAAAACAATTAAAAACTACTTTAAGAGGGTAAAAATTGAAGTTTTACCCTGGCTATCAACGAATCCGGACTTAAGTCCGATTGAAAATCTTTGGGGAATTTTAGCACGAAAGGTATACGACAATGGAAAACAGTATAGCACTGTTTCAGAAATGAAAAATGGTGATTAGAGATTAGATTAATCCTGAAATTAAATTAGAAACATTACAAAAATTAATTTAATCAATTCCACGCAGAATATTTGAAGGTATAAAACACAAAGGTGGTTCAACTAAGTATTGAATTATTTTTATTTCCCTTTTCTTAAATTTTTTATGTGAAAATACATAATGTACCTATGTTTATTTCGCAACTAAAATTCAAGTGTTGTAATAGAAAATTTGTAATTGACATTAAATAACATTGTGTTATTCAATTGAGCTGTGTATTTTGTTAATTATATTAGAATGAATAAGTAATAATTAGTAAAATTAAAAATACTGCGTTAAACACAACGTTATATCAACAAATTGAAGTGAAATAATACGCACAGGGAATTTGTAACAGTACGTACCGTTGCGATTGTGTGGCGGGCGTATTATTCTTAACATAAATCGATTTGAAGAGGCATTCTGAAATGTTATTACGTAAAGTAATGTTGCCTGATATACGATGTTTGACTCATCGATCAAGATATCGTACGTCTCTGTAGAAGTAAATTGACAAACGGGCTCAGCTATTTCAGTATAGGGTCTTAAAATATTCGATCAAAGTGTGCCACACGATCGTACTAGGAATACTGGCGATAAAATGCGTAACATATTTACGCGAATGCGTTCTTCGCACGCTACAGTTCTCAAGACTTGTATATGAAACCGGAATACCTCTAAAAGGAAACGCATTCATCAAATTATAGGCACATTTCTTTTGCACTTGAACATTTCAATTTTTCTTTCCTCACATCATCGCTATTAACTTATCTTCTTAGTTCAATTAACGTATAACTAACCCTTTAATAAATTATAGCAATAAATATACTTTACAGCAGGCCTCGCAGAATTTCCAGCATGTTGTATCAATCATCGCGGCGAACGTGCAAACGTGGGATAAGTATCGAGAAATGGATTACAGCATCTGATTATAATCAATCAGGAAGCAGCGGCAATAATAATAGAAATTTCCCACGGGGATACGTGAATATTGCGATGTGTATGAGTCGAAAGAAATAATTAGTTCGGATAATTGACGCCCTACTGTATGTACATATATCGAATGCATCCAGCGAACTTTTCGAAACATTTGCAAGTGAAAAAAGCTACACAGTATTTTCAATAACCACTATTCAGTTGGATCACATGGCGCAGCATTTCCCCTATAAAATCGCGTCTACACGGTTCACGTAACGCGATTGTAGAAAGCAGGGAACACGATTTTGCAATCGTTTCAGTCGCTGACGATTTACTTCTGCCTGTTCGACAGAGATAAAAAGGGACGATGTTCGTCGAGTGAGAGGAAACGGAAGCCCCATGATGTAGCGAGAATGTCGCGATGCTATTATAAACTTGGGCGGACTTATGTCAATCACAATATCCGTACAGGGGACCTATAAATATTTAATTTGTGATAATTTTGTAAAAAAACAATAGTGAAGAAATAGATTTGGACTCATTTTAAAGCTTGAGGCTTCTTCTTTCGAAGAACATTGACAATATTCTAGCGGGTTTACGAGCGGGGCACAAAGGTACTTAGAAGGTACAAGTTGTGTTGTGGAGACATACAATAACCATTGACAATATTCTTCTACGAAGACCCATTCATCTTAAACACCGTTACAAATTGAAACCTGTGCAAAAACATTGGAAAATTTCTTTCGCGACCGAGTCCACCACAGATTTGAAGATTGAAGTACTGTCCGTCCAACGACGGTTGGCATCAGTGTGTCCAGACAGGGGTAATCGAAAAGGAATCGAGGAGAATACAAGTACCCCTCTCTGATGACCAGAGTAATATGTGATACGTTGCGCGACTGCGCGACCAGTCTACAGCAGGGTTACCATATTTTTCTCTCGCCAGGCCCCTTACCCTTCCGCCTCTCGTCCAGCTACGCAGCGTAGCTCGTCTTTGCACTCCTCCCACTAGACGCTAACGCGACCGTACGCCAGCGTGTCGCCACTGTAGCCAGCGTTAGTGGGAAGAGTGCAAAGACGAGCTACGCTGCGTAGCTGGGCGAGAGGCGGAAGGGTTAGGGGCCTGGCGAAAGAAAAATATGGTAATCCTGGTCTACAGTATTAGTGGGGGACGTTGGAGTGTGCTCATGGTGATGGAATATGATAGTGGAAGGGGATAAGGTGGAGAGGGAATAGGGTTCGTTTCAACCTCAATCTGGCCACACTGGTTGGCATAGAGAAGCTCGTAGGTACCACGTGGTATCCGTACTCCGCGCTACACGTCCTCCACGATTGGCCGAATCGCTTGACGAAGACAGCAAACCGGAGATTCCGTCACCCGTGACTGTTGACAGTTTTTGTTACATGACCCTGCGTCTTCGTCTAAGTGTCGTCTCAGGTTCTGATTGGCGAACTTAAATTGTAACGTTCTATGCCGAATAGCTGCCGTCTTTCGTGCCGGTTTCAAGAGAGCAGCGAGAGTCGAGTCGCCGTAAAGCCAACAACTGTAATAGAGCTCGTCAGGCTTTAACAATAAACTGTAAGAATATCCTCACATTCAACCAGTTCGCAACCAATTAATTAATCCCCAGTCCAGCGAGCCAGTCCGGAAATCCTGTTGTTAACAGTGGGGCTACCTGGCAACCTATCGCTGATCTGTAACCCTCAAACTGTAGAAATTCAAGTATCTAACAAGGCGAAGCTGAAAATTGTTGTACAACTTTTTTTTCATCAAGTTCGGCCGTGTAAAGTCCTCACGGTGCACCTCTAAAATATGTAGCAAGTTTTAACACAAGTGTTCTCGATCGGGAGTTATTAGACTACTTTAACGTATTGTATTCCGCGCGCATGTAGTTAACGCTCACAAAGGCTAGAAAAGTTTCTCGAGGCGCACCGGGATCTCGCGTCCCGCAACAATCTTATTAGAAACGGCTGCGCGTCTTCTTCTGTGGCGCGCATCAGCTTTTAAAGGTTGCGGAAGCGTGTAGTACCTGGCCAGGATGGCGTCGCGTCGGGTATAGGTATCTTGGGAACCACTTCGCGCTCGCATCTTTTGGAATAATTCAGGCAGATTGGCTTAATGTTTGTGCCTGTACGATGAGGCTCCGGTCGCGTCGGTAGACGTCGCGTCTGAAACCTGATTTGTGGGAGAGAAACAACCGCGAAAGGGAAGGGTTGCGACGGATGAAACGGGTACAGGAAGAGCCCTCGCCGCGTCGGTGGTGGCACCCGGGGAATATACCGCGTTCGTTAAGCAACGAACGTGACTTCGTAGCGGGACGTTTTTTGAAAAAGGAAGAGAGACGCGAACGTGAGACAACGGGCGTAGAAATGGCAAAGTAGCGCGAGGAGGACGAGGATGAGAGGACCAGGGGAACAAGGGGGCGGAGTGGGATGAGAGTACGAGGCCGCAAAACGCCCAAACCGTGTAAAATATTATACACGTTGGCGGCGCTGATTGGACAGGTCTCGAAGCGGGCAGCCGTGTCGCACCGGTGTGCGGTGGCCAGGTGTAACGCGCGGAATACGTGCGCGGATCAAAGAATGCGCGAGAAGCTTCCGTTTAAACGCGGCCAGTCCTCTACTCCACCCCCTTCGCACCCCCGTCTCGTTATAAATATGTATATAACGTGCATGTCGGGAGCAACGGGACGGACATACGTACGCGGCCGGCAAGGATATATCGACGTCCAATTATAATCCACACTAGTGACGCGGGGATTCGGTTACTCTGACGAGCGGACAGCCGCGAGAGGGCTTTTGCCTCGCCGCGTTCGTTTCGACGGGCGCGGCGCGGCGCTCCGCGGCACGGCGAGCACAGACACAATGATGAATAATACATATTATATACGTATAGGCGAATGGTAACACGCACCACATTTCGAATCACCTTCGGAACACGGACGATATAATACAGACACCGTTTCCACACCTCCGTCTCGCTGGGTCCCCTTTGTGTTTAATCGTTTCGGCCACCACGCGACCGGACGAGGATACTTTTTCAGGGATCCGTTAACTCCCGCACACGACAACGCGGTGGAACCGGTATCGAGAATGCGGGATCCAGATTCTCTCTCTTCGCCCTGAAATGTCTCTCGTTCAATGGGATTTCCGGGAAACTACTCAGTTATCCGATTATCCTTTGGAACATTGAACTCGTTAGCGGATATTTGCTTTTCGACGCTTTGCCAACAGAAATCGTCCGCGTGGTTTTCTTTCTTGTTTCATTTTTGCCGACCGATTAAAACCACACGAAATTATGACCATTTTCCATTTGTATCCATTCCTAATAGCACAGCGCGATTGCACCGATGGTACGGGAAGGTGTGAAATTATATTTCCCCAAAAATTAGAAATGCTGCAGTGTAATAAATTGTTTGTCGACGAATAAAGAATGAATGTACGGCGATCCCAGCGAATACAATTTATTTTCAAGTAAAATTAGACTTCTTGGGTAAACTTTACTTTACCGGACTCAAGATTAGTACCCTTCTCCTATGAATTATGATGTATTTGGTATGTAATCCAGTAGATTTGTTCCTGGCGCGGATGCAGATCGAAGTTTAGATCCTCTAGGATCAATAGTTCAGGAGATATGGTCGCTTAAAGTTGAGCATTCTTGTATTGTGTGACGACCGCGAGCCGGTTACCTCCCCCCCCCGACCTAATCACAACCAACTACCACCTAGCGGCTTTGCTCGGTAAGCGGCGCGCGACACTACAAACCAATATGGCGGCGCCCTTACCTCTCAAAAACACTGAAAAATGCACAACTTTAAGCAAGCATAACTCCTGAACCATTGATCCTACAGGATCGAAACTTCGATCTGTACAAATCTACTGGATTACATACCAAAGACATCATAATTCGTAGGAGAAAGGCACAAATTTTGAGTCCGGTAAAGTAAAGAGCAGCTGACATCTTAACTAAAATTGGAGATAGTATTTTAAGGATCAGCTTTATAACTGAGGGTGGTGTATAATAAACCTGTAGACTGTAATAATATTTCTTGACCGAAACGCTTCAAAACATTTGCATTCTAAAATCGGACATTTTATATGCAACAACCTAATAATAACATTTTCCCATCTTTCCCGACATGTGGGGCAATTTATATAATCGTGATTACCAGCAAAAACATTAGAAGATTTAAAACATACTGTTATACAGGGTGGGGCATTTATCCTGGCCACCTGGAATACCTCGAAAACTAAATTCCGGAGAAAAAAATATTTCAAATAAAAAGTTTAAGTCAAGGAGGGGTTGATGCAGCAGTCATATCCATTTTAAATTTTCATAATGTTTTCAATTTTGTTCATAACATTTTTCCATATATTTTTACAAATAACCGTGATATTCAAGGTGGCCATAGTTATTGACCTACCCAGTATACAAAATTTATACGATATAGAGGGGGGCATATTATGACATAAACATTTTCTTCGTGGGTTGAAGCACAGAGGAGATTTCAAGGTCACCTTGATTATTTTTAATGGAAACACCTACTTTCTGTATCATGAATCGATAGACTATCGAATTCTGAGTAAAAATGTATTAACCTCCATATGTCATAAATCTGAGATATTATCGAAACAATTTTCTTTCGTCTTTGGATAATATCTCGTTAACTATTAGGTTTAGGACATATGAAGATCAACACTTTTATGTTCAGAATTTGATATTCTATCGATCTATGGTATAAAAAATATGATATTCTATTTGAAAAAATGAAGTTGACCTTGGAATGACCTTGAAAACTTGATGAAAATTTAAAATGGATATGACTGCTGCATCAGCCACTCCTTGACTTAAACTTTTTATTTGAAATATTCTTTTCTCTGGAATTTAGTTTTCGAGATATTCCAGGTGGTCTGCATAAATGCCCCACCCAGTATATATATAAATTTCTACTTCGCTCCAGTTTGTTACTGTTCGAGTAAAAATGACCACATCAATCAGAACCGATATATAACAGTTTGAACCAGTTCTTTTCGGATTCTTTTCAGTCTCTGATGTACAATACAGATGTTGCAAATTGTAAGGGAAAGGTGACAAGATGACAGCTGCAACGAACACATAACCTTGTACCATTTTGTACCAGCGTCGAGAGATGTGGTCCATAACCGGAGATGTAATAAGCGAAGGGCTTTCTTCCATCAGTGGCGTAAAAATTCACGAGTCATTCAGACGAGGCGGACGCGTATATTTCTGCAGTGCTATACCAGGCTCAAAGAGTGTCAGTGGCAAAACTAAATTAATCTAGGACGCGCGAAACAGGCCCGCCGCGAGGAATCCGGCACCGAGGCGAGGCGACGAGGAGATCGCAAGGAAGGAAGCGCCGCGACGCCGGTCTACGAGGAGTCCTTGGACCCTCATCCCGGTGCGAAAGGTGTCGTTATGGTTATAACGACTCGCCAAGGAGGCCGCGAAGGATGTTTTTGGCCTCTCACGTCCTTGTTATCTCTGTTCCTTGGCGGGTGCTCACACCATCCTGGCATTTCCAAGACGTTGCTTGCTCCGGTCGAAAGAGGACCAATTCCGAGAAGGATGAAGAAGCGAGACGCGGTCGACAGAGAACAGGATGCACGAGAAAAATGAGAAAAGGACAGGCAAGCAGAGGGATCGACGAGACGCCGAGAAAACGACGCGTCGAAGGACATCGACGGAAACGAAACTGCGAAGGACTATATATCTTGATGAAAAAGGTAACGCTAAAGTACTCGCTAAGCCTCAGATACCCTATCGCGGTTAGCAGTTTATTATCATGGAGCTGGTTAATGAGGGTTTGCTGATAAACTGTTACGATCGGTTCTTCCCCTTTGATCGAGGTGTAAGATTTCCATTATTCTCTGCTCCCGGTAGATATCACCATTCTTCTTTTAGGCTCGTCAATTGCTATTGCTGTGCTCCCCTTATGGGAAGTTACAGTCAGTCTCAAAAGTCTTAGAAGAGTTTGTTTACCAAAAGATGTGTAAACAATTTTTTAAGAATATTGTGGTTTTCACGAATTTCGAACAAGATAGTAATAATGATTTTGCAACTTTTTAGTCTGTAATGGAAAGGTTAATAACAAGTACATTCTGAAAATGTCATCGAAATCGGCTGACGCGAAAGAAACGACAATTAATTTCGATGAAATTTTTAGCAGATATACGACTGACATAAATGTACAAAATGTATTTTTTGAATTCTCATTACAGACTCGTATATAAAGAAATTATAAAATCAATTGTACTATTTTCTTCGCAATTCCTGTCAATTACAATTTTATAAAAAATTTCACTAATTCATCTTTTCCGGTTTGCATCAGGAAAACGTTTTATTTTTCGTCTGAATTTTATTGTGAAAAATTATGGTTATAGCATTTAGAGGCAGACATAAAAATTCTCCTCTCCAAAAAATGGTCACTACATGTCGTACATTTTCACATTCTATTATATCATAGGATCGCTTGAAAAATAAATCTGCCGGAATATCGCGTGTCCTCGTCGATGATGAATTTTGATGCTTTCAGGCACGCGTAGAACTGGGGGCGCGCTGCGAGACCATCAGCGACCATTTTAAGAACATAGGAAGGAAACGTTTGCTTGAATTTGAAGAATGAGCTCCCGGAAAAATTGGACATTTCATATTTCACCACCCAATAATAGCATTTTCCGGAAAATCTCATATTACAATGCAACGGCACGTGTGCTCTTGAGTACGGCTGACTAATGCGTCTGACTCTGGCTAGCTGCTTCTACTTGTATTCGGAATCCGTATACAACGTGTACATACGTGCTCCTATTTATAACGTTTTGCATACAATATATTTTTCGTTATTCTACAAGATCTTTCACCAAACATCGAATCTGTTCGATCTCGGCGCCGCACAGTGTGCTGGATGGAGAAAAGTGACATTTTACGAAAAAGTCGACTTTCTCATATCGATTTCTAATAAATTTCTAATAAAGTATATCTTTCAATGGACCTAATTGGACCTCTTCGGACAAACTAGATCATTTTCATTCGACCTTCCTCTACATATCCCCACAAAAATTATATCCGGACCGATCCGTTTGAACAAATTATGATTGTTTAAAGTTACCGGGACGTGTCACCTGACGTACATCAACTAACATATAGTAATACATAAGTAATTAAATACCATCCAAATATGAATATTTTTGCAATTGCATTAAAAGTTCATACGTATCTAAAAAAAGCATGTAATTTTTAACAATAATATAATTAATCTATTCATTTTATTTTTAAAAATATAATGGACGGTAATAATATAACTTGACTAAGAGTTTCTTAGTTTTTCTTAGTGAGTATCACTGTTTTTGGGTAAGTATATATCTGTCTTTGAATCAAGTTAACAATTACGAGACTCTTCTAGTGAAAAGTTTAGATTATCGAGACGCGAGATGTTTATGCAACTTTACCTATGCAGATAAAGTAGTATGTTAATTAGATTACATTTTATATGTGACGATATTTGTTGAATGTAATAATTTTAATCTCAGTTTTTATGCCTGCAGCTATCCAGAAGCTGCAGATTTAATAATTAATTAAACTAAACTAATTAACAAAGAGTTTACCTGTTAACATAAATTTAAAAACGTTTTGGTAAGATTAATTGGGTTACCTTTTATATTTATTGTATTTTTGTTCATATTTTTATTATTTATAAACACATTACACATATATGAAATAATACGAAATAACAAAGGTTGTAATATATAGAATGGACATGATTTTAAAACAACTAAATTGAAAAAATTATTTATAATTATTATAAAAAATTTCTTTTGACACGCTTGTGAGGCGTTTACACATCCTCGGTACATTTTGTATGCGTTGATTATAAAAAGATTTCTCGAATTTATATTTTACGTATTCCATAAAACATCACATGTATGAAATGTAAATATGAAATACATATTTAGTAAGTAAAAAATAGTTTGGAAGATTATACTTAAACAATTTTATTTTGATAAAAAAAATCAATGAATATTAATTAAAAATTATTGTTTAACAAAATAAAAAAAATTTTATTTGGCTACAGTTAAAATTAACTATTTTTTTAATGAATTTTAGTGGAAATTTCATCCCGATATCTCTTATGGTTCAAGAGTTATAACAAAATGTCACTAAATTTCTCGATGCAGCCCACTGTGCGCCGTCACCTCTGGAAATATTCCATGTGCCATTTAAACTGTGGTGGCCAAGAGGTGGTTCGGAACCCACCTTATAAAAACTGTAGGTCCCGTCGCGAAATAACCCTGGCAGTTAACTGTGACGTAAAATAAAAATAAAAAAAAACATCGAATCTGTTTCCCCTAATGTGCGATAGCTCGATGCTTCGGAACTAATGTTCCTGATTTCTCAACATTTTTCATTTCTCGAGAAATGAGAAATAAGACTAATTTCTCGAGAATTTTTAAGAAAATAAAAAAATATTGGAAAACTTATGATATTTGTAATATCGTTGATAATATTTTTATCGGAAGCGAAAAAAAAACATTAACTCAATGTTTATTCCTGCCCAATATGTACATTAGAGTGGACCTAAGCTATACTTGGAGAAAAATTTTTATCGAGATACAATACACGCAACTATCCAGTATTGTTCCTTTAGGCGAGAAAAAAATTTGTACATAGTTTGAGATCGATCGGATAAAAGGATGACGTGTGGCGCACTTAAATTGAAAATTTTGAAAATTGTGTAATTCACCTTAACTATGGAACATGGCACATCGTTGGATTTGTCTTTTTTTCTCTGAATAGGAATATAGAATAATTATATGACCTCCTTTAAGTAAAAATAACGATGACCTTAAAATTTCGAAATATGGTTTCCAAAAAGTTTTTTTATTTTGCCATTATATTTACCTAATTGAACAGTGCAAATTTTTCCTCTGACATTTTTCGTATAATCCAGCGGTTTCCAACCATTATGCTACTACGCCTCCCTAAAAAAATTTTTTTATATGTTGTAAAATAAATGAGATATTCATAAGAATTTTCCTAAATTTAAATTTCTCGAGGAATGAGAAATAACCAATTATAAAATTTCTCGAGAAGGAACACTATTCGGAACGCAGTTATTTGCCGTGCGATATCAAATTCATCGATTCGAGTAACACTCAACAGTCGTGCATATATTTTCGCAGTTCCGCCGCGGAACGTATATTCAAATTTTGTTTAATTATTCGCCACAATAGATCTCGTTCTTCGAATGCGCAGCTCCTCGAATAAATTCCGAGCAATAGCCGTTCAGATTTAATACCGCGTTGGATGCAGCTAGAGGCGCGTGTTATCATAAATCGCGCGTATAAATGGTCGAAAAAAAGTGTCTGGGAAAAAAAGGAACCGAGCGTGCGGCGTAAAATTTAGTTGTAGGCCGACATGTGTGCGCGCACATAGTCAAGCTAAGAATGAAAAAGCTTCGCCAACGCAACGTACCGAGCTCATTTTGCGCGTCATGCTTGTAACGTAGTAATAGTCGTGGGTTCTATTGTTCTGATATTAATTCGTACGCGTTGTTGCATGCAACACGCACTGTGCAGCGCCTGCGACTGGATTCGGGTTTCCGCCACGTTATATTTCAGATTAATGTTAAACTTGCATTTGCGATCTCAGATAACGATATCAAATACCATGGAACCAGCGAAGCTAATAATACACGTCCCGATTAAATGTTATTACGTTTTGAACGGAATCCCCTAGTAAATTTCCATAACGATGTAAATTATATCATCGATAAATCAAAAATTATTTTGTGTCCCCATTATACGAAGTAACTACGTCTTCAACTTTTCATTCGTTTATACACATTTCTGATATCTTTCTGCAGTGGATAATTCAGGAGAAAATTTATTTATTCGATACAAAAATAATTATACCACCTCGGGCTTGCTCCTGAAATTTTCGATATTACTTACGAATTTATAGTCTAATCGGATGATTTAGTAGTTTATATGTCCACCTGAGCAAATTAACTTCAGAAATACTCGTTAATAGATCACCGAATTATGAAATGAATATTCCCGAAATCTGTTGCAAATGATAGATCTGATTAACGTCAGGATTAATCCGCGATTACTCTCATAGAATTAACTTCACTGTGTAGAATCCACGATCAGAGCCACGGAATGCGTTCCAACTCGCGTCGCGATTTATGACAGTGTAATTAGAAAAGTAATTCTAATAAATCTCTTGCTAAATACCCTACTTTCACCTTATTCGGTGATGTAGTAATCCAATAGAATCTGATGTCTCAAACATGGTTTCCAGCTGAAACACTTCGATATGATTCATTTCTATCGATTAGTAATAAATTAATACATAAAACATATTTACATAAAAAACATATTTAAGTACAATAGAAAGGAATTTAATCAGACAATTTAAAAAGAATGGAACCTCGAACAAAATAGTGAATATTTATTTTACAACTTTTTCACCTGAGGCTTTTTTATTTTTATTTTTCGATCTGAGCCTGCCTTGGTCAAAAAAATATCTTAGTTCCAATCCCTAGAGAAATATGTAAAGAGATGAGCGAGCTTCATAAATAAATAATCAGAAGAAAATCATGTACATCAAGATTATCTGTTTATATCCCCAAAAAGTCTAGCCCCGTATTTCCAATAGTTGCTCCGAAAAAAATTCTTAAAAATCGCTATCATTGCACGAGAAGTCTCGCTTAAACAACAATCAAGATCCGTAGCTGCGATTGCACGGAAAATCTGGCCGGGGATCCGCGGCTCGTGTGTCGACCGTGAAAAAGCCGTGCGTACCCGAACAATTTTAATTTCGCCAACAGAAAAAGAGGACTCGGTGGCTCGGTTGTCTGCAAGGCGGGTCTGGCAACGGGGAATTCCCGCGGCTTGGAATTCGGGATCATTATTCCGGCGAGGAGGTATGCGGCAGTGAATTTCGCATAAATAATCCAACATCTCGGTCGTTCGACGAGACATAAATCATGCAAATGAACCGTTTGACGTGATAAATATTGCGCCCTTGTAATCCGCTCGTTTCCCGCCGCACGATTGATTACTACCAGATAAATCCAGGCCGCACATTAAGGCGGGACCACACCATCCCCGACCTACGTCAGTAATAGTGGCGGTGTGGCACCGACCGGGCGGACTTTGCTCGACCAATAAAACGCCGGTTCTTAGGCAACCTGCACCGCGCCATTCGCTTTTTCAAACTTCCTCGCACATCCATCTGAAGCTGAAAACTTGCCGCATAAACGACGCCGCCGCCGCCGCCGCTGCCACCGTCGACGTCAACGACTTTGTACCTCTCGCTCCTCTTTTCTTCGATCTCCAATTTCGCCCCCTTCCGTCACACCGGCCCGCCCCGCTTCTATCATTCTACCATCTATCTGACTCTGTCACCCGTATCAAGTCTGATGACTCTGGGAGAAGAGCCACGGCCACGAAAAATTTTCTCCGTCCCGCGGACATATCTCGGCAACAGTGATCCAGGAAACCAAGGCGAAAAGAAACTCCTTTGCTAACCGACGGGGACGCCGCGCCCGTTTTTGCAGCCAATGATGCAACTTTTTGGCAGAGTGAGTAACATTGGGTCTGGGAAATTATGTTTGCCGTTTTTCTTTTTCGGAGGGGGTGTGTTTCATGACAATTGAACAACCAATGTGGATTATGCTTCATAATAAGTGTTCGTAAATTGTGGTATTTAATCCACGAATCAGGCGAAAACTTTTTTTTATTGAAGCTCTTTAGACCCTTAAATGTGTCCATTTCGCTTTACAATGTGGCGTTACAATTTTGCAGGTTGGTATTACAATGTAGCAAGATGTAATTATGATTTAAATAGATAGCTCACGATCTTTGAAATACGACTGGATATAACTGCAAGCCTTGATATTAGGTAGCCCATTTTACCTAGAGATTCCAAAAGTTCCTGCCTTTGGACGCCATACTCTTCGCACTGCCAGATGAAAGTTTCCAGCAAAAATAGTTTATGCTATTTTTGAGTTAGCTGCTACCCATTAGTGCCTATTATTAAGATTTAAAACGACAGTACAAGTCATCGTAGTCGTTCTTATAATGAGTAAATACCAATTTTGTTGAAAAATGTAATACTAGAAAAATTGCCAAAGTCTCGCGCAATTAGAGATTGCATTTCAAAGCATACATTGTACGGAAAATTAGTTTAACAATCTCTAGTGACATATTTTAGTGCACTAATGTTCTAATTCTTTATTACACGTAATGGGCGATTGTGCAATTTAAGAATTCAATTAATGACCAGTTCGGTCGCTAATGTTCCTTATTTCGACGATTTTGTCTGCACGCATTTATCACTCTATATTACTTTTCCTGATTGCTTTTTCATTCTAGTTTCCAGCGTTAATAAAGACGAAATCCATGACTTGCTACTGCACTGCACGACAGAGAGTAATTTAGTACATTGAGCCTAGTTGCGTGCGCTATGTGACACGTATGTTGCATCTTATCGTAGTCTTCCTGATAAAAAAGCTCAGCCTGCATTTTTCATGATAATCTTGCTTGATTTATGGTGTCATATCGAATTAAGTTACGAACGTGTTCATCATTATAGAGAGCGGGCATCGTGGAAACAAGAAATACGTTCAGGCTTCCAATTTTTCTTTAGGACAACAAGGCCTACAATCAGACCAGCCGAACCAATTAAATCTACATATTTGTTGAAGGGTCAGATTTTCCCCGAGTAAACTTTACTTTATCGGACTCAAAATTAGTACCTTTCTCCTACGAATTATGATATATTTGGTATGTAAGCCAGTAGATTTGTACCCGGCGCTGATGCAGATCGAAGTTTCGATCCTCTAGGATCAATGGTTCAGGAGTTATGGTCGTTTAAAGTTGAGCATTTTTGACAAGTAAGGGCGCCGCCATATTGGTTTCTAGCGACGACCGCGAGCCGCTTACCTTGCCCCCCCGCAACCTAATCCTAACCGACTTACTAAGCGGCATTCGACCATCACTACAAACCAATATGACGGCGCCCTTACCTGTCAAAAACACTGAAAAATGCACAACTTTAAGCAAGCATAACTCGTGGACCATTGGACCTACAGGATCAAAACTTCGATCTGCTTCCGCGGCGGGTACAAATCTACTGGATTACATACCAAATACATCATAATTCGTAGGAGAAAGGCACAAATTTTGAGTCCGGTAAAGTAAAGTGCAGCATTTCCTCTCTTGATAATTGAACTTGATATTATCAAATTTGAAGGTGCTTTCGGCACTACCGTTTCGATCAATTAATAATATAGCAATTTTGCAAATTTTATAATCAACATTTACGATCGATAATTAGAATTATTTTATTTTGAACTTGATATTCTCTAGTTTCTTATTTTCACGCGTTCTAATAATCGAACTTGTCAAGCAATAAGTAATTCAAACTTGAGTGTGTTAAGAAAAATGTAATTCTACAATAATCATTTTCCTTTAAACAACAATCCAAGAAGAAATTTGTTAAAGGATATTACACGATACAACTTGCTTAAAATTGATCGAAGAATTGTTTGTTTTTTATAAATAGCAACCGTGTTAACACCATACTGCTCCAATTATAGTAATCATGCGTTGTCTTAATATATCACCCTCGAATGAACAAGATCCTTTAATACCATCGCGTGTAACATGAAACAAAATCCAACCAAGTGATAAAATCATAATTCTACATACGATCGTATGCATAAGTAACGAACGTTGCTAAAAACAATTCTAAAGTAAGAAATAAGTTTTGAATGTTTTCAGGGACGTTTCATCTTGCAGCATTTCTGAGAAAAGACGAGTCTCTAATTTCCCATTTCAAATATTGTTGTACAATTCTCTTTAATAAAATTATAACAACTCAACACTTTGCCAACCCAGCAATCTCCAAAATTCCATAGAATAAAAGTAATTCATGTAAAGAAATAAAAATTTGAAAGATACGATACATTATTCATTATACTCTTTCGACATTCCTGTGTTTCACAGATCCTAACTTTTGGTACAGTGATATATTAGCGAAAAAGTTTACTTCTGCATCTGGACAGACACAGTGCATCCAAGAATTCCATTTTGAAAAACGAATTTGATTTTCCTTAAAGAAAATTTTCAAGTTTTCTATGGAAAAAAATATATAAAAAGAACTATTCAAAAACCCACGCTTATATTAAAATGCACTAAAAAGGAGAAAATGATTTTTATAGACATTGGTGACTATAAATAAAAGCGAGGAGCGGTAAACCATATTGACGTAATCTTCGTGGACTCACCACACTTTTATTTATAGTCACTAATGTCTAATAAATTATTTTCTCCTTTTTATACATATAGTACATTTTAATATAAGCGTGGTTTTTAAAAAGTTCTTTTTATATATTTTTTTATTGTCTACTTTTTAGTCTTTTTTAAATGGAACGCAAGATACAGTAATACTGGTATGAAATAGTAAGATATAGAAACGCAAGATATGGAAATGCGCGAGGGAATGACTCCGAGAGACGACGCCTCTTGATGGAGTCCGAAATTGTTCGAAATGGAACTGAATGAAAGGAACGCCACAATCGCACAGAGCTCCTTCGGTGCGAAGTGAGCCAGTGGAGTAGGGACGTGTCGGAGTGGGAACAGGTAGTGGAGTAGGGAGCGCTGGCGCGCAGAGTGGGGATCGCTGAACGCGATCAGGTGTGACGGTTAACATAAAAAAATTTTTCTCTCCTAGACGCATAGTTTTTTCTTAATTTGTTTTTTAATATCGCAGTGTCATCCAGTTCTGAGCTATGTTTAAAGTTTCAAGTCTCTAGCTCATCGTATACAACAACGACAACTCGGCAAGCTAATATAAGCGTGGTAAAATGGTAAAGAGTGATTACATTTTGGGTCCACTGGACATCAGTTTCCCATTTTCAATATCGACGATTTTGGAAAAATAGTTGTTCGAACACTTTTCAGGGTCGTTGTGAATACCACGCTACTCTGTCAATGTTTACGTACGGATCACGCCTGCACCGTGTAAGCATCGAGCAACAGAGAAAAAGCTGCATCTCCGCGCCCACCGCGGCTAAACGAAGATTAAAAGCTTGCGGAAGAATATCTACAAAGGTCGCTGCACAAAAGCGCACATAATTGAGAGCTATTAACGTTTCTCGGGGAAGATCGCTGCTTCATTAATGGATGCTAATAGCCGCGTCGCAGTAGCCGAGATATTAAATTGCATCTCATAATTGAATCGTCGTCGACGACGAATTCTAATCCATCCGAGGCTTTGCTTATCTTTCGCGCAAAACCTGCCCGTGGACTGCGGAGAGAGTCGAAGAGAGAGAGAGAGAGAGAGAGAGAGGGGGGGGAGGAGGTGTAGGAAGGATGCTGGTTCAGCCCAGAATTACGATTTTCATCGGCAATCTGAAATTGAATCTGAAGCTGTCGGGTGTTCACGCGATGTTGATATTCTTGCTTCGGAGTGGTGGGATGTTGGGGGTGGGGTGGGGTGGTGCTATAAATCACACGTTTAATATTGCGACATTTTCTTCCCGTAGCCGGCCGGACACCCGTATCAATAATAGTCTTTATTCACAATTCATCTAGTTACTTTTATAATTTTCTCATTTCCATTTCACGGAGGTGGCCGCTTCTTCTGCTAAGAAGCTCCCAAGTACCGTGCCCGCGGGCATTAATATTCAACGGTTTCAGTTATGAAAGTAAAGTGAAAAAGTAACACCGTCCCACCGACGACGTTCCAACCACCCTCGTCCATCCCTCTACCAGCCGGCAGTGGTCGTCCCCCACTGCTTTCGGCTCGTTCTTTCGCCAACCAGCCTGTCTCCCTTCCGTCGCCCGCGCCCCGGCTCTCACACTTAAGTCAATTATACTATTTAGCATTGTACTTGGATAATAGCGTTAGTTAACTCAATTATTTTGTTGGGAGATTCAACGATGCACGGCACGTCCCGCGTGCCGCGCAATGAAAATCTATTTCAGCTGAAACAGGCTTTATGCATTCTTTCCTCGATTAGCATAAAATCTATTACTGTCGGCTGTATATCATGGGATAGCTTAATTGCGTGCCGACGCGACGCGAGGTGCGTACCACCGTGCGACTGTTTAGATTGCTTTGTACTGCTCGTCAGCCGCCCATCGCATCCTTCAAATTATTTACAATATTACTCTTACCTCCAGGGCCGGGTCGTGCTACGATACAGAGAGGCGGCGGCCCTGTCGAGGGACGGCATAAGCAACGAAATCAAAATACAATTTGAACCATTCAATAATTACTAGACTGCGAATCTTTAAGCAAAATAAAAATTGTTTTCATCGATTGCGAGGAATAGAAACCAAATTGAATGTTATTTCTTCGCTTAATGATTATAATGGAGGAGAAATCATATATTGACATCTTCAATTTTCAAAATTTTCGAACAACTTCGAATTTCAGCTATTAAATTTTACTATACATGCATAAACACCCGCAGTCTAATAATTACAAATCTTTACACAATGCTTTTCTATATTGGTCTATGTTTTCCCGATGTTGATGTACACGATTTTTGATTTATCGTGTATTTTAAAATCGCAATCGAAGGTTATTTTAAAGAAAAAACATTTAAGGGCCACGGCATTTTTAAGACTTACCTCATACTGGGAGAATCTATCGCGCGGTCCTGCTCACCTCTTTCGTTCAAGAGGCTTCTGCGTGGTCCATTGTTAGCACTAATAAACACTATACGACGATGATGAACTTTACCTGAAACGAAATCAAAATTTCGAGGTTAGAATTTCTGTTTGGAGGAGTAAATCACATATAAATTATCATAGCACACACTGAACACATATTACTTACAAACAATATGAATATATACATATATTCACATATATTTATAACTTTAACTTCACAGACTCATACTATCAATCTTGCGCACCATTATTTTATCATACAAACATTGCTGTATCTCTACTCTTTGGTATTACTTTAGGAAATCAAATCAACGAAATATTACGAAATCAAAATTTCGAGGTTAGAATTTCTGTTTAGAGGAGTAAATCACATATAAATTATCATAGCACACACTGAAAACATATTACTCACAAACAATATGAATATATACATATATTCACATATATTTATAATTTTAACTTCACACAGAGAGAGATTCATACCATCAATCTTGCACACATTGTTGTATCTCTACTCTTATGGTATTACTGTATGCACATTTTATCTACCGGAAGCCTATTAATCGGATATTCAATCATTTATATAATAATACCAAAAGATGTAATTAGATTATGTTACTGGGGTTCGCTTTTTGGTTCACGATTGATTTTATTGTCTCTGTCGACGGATCTATTAACACCTTCGCCTACAATATCGTGCGAGAGACGTGGTACGACGTTCTAACCTAACCGATCTTGTTGCTGTTTACGGGGTTAACCCTTTCACCACGGACGATAATACTGGATCAGATGATTTGATACATACCACGCGATGTGTACGGCAGTCAGTGACAGTCATTGCACATTTTTCACGTTAAACAAATCAAACTTCTTGCAATTATTACTGATTATTACGGACAACTTTTGCTGAGCTATATATACTGTTCGGTTCGACGCAGTGTGACCAGATGAGGGGAGTCACGCAAAACTGTGTACCCCCTCTCTGATGACAGTCTACGGTCTTAGTGGGGGACGTTGGAGTGTGCGCATTGCTGGAATAGAATAGTGGAAGGGGTAAGTAGAGGACTACCGTGCATCCGTTTGGATGCAATCTGGTCAATCTAGTTCGACGTTCGACAATCTCACGTGAGCGCTATAGCGCCTCTGGTGTCAGCGGAATTAACTAGTTCGAGGGCCTATTGGCGCCATCAGTAATATGTAATTTAAATCTTTTATATTATAAATAATAGAAATTCAGAGTAGCTAGAATGTTGTTTAAAAATTAATAATTTGTATCTCCCTCGATAATGATACAATATAAAGTACTTGGTACACTGAAAGGATCAAGTTTCCAATTCAAATTCGAATTTCTGAAAAACGAAACCTCGAATCGAATTTTATTCTTTCCACTTCTATCTATTTTTAGATTCATTATTTTTCGATTGTAAAACCTAGTTCACCTATGGCCGAGTTAATGGAATGCATGTTCTCGCACAGATATATTCCAGTTACGTTCGAAGATGAAACTTCGAAAATTCATTTTTCCGATCGGACAGGGAATTCGTCGAAGGCAGAACTTATACTAGCACGAATATCGACTATCCTTCTCTATCCAGAACGAATAGCGTTTTCAGAGCAAAAATCGTTTCAAAAGCGTTTTTACGCCTGTGTCACTCGACTCTATAAATCGCGACAAATTCACCATAAATGAGGACGAGGACGCCTGCGTGCCGTATAGTGGATTACGAATGCTGAAACGGGTGTATTTTCTAGTCAAAGGCAGAACTCCGATTATTGCTAGCACAGTATTGAGCTTGACCAAATGGAACGTTTCCGAGCAGAGGCTGGCGTGTCAATGCTGAAATACTTTGCAAAAGCATCATTCATCGACACGTTGTCGAAAAATTGTAGGAGCATCACGTTTATGGCTTTATAGGAAAAATAAAATTTTGTTCGATCGTTTGAAAAAAAATAAAACTGACTTTGTGCGTCGATTTCTAACCATGGATGAGACTTGGGTTTACCACTATGATCCGGCATTGCTACAACAAACAGTAGGGTTGACTGAATCCGGGTGTTCACCTCCATAGCAGCCAAAGTGGTCAAAATCGACAAAGAATGTCATGCCATCAATTTTTTTGGGATGCGAAAGGAATTTTGTTAATTGATTACCTTCGAACCAGGAAAACAATAACAGGAGGGTATTACTGAAACTTTTTGGATCAACACAAATTCGGGGGAAAAGACGTGGCTTAGCGAAGAAAAAAGTCGTTTTTCACCAGGACAATGCACCGGCTCACAGAGGTGTTCTTGCAATGGCCAAATTGAAGGAGTTACGCTATGAATTGTTGGAGTATCCACCATATTCACCAGACCTGGCCCCCTCTTACTTCCATTTGTTCCTAAGCCTCAAGAAATTCCTACGTGGCAGGCGTTTTTCATCAAATAAAGAGGTTATAGCAGCTGTAGATGATGGTTTTCAGAGGTCTCGAGGAAAATCATTTCAGAGATTGGATATATGAATTAGAAAATCGCTGGAAAAAATGCTAAATATACTGAAGAATAAATGTATTTTGACTCATTAGTTCATGTGATTTCATTGTTAGGCTACGAACTTTTTGAATGACCTAGTATATGTATGAATAATAATCAGTGGATTCAAAAAATATTTAGGGTAAACTTTACTTTACCGGACTCAAAATTAGTACCTTTCTCCTACGAAGTATGAGGTATTTTGTATTTAATCAAGTAGATTTGTACCCGGCGCGGATGTAGATCGAAGTTTTGATCTTCTAGAATCAATAGTTGAGGAGATATAGTCGTTTGAAGTTGAGCATATTTCCAGTTTTTTGAAAGGTAAGGGCGCCGCCATATTGGTTTGTAGTGACGACCGCGAGCCGCTTACCTTGCCGCCTCCCACCCCAACCTAATTCTAACCAACTCGATAAGCGGTGTACGACCGTCACTACAAACCAATATGGCGGCGCCTTTATCTGTCTAATACACTGAAAAATGCTCATCTTTAAGCAAGCATAACTCCTCAACCATTGAACCTACAGGATCAAAACTTCGATCTGCATCCGCGCCGGGTACAAATTTACTGGATTACATACCAAATACATCATAATTCGTAGGAGAAAGGCCCAAATTTTGAATCCGGTAAAGTAAAGAGCACCCAATATTTAAACTATCCTGTTATAACTTCGTAAAACAATGTCTCTAATCTGCTCATTCTGCGCATCACGATAAAACAGGCATGTTTATTTTTATATTAATATTTTCTTTATACGTGACAAGTTTTATGACTGCATTTACATTTATTGTCAATGGAACATTGTTGAAATAATTTTTGTCAGCGGTAGTACGAGGTATTGCATATTCGCGCTAAAATGTCTTTATAGTTTACGTGTTGGTGGATACTATTGCTGGATGGGTTTCCATTGGCTGGCAACTCGCTGTCTTGTCGACGGAGACAAAGAGAGGCCATTACTGCCCTGCGCAGTGAGATGACGGCGATACTGAAAGGGGCCGGGTGGGTTTGTAGGGTTCAATTCTCAGTAGTTTGTTCTAAAGTGGACAGAAACGTGAGACCAACTTCGATTTTCTTATATGGATATGTACTGTGTAAAGCCATCTAGCAAATCCCGCCTTATGCCCGGTCTTGTCCTAGAAATGGTGTTCCCGAGAGGGTTCTCAAAAGAGAACGCACTAGTAGAGATGCAGCTAAGAGCTACTCTTCGATAATTGTCCCTTCTGCCAGCAAGAAAGTAGCTCCCCGAAGTTTACGTTTTACCTGCATTTTCTTGTTTCGGCTTCACTGCAACAACCGGATGCAGAAATTCGTCCTAGTGACCTAAATAAAAGCAACTGGTTACATTGTTCCGTCCAATGCTGTCGTTCGTAGTCTAATTTTTCACTCGAAGCTCCTTTCGCTCGGGTAATAATTAATGTCATCGAAAGCGACGCTGCACCCCGTCATTTTCAATCGATCGATCGAGACGTTCGACAGGATACGCTCGCTATAAAAGTCACCCGTATTCTACGCTATCAACTTTACGTTGAACTATTTATGGATCGTGAATTGCCGTAGTTACTTCAAGATGGAACACAATTTCAAATGTTAAAGTAATAACCACCGGGAAACATTGATTCTAAGCATGTATTAGATGTCACAAAGATCTTTAAGGAATAGGATATGTCCATCGTGACAAAGGGAGACCCGATAGACGCGTCAAGCAACACCACGGAAGTAATACGAATAGTGGGACCCCGGGTGGTGTTAGTATCGGGTATGGAGGAAAGAAGGGTTTATGGCCTTGGCCGATTTCCCCACCGCCCCAAAACCAAAGAAAGGTGTGAAAGAAAGTTGTTTAAAGAATAGGATATGTCCATAGTGACAAAGGGAGACCCGATAGACGCGTCAAGCAACACCACGGGAGTAATATGGAAAGTGGGACCCCGGGTAGTGTTAGTATCGGGTATGGAGGAGAAAAGGGTCTATGGCCTTGGGCGGTGGGGTTTTAGTGGGTATGGGCAGGGATTCAAGTCCCATTCCCCTCATATATCATCCCACAGGGGGCCGAGTCCCACACTACCCCCTAATCTTCATCTTAGGGGGGGAGGGTGTACGTAACAGTATTTCCCCACCGCTCTAAAACAAAAAAAAAGAAGGTGTGAGAGAAAGTGTTGATAGAGGGGCGGTCTATTGACCGTCCCGGGTGTGGAGTGTTTTTAGTGGGTATTGGGAGGACCGACCACCTGTCCTTGAGTCCCACACTACCCCCTTCGGGGGGTGTGCATACAATCACCACACCTGTAAAAAAAAAAGTTCTATCGTTCCTTATTTATGGATTCAGTCGTTTTACTGTATTCCTACCACTTTTTCGGGAATACCTCGAATGCTGTAAATTATTCGTGCTCCCATTATGAATTTCTGAAAATAACCGGCTGCAGTAGAATATCCTTTGAACCGCGTATGTATGTGTGCTCTCTTTTTGGGATAACGCGTTTCATAGCTCGTCGTCATTTTACAGGAACGTAGCAACGTAACGTGTAAGCGCTCGTAATAATGTGGACCTGGAACGAAATTATCTGGCATCTAATCCGTCAAGAAGGGAGCAGCAAACGGAGCCGAGAGAAGGACATCCGTGCAAACGTGTACACCGCGTCCGTCCCTTGTTATCAATTATGCCCTTTCCAGCTGTTTGCATCCGGCTTATCCGCTGTCTAATTTTCTTTTCAACTGCAACTCCTCGTCGCGGCCGTATAATGCTATAATTACCCTTCATAATTTACGGTAATACTTTCCGCACACTAATTACTCCTTCAGATAACGAACGAACTACACGCCAGATGTATAATAGATCGCGACAATGAACGCGGTTAGAAAACGCATCGGATAGACGCGAACGCATCTAATATTATCCTGCGCAAGACTTGCTAACCTAACAGTATTTTCCTGACTAGCTATTCTCAGCGTCATATTAAAGCATGACATCGCCGGATATTTAATATTTACACATCTGCTCCGTTTCCTGCTTTAAAAATATTTCAGTTCGAGGAACTGAGTGGGTCGATCGCTGGAATTAAGTGCATACCTCGTTAACACATGTAGATCGGAAACATCAGAAATAATTTAAACTCTGTAACGGTATCCTAGAGTCCATCTCGTGCCGTCGCTGTGTCAAAGTTCGACAAAACGGCCAAACAAAAATAGTAGAGCAGTTTCCGCGGTGTCGTTGGAAAGGGGAAGGTTCATTCTTCGGGTATAGTGTAGATTGATTCACGAAAGAAATTTTCGAATGTTTCCGGTGACCTCTGAACGAGATACTTTTGTGCGGCAGTGTACGTCGCGTCGGTGTAGCGGTGAACGAATTTCCGGTGCGAACGAGCCGCGCTGTCGTTTTCACGGGGAAGTGTACGGATTTTCAAGGTTTTAGTATGCACGGAGCCGATGACGGGAACCGCGTTTGTCTCGCTCTTTGCTCGGGCTAATCTCGCCGACGGCCGTGTCTCTCTTCCTTCGATAAGTTATCGAGCATCATTCCGCCTTGCCGGCAACTTTCGCGGAACATTGTCCTCCGGCGGACTGCTACTAACGCGTCACGTTTTTGTTCAGACGGGACGACAACGACGACGTCGACGACGACGACGCGACGGTACAAGTTCTCTGGTGCTTGATGGGAGCGATTCACTGGAAAGAACAATTCTTTTCAGTTCAATCGCCTCGCACCGGCGCGCTCGAGGACTGTTACGCTCCGGCGGCGATCGTGGCGGAGGAGAGCTTTAAGCTCAACCGACTTAATCCGAAATGCAGCAAAGTTTCTTCGAGAGTTCTGGAGGGGCGGGCAATTGGCCGTGCCACGCGGATAGAATAGAGCTCAGAGGCAATTTCATGACAGCGTCTTGGGATGATTGGATCACCGCGCCACTCTCGATAACCCCTTCTGCCCCGTGTGCGGTCTCATCTACTCCCTCCGTCTTCCTCTCTCTTTCTCTCTCTCCCTCTTCCTCCCCCTCTTTCTCTCTCTTCCTCGCCGTTTCTCTTGCTAGGTTGCTCTCCCGATCTCTGTTTCGCCACCTCACCTCTTCGTTCCTACCGTCTGCCCTTTGCTTCGTCGTTCGCGGCGGCTTTATCAATGTAACCTCATTATAGCGATGCGTACATGGAATCCAATTATCGAGACGCCGTTAGAGAAACACGGTTTGCTTTTTATTATCCCACACGCTCAACGAATGCCCAAGCGTTTTGCGCGAATGCGAGCTCGAACGAACCTATACCCTTTGTCTGTCGATCTGCTCGTATCAATGATGCATTCCGTCAGACGTATCGAGGATACCATTTTCGAGCGTTTATCCTCTTCAGTGGCTTAGCTTTAGTTAGTACCTCCGTGGGTGCTCAGCTTTTTCGACGTCATAGCATTTTTTCAAGTCGACAGTTTCAACGTCAGCGGATCATTAATAAAATTCCAAATATCTCAAGAAATACTAATTTTTTTTACAGAACTATGTAGGGCTCCGTTTCCAATTATTAATTAAATACACGTACTTCCGACGTCGGTTTTACTTATAAACTATTGCGAAAGCGTAAATCTTCCCTGTTCTGTTTATTCAAATATTTATTGAAAATTACATGTAACTGCATCATTGAAAAGCGGAGAAACACAGTTAGTTCAGTTCACGAAAAGTTGTAGAGGGAAATGGAAGGAACACAATTTTTAACTTCGGGACTTTGTTTGGACTATATAGTTAGGCGGTAAACATACTAAAAGTCTGGGGGCACGTAGAAGGTCCCCGTTTTCGATTTTCTGCCTATATCTCGGAAACTATGCATCCTAGCGATAAGACCATTCCATACAATATTAAAGCTGACAAAATCTGCCACAAGATTGATTCCATTCAGTTTTTCGCTATCTCGCATAGTTTCCGAGATATCAGCACACAAAGTTCACTAATTGTGAACAAGAAATTTTTGTCTTATTTGAGCGCTGATATCTCGGAAATTATGCGAGATAGCGAAAAACTGAATAGAATCTATCTTATGGCGCATTTTGTCAGCTTTAATTTTGTATGGAATGGTCTTATCGCTAGGACGCATAGTTTCCGAGATATAAACGGAAAACCAAAAAGGGGACCTTCTACGTGCCCCCCTGCACCCCGCTCACCTTCTAGGAGTGGGGACTTTTAGTACGTTTACCTCCTAACTAGTCCAAACAAATTCCCGAAGTTAAAAATTGTGTTCCTTCCATTTCCCTCTACACCCCGCTTATGAGCATTCATTGACTGGACTAAGTAGGAATGGAATATATAAAATAAATAAAAAAAGATGCATTTGCAAACCATTTGTTAACATACAACAGAAACAGTTAACAGACGTTTTTTTTTGCAACCGTTGCGAAAGAAGCAATTCGTCGATTTTCCATTTCCTCTTGTAAACTGTTATTTGTCGTTCGAAGTTTTCATTGAAACAAAACTGTTGGCAGTTTTGAAACATCCGTTGAACTGGTTTGTAAAGGCACCGTCGAAGTTTCTGTTCCCATGCTTTGAATTGCGTGACTAGATAGCCGAAATAGTTACGCACTCGGTGGGGAAGGCGTTTTGTGTTTCTCAATTATGGAAAAATCGTCCTATTACCGTGGCACGGCGCGGGAGTTCTGAACTCGTTTCGGGAAACTACATAAGAGATTTGAAAGGACTGGATGCTTGCTCCGGCAAAGATAAAACTCCCGAAACACCGTGTGTAATCTGATGAACAAGCGGAGCATGTTCGTGCCCTTCGCCGACACAGCCAGGAAAAAGACTTAAACTACTTAGAGTAAGGTTGAGTACGTTCAACATCTGCCTGTGGCTGTAAAATAACTATATGAGTATCCCTACAAACCAGTTTAAGATTCGCCACAGCACGTTCAACAACTTTTATTTTGCAGAATCTCTAAGTGTATATTCTGGTTTTACGGTTTCCAAAAATCGATTTTATCCTGTCTGCAGTTTCTGTCAGTGTAAGTGTTGGAAAATATGTGTGCAAAGGGATTTGTTTAAATTTGTTAATTATTATTAGACTGCGGATTTTATGCATTTATGACAAAAATGGACACGTACAATTTAAAGCAGTGGACATGTTAAAAATATTTAAGGATCATCAACGTATTAGTTTCAGCTTAATAAGATAATTAAAGGAAGAATGCAATTTTTATTTCGCTCCTGTGTCCTGCAATCAATGCAAACATTTTATATTTATTAACTTTCTTTAACGTTTTTTTAACATTTTTTTTTATTGACATTTAAATAACATAAAGATCATAAAAGATACAGAATATTTTATCATGTAATGAAAGACAATATGATTTTAAGGCTGCTCTTTACTTTACCGGACTCAAAATTTGTGCCTTCCACCTGCTAATTATGATGTATTTGGTATGTAATCCAGTTGATTTGTACCCGGCGTGGATGCAGATCGAAGTTTCGAACCTCTAGGATCAATAGTTGAGGAGATATGGTTGCTTAAAGTTGAGTATATTTCCAGTTTCTTGACAGGTAAGGGCGCCGCCATATTGGTTTGTAGTGACGGTCGCACGCCGCTTACTGTGGCGCCATACATGTCAAAAATGCTCAACTTTAAGCGATCATAGCTGCTCAACTATGGATCCTAGAGGTTTGTACTTCGATCTGCTACCGCGCCGGGTACAAATCTACTGGAATACATACCAAATACATCATAATTCGTAGGAGAAAGGCACAAATTTTAAATCCGGTTAAGTACAGAGCACTAAATAAAAGTTCCAGGATTAATAACATGGTAGTAGCAGTTTTTTGTCAATGGGGACAGGCGCCCTTACCTGTCAAAAACACTGTAGATTGCTCAACTATAAGCAACCATAACTCGTGGACCTTTGAACCTACAGAATCAAAACTTCGATCTACATCCGCGCCGGATACAAATCTACTGGATTACATATCAAATACATTATAATTCTCGTAGGAGAAAGGTACTAATTTTGAGTGCGGTAAAGTAAAGTTTACCCTATTTTAATATTACTTAATTTACCTTTTCACAAAAATTATTCTGCTTGCTATTTCTAAAATTGTGAGATTAGGGGAAATATTCTATTGAGCTTTAATGAAAAAGCTGTGGTATACAATAACTGAATATTGTAACTAAAGCATTTCAGAAATAAGGAAGCCAGGAGAGAACATAATAATCGAGAAAATAACGAAGCTGCAGGCAAACGTGATGGATCGTTGTTAAAAGAGACGTTCAACAAAATAATAGAGTTCAGGAATCCAATAATCTAGATATTCTAGATCATTTCATCATTTAAATTTGACAGAACATGATAAATTACATATTGAAGTAAATCCATTATGTCAATTATCCTGTTCATTGGCATAGCCGACTTCACAGTCCTATTAAAACGCAATCATTGACGCGATTGTTATTACAGTTGACATTCGTTAATGCATTTGCGTTTGACAACAGGCTATCCGTTGAATATCGAGGTTTTTATTAGAGCGTTAGATTAATGACTTTTCATTTGCAGTAATTCTTCCGTCTGAAATATTATCGAGCTTATATTTTTGGTCCTGGCACTCAATAGATATCAGATTGCAATACGGAATCCAAGTTCGAATATCCGGGCTATATATACATATATCTATGCATCACAAATCATGCGTGATAAAAATTTAACGACGGTGTGCGTGTATGGGCGTGCTATAAAGCACTAATAAAACTTTACGACGAACGAAATCAATTTTCTTTTTCCTCTGGCTTATTACGAATACTTGCCTGAATTAATTCATCGAATTTTTATGTAGTCTTCGAGTAACAAATTTCATATCAGAGTTTTATAGTTTTGAAATTATGGGAAACTGAATAGTAGGTCATTTAAAAAAAATGTTTAAAACACAAACATGTTTAAAAATCCGCAAAATTGCATTTCTTTCATTGAAGTTTTAGAGACACCAGCTTTTGCTTGATAACGTGTATCGTAGTTAATAGAATAATTTAAAATCAATTGCAAAATTTGTACCGAACAGACAAACAAACAAACAAACAAATAAACAAACGTATAGACAAGAAAGCGAGTTAATAAAAACGAAGTAAAAAATCGATTCTTTTCGATGTTTACTTACGTCTCACTTTGCGAATGGAGATTATTTAGGAACTATTAAATTGTCCGATTGAAGAGAAGGACAGTTTCGAAAAGAACTATACGAAAGTAAATGTGGAAGTTCCGTCGCAGAATGGAGAAACTGTGCATCATGGCAGAAATGTAACCCCCTTGGGTAAATAGAGAATACATTTCTGTGTTCGATGTCATGATGACTCTGCGGTAGAAAAAGGAACGGGAAATTTCGGTGTGCACCGTTAAATAACATTTCCCAAAGCAATGAAAGCAAATATTTTGTACGTTCCCGACATTGTGTTACAAATATTTTTGCTCTTGAATAACTGGAAAAACGTATCGATATGGACAAAAATATTATAGATTACTGAGAAAATCAGAAATGTAGATTCAAAACAACAAAAATAGACTCCCATATTTATCAAAACTAGTGTGCATAATTCACGCCGTGCCCGCAACTCAGGTTAGCGTTGAACGAGCATTTTCTGCTCTAAAATTAATGCCAGATGATTTGCGATGTAATTTGTGAGGAGAAAATTTGGAAAAACTCATGTTTGTCACATTAAATTCTTTTTTTATTTACGCTTACCCAGACTCCCCTAAATGGGGTCTATACAGCTGAACATGATTTACATTATTTTATAGAGTTTGAGTTACAGAGTTTTAGAATTACAGAGTTACAGAGTTTTACGTTTTGGGTGTCTGTTTAGCAGATTGTTTAGCACATCTGGTTATATACACAGGTTGCATTCTTCCAAGAAAGTAAAGATACGCAAACACGCCTGGATGTTAGGTTAGGTTAGTTAGTGGCATACCACCGAACCAACACCACAATAACTGATCAGGGCTCATCCTAGAGCAAAACCTTCTTTGAGCACTTTTATATTTTTAAACGAATCCCTTGGTTTGCCAATCATAACTTTGAAGGTCTTAAGAGGGAGTTTGTTACTACTCTTAATCGTATCAGGGCCAATTACTACAACTTGGCTGCCTCATTGTTCCGTGTGGGCATTGTTAATCATACCAACTGTAAGTGTGGCTACGAAATGGAGGACCTAGACGCACCTAGAAATAGACTAACTGATGATCTACGCAGGATGGCGTTCCTTCTTGCAATTAATTTTACGAATACAATGTTATGAGCGATCGACATGAACTTCTCTCATTGATAACTGTTATAAGCGACCAAAATAAACTTCTCCCCTCGATAACTGTTATGAGCGATCGAAATAAATTTGTCCCATCGATAACTGTTATGAGCGTTCGAATTAAATTCCTCTCGTCGACAACTGTTATGAGTAGACTGCGGATTTTATGCATTTATGGCAGAAATCGGTGGGTGTAATTTGAAACAGTAAAAACATTAAGTCAATTTAAGAACGTCCATATGTTATTCTCTCTATTTATTAAAATTGTTGAAGATGGAAAGAAAGTTTTATATGGCTTCTGTGTCTTGCAATTGATAAAGGCAATTTTTTTATTTTGCATAAAGATCCGCAGTCTAGTTATGAGCAATCGAAATAAACTTGTCCCATCGATAACTGTTATGAACGATCGAAATAAATTCCTCTCATGGGCAACTGTTATGAGCGACCGAAATAAACTTCTCCCATCGACAGCTGTTATGAGCGAACGAAATAAATTTCTCCCATTGATAACTGTTATAAGTGATCGAAATGAATTTCTCTGAACGATAACATTTATCAACAAGAGAATCAATTTTTGGTTACTTATAATCCTTATTTGTAACCAATACGATTTTAGTCGATGAAATACTTGTTATTCCATGACTTTTTTCCTTTTTGGTTGTAACAGTTAGGGTCCCTGGTGCAAGGGGCTTTACCTAGAGTATAGTCGCGGAGTGTGTTCTAAGGGTGCCCACGCTCGTCGCCAACGTAAACGGACCTTTAGGCGTCAACTTACCGGAACAAGGGCGGCGGGGAGTTTCCGGGATGCTTGTCTTCCCCATAGCACTCGAAGTAATTTCCGCGGCGTAGGAGCCGAAAGAAAGACGGGGGAAAAATAACCGCGGAGGGACAACAAAAAAAAGTGCGGTGGATTTGGTCCGTTGTCATTTTTTCCGACCGATCGAATTTCACGTTTGACCGCGGCTGGTGGCTACAGTCGAATAACGAAAACGTTATCAATTACGGGAGAATCGAGCGCGCTCTCACAGAAAATGCGATGCGATCGAAGCGGAGCGCTCGCTCGCTCGCTCGCTCGGTGGCGCACGCGTGCGCTCTCGTATTGGTGAAATAAAAAAAAAGGGAGCAGATAGAGGGGTAGATTGGTTAGCGAGCGGGCATGGAGACAAAAAAGAGGATGCCCGGGGACCGGTATCGTCGCGGACGATTGGGGTGGACGTAACTGGCACCGCGATTTGGGGTAGTACGATCGGGATAATTCAGTTTCGCGCAATTCACACCGGCGACGATTCGTTCGCCGGTTTCACGCTCGTTTCTGCTATTTCGTAACCGCACGCCCGGTCCCGGTTTACACGGGACATGCCCGAAATGCGTACGATGACAATAATTACGCCTCGACTGTCACACCGGCTCGTAATTTGTAGCTGTCGCGCATCGTGCCGCGAGAAACATTGCCGGCCAGCATTTTTCATCGATTTTTAAGGACAGCCCGCAGACCTCCTGTTTAGCACTTCAATGGAGAGCTGTTGCCTCTTTTTTTTTCTTGTTTTTCGTTTTTCGATGCTGCCGTCATGGGTCACGAAGAATATGGGACGCGCTTACAGTAAAAACTTTGGACACGTCGAGTTTCTTTATTAAAGCCGACAGCAAATACAGTCTCAACCCTCTTACGATACGCTGTACTGTAAAAAACTTGAAAAGTTGTGGCACGCTGCTATAACGCAATGTTCTTGCAACATGCTTCCCAATTAACACAGTCTGCTAACCTCCGAGTACTGTTGCGTGACACAAATGCTTCCATCACACTGATTCGATGGGGGTCCACATCACATCATTCCACTCCCATCGACTTACACTTTCGGAGACATACTTTTCTTATCGACAGATTATTATACATGGTATGAGCCAAGAACAGGTGTGGGGGAGAGCCCGAGCTGAGCCCGAGAGAAATACGGATAGCGGGGCCTCGGACCTCAACGGCTCGGGCACTCGGATGAGTATAGAGGGGCGGTCCATCGACCGTCCCGAGTGTGGTTTAGGGTTTAGTGGGTACGCCTACTCCGACCATCTGAGCGGTGAGCCCCACACTACCCCATTCTGGGGTGTACGTAATAGTATTTCCCCCACACCTTTAAAAAAAAGAAGATTATTATACATGGTATGAGCCAAGAACAGGTGTGAAGGAGAGCCCGAGCCGAAGCCGAGAGGAATGCGAGTAGCGGGGTATTCGAAACCGCGAAAGGGGGTACAGCATTTCCCTTAAACATAGCATCCCGTTACGTTCGCATATTTTATATTATATTGTATATTAATTAAATAATTAAATATATATTTATATTATAAAAAATCAATCATTGAAAATGCCGGTCGTCGCGAGGCAATCAGCTGCGAAACAGCTGCGAGGAATACGCTTTCCGAATGAACATCGTTTAACCAAAACAGTCCTTTTCCGGTTTTTAGCCGTCCTTCGAATAATTAAAGGACTGCTAATCCTCGAGTTGCCACACATTGAAAAGGCGGCCATAAAGCCAATTCGTATGGCCCTCGCTCCGGGTACCGTTCGCGAGGTACGCGAGGGTCTCGGCCTAGGACCCAGCGGGCCTTATGGTCCACATAAAACAACAGCCAAGATGTCATATATCTTGCACCGCACGTACGAACCACTTGGGTTTCTTCGAAGATTACATTGTGTCGATACGAGCCACACTCGGGGTGTTCCGAGTCTTTCGCATCCCTTGGCCTTCGTCATCGGATGCAGGCCAGGGAGGCAATAAAACATTTGCGGGCCACTTGGGCCAAAAATATTCGAACTGCTTTGGGGTCGCGTTAATTGTATGCGTTTCAGGAAATTTCCCTGGTTCGACTTGAGGTGGGGACTTCCTCCTCCATCGGTGAGGGCTGTCCCGGAAGATCCTCCTCCCGCAAGTCAACCAGCGAATGGGGATGATTTTTCCCCCAAGCCGGGCCACGTCCGGGCCTTTTCGCAGCACCACCGAGGTGAGACACGAAGCAGACCACGGGGCAGAAATCAGAATACTACGAGAAGTCATTCGAGTCGTACCAAATTCACTTCTTAGAGACATCGTTTCGGTCTCATTAAAGTCGACCAAAAATTCGCTCGTTTAAAACAAACTTCTGATCGACAACTTTCGATCGATTCGAGATACGGCCTTTTACTTGTATTATATACCGCGACAGTCCACTTGCTCCGTTGAAACAGTTGCCCAACGTTAACTCTGCCGGCAAACCATTTGTACAGTGTAAATAAATATTTATTATTTTAAACAAACATTCCCGGTTCACGAAAGAAACACGGGGTCTCGGCCTTCAACGGCTTGTGCACCAAGACGAGTAGAGGGGCGCCTCATGAGTAGTCTCGGGAATGGACTGGTTTTTTAGCGGGTATGGGTCGCCAAACATCTGCGACCTGAGCCACTTACCACTCCCTTATAAAAAGAAAAAGATTATTATACATGGTAGTAGTAAGTCTATGCCGATTCTG
>CM052313.1:19782367-19823813 GCA_028455605.1 Lasioglossum malachurum
CTCACCAGACTTGGCTCCATCCGATTATTACTTATTTGCATCGATGGAAATCGAGATCGCACATCTTACGAAAATGGAAAAGAGGAACAGTTTTTTTGGCGTGGCATCCACAAATTGGCAGAGAGATGAGAAAAATGTGTAGCTACCGATGGGCAATACTTCGAATAAAATATTTTATATCATTGTCATACAATTTTATCCCAATTGTTCGCTTCACTTTTCTCAGCAAGATTTTACCGGCTCCGCTACTCATGGAGAGTTCTGTATATCGATGAGCAACGGGAGGTTACAAACCAGGTAGAAAAGTTTCGAATGCTGTAAAGAAATTATAAAGTTTAAAATCTCGTTGCGTGTAATGAGAAAGTGGCTGCATAGCAGTAGTTTTCCGAAGTTGTTCAGACCCGGCGCTGAAAAGAACGAAACTGTGCTCGCCTCTACGACAAACTGGTAGAATGTCTTCGAAGTATCGCTGGAATGGTCGAAAAATTCATTTTCAGGATTACTTCTTATGCATATACCGGTCTCATATCCATTCCCAGAGAATTCATCGATTCTCGCCGTTCTTTTATGCAGTGTGTGCCGGTACAATTTCTTTATTCCCCCCTGGAGGCCAATATAGTATTCTTCCGAGACTGTCTTCCATTTTCCAAAACTATTCCGTTGTCTGAATTTTTCTCTTAAGGCACGTATTATTTTAATTCACTCTCGGTTTGCTTCTCTATTGATAATATATGTAGCATTATTACGTCGGATGTCTGCGCATTACTACGCTCCGTTTACGCTACTCTATTTCTCAGTTTGATGTTCGCGAACGTATGAGCATTTAATTACTAGCGGGATATATTATAAAACACCTTTAACAAACAAAGTTGTTGAAAACCGCTTATGTGTGTGCTCTCCTTCTGAATAGCAGGCGAATTTTCTACTTTCAGAACATGTGAAGCCTGAAGCATGCATGTAGATGCACGAACTTTGATAAAAATAATTAAAATTTCCGTTTACTACCTCAATGCATCCTTCAATTCGTGAAATAAGTTTCTCCGTCATTGCGAAGAGAGTACTGCGGAATTTTTACTGTCCTACAATTTATAATAAGTACTCTGCGGATCTTTATGCAAATTCTCATTTTCATAGATCATTTCGTAAGAACCAGAGAGAGGCCAACGAAAAAATTTATTCCGCTGATTCTACATTTCCTCTTGAAAAAATAAATTGGGAATTTCATACAGAGATTTGAAGGAATTCAGACCGAATACAATTTTCATTTACTTAGAGCGCTGGCACAATATCGAAAAATGTATTATTATAGAATAATTAAAAAATTACTTCGAAGTATGCATGTAATATGACATTGAATTTGTCTAATAGTGGGATAAATCACCATTGTGCTGTAAGATCGCCTCGCAAGGCAGGTTTTCTGTACACTCCCGTGACAAAGATCTCCATATCGTTCTATTTGACGGCTCAACTGTTTCAACCAGTAAAAATCATTAATAAAACGTTGATTCTTATTGAAATTTAAGATAATCTACTCAAAATATAAAGAAAAAACTTCGAAGAACAAAGTGATTAAAAAATATCGATTTTTATACTTTTTGGTTACAAGTAACCAAAAATTTGGATCCTCCTCGATAGCTGTTATCGATGAAGAAAAACTGTTTCGATTTATCAAAGCAGTTATCGATGAGAGAAGTTCATTTCGATCGCTCATAACAGTTATCAATGAGAGAAATTTATTTCAATCGCTCATAACTAGACTGCAGATTTTATGCATTCATGACAAGAATGGGTACATGCAATTTAAAGCTGTGGACATATTAAAAAGATTTGAGGCCACCAGTGTATTAGTTTCACCTTAATAAGATAATTAAAAGAAAAAAGACATTTTTACTTGGCTCCTGTATCTTGCAATCAATGCAAACATTTTTTATTTTGCATAAAGATCCGCAGTTTACTCATAATAGTTATCAATGAGAGAAATTTATTTCGATCGCTCATAACAGTTATCAATAGACAACGGAATTTCATGCAAAATAAACACTTTGTATGTTAATTAGAACAAACGAGAGTGCAATAGATAGTTTCCTTTCTTAATATGTTTAATAGGTTGGAAATAATATAACAGTATCTTCAAATCTTTCGAAAGTTTTTACTGTTTTAAATTACGCTGTTTAGTTATCAATGAGAGAAATTGATTTCGATCGCTCATAACATGCGGATCTTTATATAAAATAAAAAATGTTTGCATTGATTGGAAGACATAGGAGCGAAATAAAAATTTCTTTCTTCTTTTAATTATCCGATTAAGCTGAAACCAATACGCTGATATCTTTAAATCTTCTTAATATGTCCACTGCTTTAAATTGTGCTCACCCATTTTTGTCATAAATGCATAAAATCCGCAGTCTAGTTATGAGCGATCGAAATAAACTTCTCCCATTTATAACTGTTATGAGCGATCGAAGTAAATTCCTCTCATCGACAACTGTTATGAGCAACCGAAATAAACGTCTCTCATCGACAACTGTTATGGGCGATCGAAATAAATTTCTCTCATTGATAACTGTTACAAGTGATCAAAATGAATTTCTCTCACACACACAACGATAACGTTTACCAAGAAGAGAAAAAATTTCCTGTTACTTATAATCCTTATTTGTAACCAATACGATTTTAGTCGATGAAATACTTGTTATTCGATGACTTTGCTTCTTTTTGCTTATAACAGTTAGGGTCCCTGGTTTCAACCTGTACATAGTCTGTTCGCGAGGCTTCATCTTCATATTAGCTCATGCATTTTCGATCGGATTTGCATCTGGCGATTGTGGAGAAGCCATTCTAAGACGTCGATGCTGTTTTCTGCGTTCTAGCTCGTGCACAATCGACTCCGGTGTTTTCAATCGTTATTTTAAGTTCGAACCGTTTCACCTGAACACCGCGGCATACGTCAAATCGTTTGGGCCCACTGTGCAGCTCAGACGGGTCTCGTTTGAAAAACGAGATACCTCGTGATCCGTCCGCAATGTGTTAACACCGTTGCCCCGAAATCGCAGCTAATTGCAATAGTCGAGAGGCATCTGTATCGGGCCCGGGCCGGCTAGCGTTTAGGGCATCGCTCAGGCTAATCCGGCGGCGTAGTTAAATTATGATGTCAGAAAATCTGGTGTGATCATAAGATCGTCGGTTGCTGTCGAGTGTGCCCTTCCATCCGGCGACGGGGTAAGTGGCGGCACGAAGGTACACCTTCGGCATGTGCTCTGTGTGCATGTGGTTTGTGTACACCGAAGGCCGACTAGGCGGAAGAGTCGCGGGGTTGCGAGAGGAGAGAGAGAGAGAGGGGAGGAGAGGGGGAGGAAGAGAGGGAGAGAGAGAGGTGCGACCAGGCGAAGCCCCGTAAATCGTGCTCTATGTAACGATCGGGCATAGTAATGAGGACAAATGAAGTGGCTGAATTATACGCGAATGTCCCTATGGGAAGCAGGTACCCGCTGCTCATGAGTTATTCATGGGAGTCTATCATAGCCACTCCATCCAGATTGCGAGATTAATCGAGCGCGCGCACTCCTTTGCTCGTCTATCCCGCCCTCTGCCCATCACCGTCTCTTGCCTCTTCACCTTTTCGGTGCCACTCCACCTATCCGCGTTCCTTTAACACCTCGTCGAAACGCGACGAGACGAGACGAGCCGAGACCAGGCCCCCGTACCCGCGACCTTCGCCTTTAACAAACGAGTTCTTTCACGCCAACGCGCGCAACGAGGACACCTAATTCGATTCCAAGATATGACCCATTTGACCTGTCCCGGTATTATGCATGCGATCCCGGCCAAAGAATTTTCCCGGATCAACAGAGAATGATTTACCTCCGCTCGCTCCCCAATTAATGCATACTTCCCCAATCTTTCCCTGATTCTGAATCTCCTTTCTCCTCGGGACTCCTTTTACCCGGCCTGTCCATTCAACCAGCTATTCTATTAGGTGTAAAGTTCTGACAACTTGCAAAGCTTGTAGCTAATAACTGCCGACGTATTTTCGATGAAGACTCGCGTCAGTTTTCAGGGTACGTACCCTACTGTAACTTTTCCTCTGTAAAACATCGAGTAAACATTTTGGCATCGATTTACATAGTTTCTCATTTTCTCCTGCGTTAGAGCACATTACTCGTTTTATTTACTAATTGCAGGAAATGTTAAATGATTCTCTCTCCTTTTACGTTCAGAAGATTGACGTCTTTCTTATTTAACTATTTCAGTATACCTCCTCTCAGTCTCTCGCTCGACAGAAAGTCTAGTCGTTCCCTCGTTCTATGAACGACACTTTATTGCCCGGCTAAATCTGAACTCCGATATCGACAGCTTCCGTTTAATATCGACTCGAAAATTGTAATAAAAGCATCAGAATGTTGCATTCGGTCCTGAGATGACACTGCCGACCTATATTCTCAGCTGTAAACTTCTAATAAAGATGCGCGCGTTTTTATGTACGCGTATCTAGACTATAAAAAATACATATTAGAATTTTCCTCCGTGTTCCGTCGTGATTTATTGTCCTCGCAATCACCTCGATGACTGAAACGATTCCACTGTATACGATTGAGTTAAACTTTATTTAAGAGTGAAGATAGGCCTCGAAAGATTAGCTTTTCACCTGGGAATGATTTATAACAAACCTGTAGATTATAACAGTATTTCTTGATTAATTAATAGTAATTCATCCGACTGGATTTTCTTAAGAAATGTATTTATTTATGATGAACCTAATTACTTCGTTCATCTATATCGTCAGACTGTATTCCAACGTCGATGAACAATTCGAATAAATATTTAACTGGTCCCGCTGAGCAAATTCGGGGACGCGTGTAAATCGCAGAATGCAAAAGGTGGAAGCGCCATTTGTTCCGCAATACTGAGATCTTGAAACGCTGCGGCAAAGTAAGTGAAGCAAGAAGAATTAAGGGATACAGCGGACCGACATCGGGAACGATGAGAAGGCGGCCAACCCACTTCGAGAATTTATTTCGCTATTGGGACACCGCTAACGACCCAGTCATACGTTTCCTCTAATCTCGATGTTCTTTATATTTGTCTCGATTTCTCTCCCTTCCGCAAGCGTAATTTCATTTCACTTATTCAGACCGTTCCAGCCACTTCCGGCCGAACCGTGCTGGTGGTGCGACACACAAATGTAACGAGGCTGTGTCACGTAAAAATACGTTCGTACTTTAATACTACATGTAACACTGAAACGTAACAATGTACACATATTAATAACGTACTTGCATGTAGATTGATACGAAGTGCCAGATCTATGTGTGTATGTGTGTGTGTGTGTCTCATAAATAATTATTATGATTACTGCATAAATAACCCAACAAAAACATCCTGTAAACAGGAGCCAGGTTCTTGCTACCTAACACCTTTTATGGCTATTGGTTTAACGGCCAAGTTTGAATAATTTAGCCCTCCATGTAACTCTTCGAAAATTAAATAGCGTTCTTTTAAACTAATTTTTACAAACACTTTTTTCAGTATTGCAAGAGGTATTTCAAAGCTAACGAACTTGGCCATATTTTGTTAGATCTCACAACCTTTTACGGCCACAAGAACTTGTTGAAGTTTCATCAATTATCAAGTAGGTATTACTCTTATCCCTGATTCATTAAATCCTAAACATTTTAGCCATTTTTTAATTTTTTTTTTTTAAATCAAAAGACTACATCATATGGTTGGGCATATCCTATATGCTTTCGAGTTGAGCATTTAGAAAATTTCGTTAGTTTTGCGGTGGGACGCACCGTTCCCGAGATACAACCATTTTTTATATGTTCTATCCTACGTACCTATTTCGTAATGTTCTTTTTTCAGTACAACCCCTTTAAGGTGTAAAATTTCAAACTTTGATAGTTATTTCTTTGAGCGTTTGTTATGGTGGACCTATGTACCAAATTCCAAGCTTGTAGGTCAATGGGAAGTACCCAAAAGGATTTGATGATTGCCAGTCAGTCCTATATCTCGGAACCTACTAATCTTGGAAGATTAATGTTTTATCAATATTGAGGCATGATAGCATTTAACAAGTGTACAAAATTACATGTCTCCATCTGCCTCCAGTGTCGAGTTATAAGCCTCTAAAAAACGGCTAAGTTGTTTCGTGTAAAAGGTGGTAGTGCGAGAACTTGGCTAGGAGTGAAACATTTTTCAGATATAACATTAATGCGATTAGTTTTTTGTTTGAGGGTGCGTAGAGGAAACACGAAGGTCAAATTTGTATTTCTAAATGGAATTTCAAATGTGGTGTTACATACTATTAGGTTCTCCAAAAAGTTTTTTCGGGATGTATTCCTCTGATATTGCTAAATGAATATTAGGTTGTTGCAAAAGTTGGTTTCCGATTCATGCACATAATGCAAATTCATGTTGGGAAGTATTAAGACACACACATTAATGTAAAGATTATCGTATTGTTTGTATTTATTTAGCAACATTAAAGGGACACATTTCGAAAGAAACTTTTGGGACAACCTAAGATCGAAGTTTCGATCCTGTAGGATCAATGCTTCACGAGTTATGCTAGCTGAAAGTTGAGCAATCCGCAGTGTTTTTGTCAGGTTAAGGGCGCCGCCACATTGGTTACCGAGCAGAACCGCCGGTCCTTACCGCCTCCCCCCCGACCTAATCACCCACCAACTCGGTAAGCAGCGCGCGACCGTCACTACAAACTAATATGGAAACTGCAGATTACTCAACTTTAAGCAAGCATAACTCCTGAACCATTGATCCTACAGGATCAAAACTTCGATCTGCAGCCGCCCCAGGTACAAATCTACTGAATTACATACCAAATAGATCAATTTATAGGAGAAAGGCAGAAATTTTGAGTCTGGTGAAGTAAAGAACAGCCCAACTGTTCCGTCGCGTAGGAACCGTACAAGTGGGTTTTTTCGGATAATATTTATGGTTCGTTTGTGCCTAGGATTAAGCAAGCTAGCGTCATTCGGCGACCAGTCGAGGCATCTGCCTAATGTTTAGTTTTATACACCCTTGAAAATATAAGGTGTCATATCATAAATTTAGTCCTTCCAAAGGACTACCCGTGTTTAGGTATCGCTCCACTCCTCCTTCCCAGGGCCTCATTCAGAGCAACGGGAAAGATGTCCTAACCGTCAGAGGTGTGCTGATTGGGAAATGCAACTTTCTGCAGGAACCAATCAGTGCATCTTATTTCCTGTTCGAGAAGCCTAACGAACATCGCGTTAGGACTGCGTTCGTCAGTTGAGTTTTACGCTCGAACGCCGCGCCGTGAAACTCTCCAATCCTCGGATAGACAAGTACAACGCGCGAGCCGTTGTCTTGTCAATCATTCGTAATATTTGTAAACTTGCATTACGGTATGTCGTTGTCCAGCGATCAGAACACCCGACAAACGGGATCGCATCAGCCGAGATCCCTCGCGTACGGGATCGCGTCAGTCATCAGATCCGCGAGCGTCATACATCAGTGTCTCGATCAAGTCACAAGTACGGATTATCATTTATTCGAATCCACGCGCGTCTAAGGCAGGACCTGCTAGATTAGCCTTACTGACGAGTCCCCTAGCAGGTCCGGGACGAGATGCTTCTTTTAACGTACCTCATTTTCATGCGAACCAATCATTGTCTTTTGTGATCATTCTATCATTTGAACTAGCTGCCCAAGATTAATTTGGCGGGCAACGATCCGAAGCATTCGCGAACCGACAGATCCGCGATAAAACACCAATCTAATACTTTCTATTGCGAACGTTTAACAAAAAATTTGTTCTCGAACACTGTGGCTGGGGATGACGCAGGGGTGGTTCAATCAGAAGGCAAAGCCTCTTTGCCGGGGACCGGAAGTCGCCGTCGAAGACGATGATATCGGCAGTGTCAACGGTCCGGCATCGCCGATAATGGGTGGGCAGAGTGAAATGATTTGTCCCTCGCCATTATTGCGCCACGAACAAGCGGTTGTCCGACCGTGGGAGCGAGATGGGGTCAGCGTTGCGGAGCAGGGGTGCAACAGAAGGAAGTTAAATCGAGTAAAAGCACAGAGAACGCGGGGAACGTGAAAGGGTTCCTCGCTCACGTACCACGTACGTGTACGTCGATACTGGCTGTCGAACGGTAAAATAATAATGGAGAGAAGCAAAGACGGGCTCTCTCTCCCATGAGCCCGAATTTCTAGGCGTCGTCCATTTCTGCGAACGATTTAAGCAACGCCGGGCTTCGTGGCAGCGGCATCGGTGTCCTCGCGACGCCTGTTTTATGGCTGCTCTCGTGTATAACGAGAAGGCCGGTCGGGCTCTCGAGCTTTTGAATTAGGTGCCCGATCCAGCCATTTGTACGGGATCCCTTGGACGTCTTTCTTCCGTGATCGCGGAAATTAGTCACCCTGAAGTATCGCGTACTTAATTCTTAACTGGTGGCCAGTTACGGGAACGATGACCGCCGAGCTCGCCTGCGTTTTGTGTACACCCGACATGTCCCCTTTCTGGCAGTCACTAAGGTGGCTGATTATTTTCCAAACGCGCCGTTTTACGCAGCCATAGCCATCCCTATCCTATTGCTTTAGTGGGTGTGAGCAGGAATTCCAGTCCCGTTTCCCTCAAATATCATCCTAGAGGGGGCCGAGTCCCATATTACCCCCTCCCCCAATCTTCATCTTTAACAGAATTAGATCTGGCCATTATAGTCTTAACTTCTCTCTAGCTAAAATCGATGTGGTAAATAACCCTGGCTGTTCATGTGGACATGAAACACACTTCAAGTGATCTCAGGAACCTCCCATTTCCGGCTGTTGAAGGAATTTTGGGACACCCTTTATACTTGTTACATTAACCATACATTAGCATAAGGCTTTCATTGTAATATTATGAATCTAATATAGACTGCAGAATAACCACCTATTGGAGGTTACAACTGTACAATAAAAAAAAGGGGGGGTGTAGGTAACAGTTTTTCCCGACCGCCCCAAAACCAAAAAAAACCTCCCTATCCTATTGCTCGAAGAGTCATCGACGGATGGAAGCTGCGTCGAAATTTTCTCGCCCCTGTTCAACGCGTTGTATCAACCCTTCTACAATTAAGTTACAGCTACGAGATGTAGCAAAAGTATTTTTAGCGGTTTCTTAATGGCTCCGAGGGGGGAGTATTACGATATTATTAATTCTTTCAACTGTTTTTTTGTACACTAGTACACGATCCGTACACCACAAGTAGAACCTCGCTCCCCACTCCACCCTCGTATTTCCCCACTCCCCAAGTTGCTCGGGATATTATCTGGCTACCACAATCCCCACCACGAGGTCCGGAACTTCTAGCAACTCGTTGTGGGAATCGCTAGTGTGCCACGGACGAGGATTCCGTGCAATAAACGAGATTGCAACGAGCGAGGTTCTACCGTATTGCCGAGTCGAATTCTGATTAACGGATGGAAGTGGCATCGAAATTTTCTCGCCGACGTCCAACGCATTGAATTAACGTGTTTGCTCGACGATGTCACTGTCTAGCAGTTACTAAGGTGGCTGTTTGTTTTCTCAATGCGACATTTGTCGGAGGCAAAGGTCCGCGCAGTATTGTTCGAGTAGTGATTAACGGAAGCCGCATCCGAACCTTCTCGCTGGTGTCGAACGCGTTGAAGGAACTTTTTAAGAGAAATACTCGAGTGGAACTAAATCAATTAGAATAAAAAATAAAACGAAAAATTATTTCAACTAAACTCTACGTAATGAAATAGTCTAAAGAAGAATTATTTGTCTTTTTTGGTTTGCAACCATTTAACAGACATAATACGTGCCTCGGTTTTCTGGACAGGCTGCAATGAAAACATGAAGTTGCAGCCCGGACTGGATGGTAGTCAGCCACTCGAAGGTTCTGCCTTAACGACCTATTCACTTTCCTCTGTGTATATATAAGAGTAGTCCAAGCACCCGAAACCGTCCGAACAACTCCGTAAATCTTGATTTTAGTGGCAATTGGTTTAAATAAATGTTACGCAAGTCGAAGATATCGCGCGGTACTGGTGAATAGCCTTCTAATACTCGTAGCTTTAACTGTTTTATCCGTCTCTTAAACTGTATCTCTGATCATCGGAACTCTAAACATTTATTCGCTCAACGCGAATAATTACATTTCTAAAGCACATTTACATTCGGTTTTAGTCGAATAGAATTTATTTATGGGAAAAATCACATGTTACCATGAACGAATTATTTGCACGTATACTAAATATGAATAATAGTACATACAGGGTGTTCATTTGAAAACTTTCCAGTCGAACATCTCGAAAAGTATGAAGATATTAAAAATGTGTGAAACACTTGTCCAAGGATTTCGAGGGGGAAAGACGGGGGCAGCATCACGTTTTTATTTGGGTGGCGTTTTCAAGGTCATTTGAAGGTCATCTTTGTTTATCAAATGGAAACATATATCTTTTATTATGGGATCTTATTATACGTAAAAAGACCAGCAATTTTCGTAGGATACTTTGTTTTATACGCGCACTAGTTTCGGAGATATTTAAAGAGAGAAGTAGAGCAAGGCATATTATTGTGTAAAATTCTTTGACGCAAATCGTTGATGTTTTCCAGTTGTACTAGCTCGTGTACCGTTTCAAAACAAAATTGTTCTCTATCGATCTCTTGTTTATGTTGTCTGTCTTTCAATGTAAGATTGTACTATTCAGTCAAGTGTGAATTATCGTAATAAGAGATACTATATCGTAGTACAATTAATTGTATAAAATGGTATATTCTTTCTTCTTTCTTCAAAAGTTATTGGAAAATGACTTTGACAGGCGGATTGAGTTTTGTGAAGAATTAACAAATATAATGAACGTCACTCCTAATCTAGTTAAAAACATTTGTTTTAGTGACGCATGCACTTTTTTCTTAAATCATGGTGTAAATCGACATAACTAACGTTATTGGAGTGACAAAAATCCACATCTTGTTAAAGAAAGTAATATTCAATGGCTGGAAAAAATAAATGTTTGGGCAGGCATTTTAGAAAATACTATTATAGGTCCTCTGTTTTTCCAAGAGAATTCGAATGGCAATCTGTATTTAAATTTACTGGACGGCATCATTGATGCACTTATAACAGAAAGTCTTGAAAACCAAAGAGATGAAAACGGCAATTTTTTGTTAAATGAAGAACATTTGTACTTCCAACATGATGGTGCTCCCGCGCATTACACGTTATGAGTTCGCCAGTGGTTAAACAATTGATTCCGTTTAAGATGGATCGGTAGAAGAGATGTTATTGAGTAGCCACCAAGATCACCAGATCTAACTCCAGTCGACTTCTTTTTGTGGGGACACTTAAAGTCTGTTGTCTATGAAACACAACCAGAAAGCGTCAACGATTTGCGTCGCAGAATTGTACAGGAATGTAGAGCTATTTCAACAGATACCTTCAAAAATGTTTGTTTAGAATTTGAGAATCGTCTGTATTATTGTTTAGAAAACAACGGAGAACATTTTGAAAATTTGTTGTAGAAAATCATTTAACAAAGAAGTGCATTCGTCACTAAAACAAATGTTTTTGATTAGATTAGGAATGACGTTGATCATATTTGTTAATTCCCCACAAAACTCAATCCGTCTGTCAAAGTCAGCTTCCAATAACTTTTGATGCAACTGAATTTTATAAGGATGAAACTTGTTATGTTTAAGTAATTTGTGCACAGATCCCACTAATACACCAGTTACCATTGCAACTTGTCGAATTGAAATAGTAGGATTCACAGTAAACTGTCCTATAATTTCGATTTGATCAGTTTCTTTTATGAATTTTGGCTGGTTTCTTTTTAAATTTGTCACCGATCCTGTTTCCTTACACATTGCAACTAATTGTAAAACGTACGAATGAGGAACATGTGTATTTAACAGGATGTCTCTCATTGAACATAGCAGCAGTTCGACGAGCACACTCTCATCAGCTCCACGAATAAAAATTATTTCTACTCGTTCTTCTAAAAAATACACCATTTTATACAATTAATTGTACTATGATATTGTATCCCTTATTAGGATGATTCACACTTGACTGAATAGTACAATCTTACATTGAAAGACAGACAACATAAACAAGAGATCGATAGAGAACAATTTTGTTTTGAAACGGTACACGTGCTAGTACAATTGGAAAACATCAACGATTCGCGTCAAAGAATTTTACACAATAATATACCTCGCTCTACTTCTCTTTAAATATCTCCCAAACTAGTGCGCGGATAAAACAAAGTATCCTACGAAAATTGCTGGTCTTTTTACGTACGATAAGATCTCATAATAAAAATGTAGGTTTCCATTTGAAAAAACAAAGTTGACCTTCAAATGACCTTGAAAACGCCACCCGAATAAAAAACTGACACTACCCCCCTCTTTCCCCCTCGAAATCCATGAACACGTGTTTTTCACTGTTTTAATATCTTTCATACTTTCCGAGATATTCGGCTGAAAAGTTTTCAAATGAACACCCTGTTTATTATATAACTTTGTAAACGGTGTCCACTTAATTTCGTCCCGAAAGGTATATGAAGAGGTCCCGCTGCATCAGAAAACATACGAAATTAATATTGCAACGTTGTCGTATCCATTAGGCTCTTTCGAAGGGGACTGTCCCTTTCGCGCGTGAAAGGGTTGAAAGTGGGTCGAAAGGCACGAGTGAAAAGGAAGAAAGGGGGAACCAGCATCGGATAGGATCAGAAGGGGCGAGATGTTGCGGTGAGGAAGGAGCCCGTTGTACCAAGCCATGTGTCCTCTTCTGAATTCTGACATCGGGTCTGGGTTAGGTCTGAGGCATCAATTTTCCTTGGCTTCATCGTGTAACCCCGTTCGACGAGGGTGCACGAACGTTTCCAGCTCTACCGGCATTCGCCGGCGTCTATGGATCGCGACATACAACGAACAAGATGGGAATTGGGGGACTTCTTCAGCCGAGTAGTTTGAATACACTTTACCTAAAACGTTGGAGTTTCATAAACAGATCCCGCGGTAAGTGTTGTTGCCCGATATGTTCGTGTTCGGAGATGTAGAGCGCCGTTGCATTTTGCAGACGCCGCTTCTTTTACTAGTCCCGCGGAAATGTCGTCCACGTGGAAGGACATCCCACCGAAAACACCGAACCGGTGAAAGAACTCGATCCTGAAACTTCCTAAAATAACGATACTCCGCCGTGGCAAAATGTCTCTGCAAGCTGAACGTTATCTCGTCTTCTCGGCCAAACCGGCTTCTTACAGAGGCGAATTGGACGGGGGAAACGAAACCGTAAATCCGTGTGTTCTTACACCCTCAAATCAAGCACTCCGACACGGGAACGTATTCAGGTTACACAAGCCGTAAGAGATCCGTGAGTATTGTGGACAACGGGACCGCGGATCTTAATATAAACCGCGGAAAAAGTTAGTAGAGGGGTGTCTCATTAGCCGTCCCGGGTGTGGTTTTAGGTTTTTAGTGGGTAGGCCGACCAACTAGGAGGAGACTCCCACACTACCACCTTCTGGGGTGTACATAATGTATTTTTCCCCACACCCGAAAAAAAGGTTACTCAAGCTGATTTTAATGAAACCCCTGTGAGTGATAGTTCTTGTAAAAATATTCGATTGGACATCTTGGAAACTATTAGAGCTAGACAAACAGCAACACCTTAAATTTCTATACAAACTCGTATCCATGATTTATGAATAAAAATATGGAATGCGTGTGTTTTGATTTATTGTTTTCCTAAGAACTAGCTCCCACGAAATCAGCATTCAGGAAACTTATTATCTGGTAGAACGTAATAGATAATATATGTGCAATATCGAAGCACTCGAACCGTGTTCCGCCTCGCAGCCAGAACAGAAACTATTCCGAGAAGCAGTTCAATCGCGACACGGCAATTCCCAATGACGTACTTTCGTGCAAGAACTGGCGCAGGACTTCCCTCGGAGAAGGGAATCGCAATCGGAAGACACGCGTGGCGTTTATTGGGTTTAATAAACATGCAAATGAGGGTAAGGAATGAAAAGACCGTAGCGTATCTGGCCGATAACAAATTAAGGTGGCAGTTAGCCGTCGGGCCGCTCGTCTTTCATTTCATAAGCCAGCCGAGGCTGAAATTACGGGTTGGTCCACGGTCGAGCGTCGTGTACAAGCAAACCCGATGGAATTTATTAGCGCATCCGAAAATGCTCTTTTGTGGGGGCGCTCGGTCGGTCTTTTTAACGTGAATGGAAGACGCGCCTGTACATGGAATAGCTTCCGCTTCGGTGGTTATTACGCGACGATATCGATCGGCGGGAACGACGGGGTCCGGAACTGGCACAATGATCTCGCGGAGACACGAGCATAGTTCGAGTTTCCTAGGCAGACGAGTTTGCTGGGAAATCGGGCGAAATAGCGTTATTTACGAGCCACGGCAGATATAAACACGTAACACTGTTTCCCTTGGATTATTCGCATTCTTGCCGTGGGTCCAGCGACGCTTATCGCCGCGGCGCGGGCCAGAACCCAACGTAACCGGGACCACATCGAGGCTACACGAAGGCGGATTTAGCCTGGCCACTGCGATCGTTAAGCCCTTTTCGGCAGAAGCTGCTTATGCAACTCTTTAAAGCTACAGAGATAATATTTCCTTCGTGGCACCGTGTCTTTTTTTCTCATGTCCCGCATTGTCCATTTATAACGTTCCGCCAGCAACGCGCGGCTTAGCGGTCATGTATACAAGATCCCTCGAAATCAGGCCACGAAATAAACTGTTGCCTTGCGTTTTTCAACAAATCCTGCTCCAACGAGTCCGTTTCCCTCAACAACATGTCGGTCCTGTGAATTTTTGTCAGCACCGCTGGGTTAAACTCCCAACGATTTGCATACCACTTATTAAATAAATCGGTGAATTATACGGGTAAACTTTATTCTACCGGACTCATAATTAGTACCTTTCTCCTACGAATTATGATGTATTCGGTATGCAATTCAGTAGATTTGTACGGCGCGGATGCTGATCGAAGTTTTGATCCTGTAGGATCAATGGTTCTGGAGTTATGCTTGCTTAAAGTTGAGCAATTTGCAGTGTTTTTGACAGGTAAGGGCGCCGCCATATTGGTTCGTAGTGACGCCGCGAGCCGCTTACCTTCCCGCACCCCCCCCCGACCTAATCACAACCGACTACTACCTAGCGGCTCTGCTTGGTAAGCGACGCATGACATTACAAACCAATATGGCGGCGCCCTTACCTGTCAAGAAAATGGAGATATGCTCAACTTTAAGCGACCATACCTCCACAACTATTGATCCTAGAGGAACGAAACTTCTATCTGCATCCACGCCGGGTACAAATCTACTGGATTACATACCAAATACATCATAATTCGTAGGAGAAAGGCACTTTTGAGTCCGGTAAAGTAAAGAGCAGCCAATTATACGATATATCGTCTACTAACTAGCACCAATTACTTGGCTTTCTCATTTATTTGACATTATTTCTTGATATGCAGGGTGTTCCCAAGGGATGGTTGTCGCCAAGGTAGCCAAGACAACACTTATCGTGGTTCTGGTTTAACAAATTATAGTACGTCGTCGAGTTTCGAAATGCAAACTGTGTCCGATGGACGCCACTGTTCTTTTGTGGGTCGAAGAGAGCCGGAGCCCTCGAAAACTCCGACACGGGGTGCCGTCGTCAGCAGCGAGGGCCGCTTGAAAAAGCGCAAAACTCCCTGAAGGGTTGGCGGCGAGAGAGTTTATATTCTACCGACGTTTTAATTAGGTTTAAATATACTGTTATTGCTCCGTCTTCTATCTGACCGCGCGGCGGCTGCCAAAAGCACCTGCAAAAGGATAAGCAAGGTAAGATAACCGGCGGAGAATTCCAGCCAGAGAGCAAACTGCTCTTGCCCGAGGCAAAAGAGGAGAAGCGTGCTTACGATTCAAGGCATACGCGGCGGGTGCGCGGGGGAGAGTACATTGGCGGGTACGGACGTGGAATCGTCCGAGGTGTCCTCGGCGGGATTCTCACGGGGTAAACGAATTAGGGGTTGATTTCTCGGCTAGGTAGTCACCTATCCGGTGGTGGACTGCTAGTCGAGAAGAGAGAGCGTCGCGACGCCGTCCACGTGCCGGGAACGGGTCCACTGTCTATCGGCATGTACGTCGAGGCTAAAAGCCTCACCCCGGCGAGGAAGATAAAACTAATCACATACCAGTGTACACATAGAAATTTATTGCCGCAGATTATCTGGCCGGTATCCAAACACAAACACATTTCTTCCCCGGTCGCATCGGACACGAGGATAAGATGGGCGGAGGAAGCGAGACGAATGGGACGGGACGAAACGGGACGCAACCAGACGAAACCAGACGAAACGGGACGAAACGGGACGGGACGCCCGCGGGATGTACCAAGAAACGGAGAACAGAGACGACGTTCCGGACGGTTGAACGAGGAAGCGAGAGAGCGGAAAGCTTCGACGATGGGTGCGGGTCGTCGAGCTTTTTATTCTCTCTCTCTCTCTCTCTCTCTCTCTCTCTCTCTCTCTCTCTCTCTCTCTCTTTCTCTTGTTCCTCCCCCACACACGTCCGGGCATGTGCGCGTTTGAATCTCGCGGAAGTGGAGGATTTCCAGGGAAAGACGTGCATCGCTTTTTATCGTCGGATAGACCATTTGAACAACAGCCAACATGGAAAACCGAGACCCGACCGTGTACTGACCCCCTTCCACCGGCTATCTCTTTCCTCCTCGGCCACGGTTTCTCTGTCTGATCCCTGTTAAATCGGTTCTTTCTGCCGTGGACCTTTTGTTCCCCCCTTTTCTCCCTCTCTCTCTCTCTGTCTCTCTCGACATCCGTCTATCGTTGTCCGTCTCATAGATCCCGTGGACGTCGTCGTCGCGCGATAATAGATTTATACGTTTGCGCTCGAGAACAGGGAGCCCGGAGTTGTAAGCTAGAGGCATGTAGACGTGTGCACAGTTCCGGTGAACAGCGCATTGCCGGTCTCCGAGTGGACACTCCGGGTCACTGGGGTATTTCGATGGTTACGCGAACTAGGGAGAGCACACGAAGAACAACCGGGCCAATGGAAGAAGCATTTGTTCGCATTCGCCGGGCTTAGTGCCCGGTTCAAAGCCAAGTTAATGGCCCGCGGCAACCTTTGTGCAGGAGAGTCAGACGTACGTTAGGCGAACGTAAAACTTGATAAGATCGTCGATAGAGAGAGAATGTGGAGCGATGCCTCCGATGATCCGGTCTTACACGAAATTCGGTCGCACGCTCGACTCAAGTCGGGATTCGGCCAGTTTAGTAGCAGGATCTTCTTCAAATGTTTAGGAGAAACGTCGTTGGTAGACTTGTATTTTCTGAAAGACGGAATCGTTCGCACGGTGGCCAGTCTTTCGATCAAGATTTTAGAATCTCCGACGAAATTTCCGTTTACGTCCGTGCTCAGAATTGGATGAAATTTTGGGAGTAGGTTCTTTTTTTACTAAAATGATGATTGTCGGAAGGATTTTTAGCGACTTTAAAAAAAATTTTTACCATTTTAATGTCATTCTCTACCTTACCGACACTGCTCCTAGATTTTCGTATGCGTGGATGCCTCTCCCCCCCCCAATTTCCAGAATATACATATTTAATATCTCAAATTAATTGCAAAAATGGACGAGCTGTCGCATCATGCTGACGCATACGCACAACACGAACATAAAATAGAGAGTCGGTAAGTCGGCAAGGTAGAGAGTGACGTTGGAATGGTAAAAAATTTTGTTTCGAATCGCCAAAAATTCTTCTGGTCATTTATCATTTTAGTAAAAAACGAATCTATTCCCAATATTTCATCGACTTCTGAGCACGGACGTGAACGGAAACACAGCCGAATCTCCATTAATTTAGAAGAAATTAATTCGTAATATTATTATTACGTTATATTCGTAATATTATTATGAGCGTTATTTCTAATTATGTGGGTCAGTGATATGCCAAGTGATTCGAGTAATGTGAAGTAATTCTAGGGATCGTAAATCATTGAAGAATTGCCGAGCGACTGTATTAAACGCCGTATATAACAGGCCTGTCGAATCGAAATGTCTCCGAGCAGCTTCAAACGTTATTCAACGCAAATCTAAGGCAATGTAGGCCTTTGTCTTCCATTCAGGAAGCCATTCTGGGTGAGAGAATCGGACGAGGGAATCACCGAGATCTCGATAGCGGTGTGAATGTCGAATCGATCGTTAGCGAGAAAGCCCTGGGAAGAATCCTGGCCGAACGAAGAAAGGAGAGACACCTTCGCCAAGAATCTACCTGGAATCGTTGCGAGGCAGTTCGTATCTAATTTAGATTACAGGGAATCTGAATTACGTTATTCCGGCCGAGTCTATTAGATTATGGTAAAATCATGGATATAGCCAAACACTATCAACGCTACTCAAATTTAATATATTCATTGTCACAGTAAAATTGACAATTTCAATCCTTTCGTAAAATTTTGCTCACAAAGAGTTCCAGAATGTTACAAAAATGTTATGCAAACATTTTTTAATTAATTTGAAACGCTAAAAAAATCCTGTCTGAATGGCAACCGATGTACTACTGATTTGATGACTGATATATATCACTTGCGTCACTCGTATTTGGATTTGTTGCGTGTTTCATCAATAACCAGCTCGCACTACTGCCAAATGATTAACTCGTCGTACTTGTCTGATCAATTACTGATTCATGTACTTGCCCGTTAATGACCAATTGGCACCACTTTGCTGATTAGTGACGGTTCATGCTACTTGAGTGACTAGTGAGCGCGCTTACATTACTTGTCTGATTAGTACCGACCTGTACTACTGTCTTGTGGTGCGGTTATCGATTCGTATTACTTGTCCGATGAACTATCGACTTATACTGTATTGTTCGACTACCGGACGACCATGCGATCACTTGCTTTCAGAGGTGGGCATTATTTTGCGAAACAAATACTATTTAATAGTTTAGATTTTACTTTGCTTAAAGAAAATAGTATTTCAAATAAGATATAGAATTTCGAAAATAAAATATTTCTATTTTAACAATTTGAACATCAAAATAAACTATTTCTACTTCAACAATTTGATCCACAAAATAAAATATTTCTATTTTAACAACCAGAAACACGAAATAAAATATTTTACTTTTTTGCATTGTTATAATACTCTCAAAAATCGCATAAACATACAGCCTATCTTATCGCTAAAAAACAACTTTAAGAAAAAACTTTCAGCAATAATGTTTAAAATTGAAATTGAAAATATAGACAAAATACAAATATTTTCAATATTCTTCAAATAAAATACTATTTTATTATACTGCATATCAAATAAAATATTTTATTTTTGAAGTTGTACACATACTTTAAAATAAATAGGATTATTTACTATTTACTATTTAAAATACTAATTTCCCCAGCTCTGCTTGCTTCGTGAAATTAGTTCTCTTAACTGCCTCCTGAGTAATTATATGTCAGATAGATCAACGATTGATATGAAAATTGTATGTGTAAGATACATTCCCGCTAAGAACTAATAGATTTCTGTTTATGACTGTCTGAAATGACGTGATTTACCTTACTGTATAGCTTAACCATTTTCAAAATTTATAAAATGCCCACATGTTCCTCTGAAATAAAACAACATTTGAGTTTAATCTGTATATATCACAATTTCGTTTCAATTAACCCTGAACTAATTTCTTGCTGATTATTAATAACATCCCTGTAAAGCGAGATCGGACAAAAATCATTCTCCTACGGTTTTATAGTTTAACCCCAGCATGCTGGAAATCTAGATTTTAATGAAACTTTTGCGTAAGCATGTAGAGCATAATGAGGTGTGCGAGGGACAATTTTTCCCAGCGGAAAATCACTTTGAGGGTGTGAAATAAATGCTGAAAATTTGCACGTTTTTTCCTCATTTTTCGACTATAACTTTATAACGGTAGAACATAGAGATAAACTGTCCACGTACGAATTATTCGCATTTATTTGCTCGTAACCATTGTACAATAGAAAATAACTTTCAAAAATACGTGTAAGCGATTTCTCATAAAAAAAAAAAAGTACAGAATTACGAGGGTGTAAATGAAAACTTGTTTCTGGCAAATGAAAAATAATTTCTAGCAAGTCACGTTCATCTATATTTGAAAAATGATTAAAGGTGTTAAACCAAGCAGTCAAATATTTCTTTTATTTTCTTTTTTACTGAGAAAATCTCAAAAGAGATTTATTACGACTTACACTATTTTGTTTGCATTAAATGGCTAATATTTTCAGATTGATCGAGTTCTCCGTGTAAAATGGAGAACTTTGCGAGTTTCCCGATGTTAGCTATTAGTATCGGGAAGCTTATTAAGCGAGCCGGAATGGGTAAATGTTAAGGCGGTGCCATTGATGTCACATTACATGACCGGCGTTCACATAATGCCTTGGAACGCTTTATTGAAGGCTGCAGCCGTCGATATCTCGAAAGGTTAACGTGAATTACAGAAGCCACTCGGGTCTCACGCTAATCCTCTCTATACACCGACTCCTAACGCCCCATTACCACTTCCAAGGATGGACTCGAAAGGTGCCAAGGATTCGGAATCGATCAATTTAGGAAGGAAAAGAAGAAGAACTTCTACCTCTTTCACTGTCACGGCGGAGGGGAACTGTGTAAATTTCCACTTCCACCCCGTCGACGTTTCTCATTAATCGCTGATCGATCTTCTTGCTGGGTGATTAACGTTCGGCACGGTCAGAACGAACGTAACGGCCAGGCAGTGGAGATGAAGAGAAAACTATTCAAGAGGAAAAGAACAATCGACCGGAAAAATAGAAGAAAGGGCCCGAAAAAAAATTCGACCCCGGCAACCACCCCCCTCGCGTCTGCTGATAGAGAAATAGATTTGTAGCTACGGTTAATGAAAAAACAACCGGAACACCCCTCCCGACTAGAAACCCTGCGTTTCATGGAGTTCCACTAAAAATAGTTTTAATCTATAACAATTCTAACAGGGACCACACACACACAAAAATAACAGTTATTCAAAAATTTTCTACGATAAAAATCATTAATAAGAAGTTGATTATTATTGATCTTTAAGATACTCTACAAAAAATAAAGAAAAAAAACTCGAAGGACAAAATGATTAAAAAATATCAATTTTTATACTTTTTGGTTACAAGTAACAGTTATTAATGTCCAAAAATTGGATCCTCCTCGATAACTGTTATTGATGAAGAAAAACTGTTTCGATTGCTCATAACAGTTATCAATGAGAGAAATTTATTTCAATCGCTCATAACTAGACTGCAGATTTTATGCATTCATGACAAGAATGGGTACATGCAATTTAAAGCTGTGGACATGTTAAAAATATTTAAGGGCGTCAATGCATTAGTTTCAGCTTAATAGGATAATTAAAACAAGAAAGAAATTTCTATTTCACTCGTGTGTCTTGCAAATCAATGCAAACATTTTTTATTTTGCACAAAGATCGGCAATCTACTCATAACAGTGATCAATGAGAGAAACTTATTTCGATCGCTCATAACAGTTATCGATAAGAGAAATTCATTTGGATCGCTCATAACAGTTATCAACGAGATAAATTTATCTCGATCGCTCATAACAGTTATCAATTAGAGAAATTTATTTTGGATCGCTCATAACAGTTGTCGATGATCGAATTTATTTCGGTCACTCATAACAGTTATCGATGATCGAATTTCTTTTTACTTATTCACAATAATTATTCATGAGAAAATTCATTTCGGTTGCTTATTTAATTATTTAGTTGTCCACTCTTTTTCAGAATTTATAAATTTATTGAGAAGGTTTCGTACAACAAGACGAATCAACAGACCATAAGAATAATACAAAATCTGTTTGTTGACTGTGTTTGTTCACGAACGACTTCTGTTCCACTCGTACATGGATTTCCTTGCAAAATTCTGTAACTCCAATGGAAGTGGATTCGGCCTCCCCGGAAAATAGTAAGGCATACGTTGAAATTGAAAACAGTCGGCGAAAAAACGTATCGATATATAGACGAAAATATTATATTACTGGGATAGATTACTGGCAAAATCAGAAATATAGACTCTCGTATTTATCAAAAGTAGCATGCATAATTCACGCTGTGCTCGCAACTCAGGTTACCGTTGAACGAACCTTCTCTGCTCTACAATTAATGCTAGATGATTTGCGCTGTAATTTGTCAGGAGAAAATTTGGAAAAACTTATGTTTGTCAAATTAAATTTTGATCGCAGGAATTAATTTTATGAATAAAAAATTTATGAAATAATTGATTGTGTACCATTTGAAAGTTGTACTATTTAATAATAACTATTACAAATTTCCTTCATCAATAACTGTTATGAGTGATCGAAACGAACTTGTCTCAATTATAACAGTTATGAGCGACCGAAATAAACTTCTCTCGTCGATAACTGTTATGAGCGATTGAAATAAATTCCTCTCATCGACAACTGTTATGGGCGATCTAAATAAATTTCTCTTACATCGACAACTGTTATGAGCGACCGAAATAAATTAATCTCATCGACAACTATTATGAGCGATCGAAATAAATTCCTTTCATCTAAAACTGTTATGTGCAACCGCAATAAACTTCTTCCATCGATACCTGTTATAAGCGATCGAAATAAATTTCTCTCATTGATAACTCAGTTATAAGTGATCGAAATGCATTTCTTTCAACGATTACATTTACCAACAAGAGAAAAATGTTCGTTTATTTATAACCCTTATTTGTAATCGTTACGATTTTAGTCGACGAAATACTTGTTATTCCATGACTTTTTTTTCTTTCTGTTTATAACAGTTAGGGTCCCTGATTTTTAGACGAGTGAAATAGTGAATAAATTCGAATAACATGCGTTAATAAATTATTCAAGTTTACTGTTAAACGTGCTATAGGTATCGAACGTTCAGTATTGCGAACGTAAACTCCGAAGGCAGACCTCGCGGCAGAAGCGATTCTCGAAAACAATTTTTGTAAGGCAGCATATTATATTTACAAGACCGACATGTCTTGCCTCGGAAAATACGCTTTGAATGTTGAATGTAACCTATGATTTATGATACAGCGAAACGTGAACAAAGCGTCAGCGAATGTCTGCGAAATCGACTCGCATACGGTACAACTGCTCGATGGAAAAAGTATTCCTTCTTCAAGAATTTAGCTCGACGTATAACGTCAGAGGCACGTATGAATTATTTATCCTTTACTTATTTAGAACGTTATACCTCCTAGTTCGCCGTTTTTCGTTATTTCCTAGTTCCTCCGGCAATTTTCAATCGTACATTATTCGATGCCAATTTTTGTATTTAATGAAAAATTCATATCGCGAGGATAGGTGCTTGATACGTGCTTTCTCTTAGAACACCGCCGACATCCACTGTTTTTCCTTGACGGTTTCACTATAGAGTCAAACCCCTCGAGGAAAAAGCAGGATTATAGAGCGCAGTGGACGTGATTCAATATTCGTTCTATTGGCTAGCGACACACTTCTTTTCTATCTGTTCCCGCTGGTTTTGCAATCAAAACAAACTGATTCGCATTGAGCAACCGTACGTTCGAACGTTCTCTTTGTTACGTTAATTTAATGCGTCTTTTTCGACTCTATAGAATTCATTCTCTTCCACGATGGACTGGTTGATTCCCAATTCAAACCTGCTGTTATTAAACTGCGGATTTGTTGCATTCATCACTGAAATGAATCGGTCAAATACAGAACTGAAAGACATTACAAGTATTTGTAAGTTACCGTTTTTGCTTCCTGTCCGACGCTCCAAATGTGCATAATATTTTCCGGTCTTTCCAAATATCAAGTAAACCGGTGATCTAAAACGGAAGACATCGCGGCAACTGTTCCGGGAAAAACGCGATTAAAGATTCAACTATCAATATCTTGCGACGCGAGTTGCATTTCGCAAACACTTGTGCGCACAGCTCTACAACACCTCTGCCGAAAGAAAATGCAAAAATAGAAAGATCGATCTTTCGAAAATGGAAAACGAGAATAGCACCTTAAATGCAGGAGAAATCCGATCGGCGTAATTCTAGTGGGGCGGTTTCGTTCTCATCAAGCGAATTACTTCGATTTTGCGAGATTTTTATCTTTCTCCGGCGGTGTGAACTAGGCCAACCACGGAGCCCGGGTGAACGATGGACACATTCGTCGGTTCGAAGACCATCAAAGAGCCGGCGCAGCGCGGCGAGCCAGAGGTGCGAATTGTTCGATGAAGAAGATTGCCCGGCCGCTCGATAATTCTCAGGATGTCGTGAATTATCGCAGTAACAGCTATCCGTCTTCAACACGTCGCGTAACTATGCACCACTAGCCGCGGAGGTATTGGAGCATAAGGAGACACGCGGCATAATTTCCTCCCACTCGGTCTTCCAGTCCTCCTCCACACATCCTCCCAGCATCGGAGTCATAATGAATACGCGTGTTGCGGTTGCATAGCTACGTCACGTGTCACAGGGGGAAACTTTGAACGCTCCTCGTCGTGAAACAGCAGTCACACACGTCACGTTACAACGGCCTTATGCCCGTTCTCCTCGGTGCTCTAACGACGACGACTATAACGAAGACGAAGACGACTGGGAGAACGCGCAACGACGCCGAAGAACCCTCCACGATTCGCAAGGCAAGGACCTCACTCGCGCAGCCTTTGCCACTTTGCTGCTCCTGCCATCAGAAATGGGTCGCATTCTTTCAATTTTCTCGGGTACCCTGTCCAACAACGCGGTTCTTCTCTCGTCCGCCTTGCCCACGCGTGCTTGCTGATAGCAATTCTGAATCTTGGTCGTGATGTTAGGCCAGTGCATGAATAATTTCGGTTCGAGAATTTGAAAACTCCTAACTAGTTAGGAGCAAAACTGATCATACACACTTCAAATCAGAATAACTTTTTTATGAATGGACCAAACGTCTTCAATTTCTCTGTATGGTTACATGAACTAGTTTAGTAAATGCCGTCTAACGAATACGTTGGAAAAATGCAATTGGTCGGGACTGTGAAAAACAATAGTAAAAATTGATTTTTGAGTAGTGTAGTGATTTTGAGTAGATGATTTTTGAATAGTGAAAATCTAAAAGATGTGTCTGGTCAACTTGTATAAATTATATACGCTCCAAAAATTTCATTGAAATTGGTTAATTGGTTTACGAGTTATGAACGATCAAAAGTGGTAAACATTGCCGTTTTCCAAAATTTTTGGCGCTTAATATCTCGTGAACTATTAGATTTATGATATATGAAGGTCAATACTTTTCTACGCAGAATTTTGTGCTTCATCCGAGTTCGAGAAAAAATATTCGGCATTCAATTTAAAAAACTGAAGGTGACCTTCATATCTTGATAACAAATCGAAGTAACAAAAATCTGATTGCAGCACTGTATGTCCCCCTAGGAACTATGCAACATTTGTTTGCACATTCTTTTTGTACAACAAATAACTTCCGAGTTAATAGAGATCGTCACGTTACGAGACTCACCCTCTGTATAAATGCATACGTGGCTCATTATTACATTGGCCAGCACTGTACGCGAAAATTAAAGAAACACGCTCGGTCGCAGTTTGCCGGCGTAAGTAAATCGCATTTAATATGACCAAAAGCGGTTTGAATTATACATGAGAAGGAATGTAATAATTTAGCGATGTTAGTTTTGCGGATCTAAAGCCGTTTCCGAGTGGTTCGGGGCTTTATAAAAATTACAGTCCTATCGAATCGATGATCCGTTTAAATGCGATACAGTGACCACTACACAGAACCTCGATTTGGAAGCCGCTTAGAGACGTAAAATACGGATCACGCGAAATGGTGTGGAATTTGATTCCCTCTCGTTAAGATATTATCGTGCGCGGTGTTGCGAGAAATTATTCTTACATTACGCTCCACAAAAAGCTAAATGCCACGGTTTATTTGCGCCGTGCGCGTCTTAGAAGGCACCGAGGCTTTACTTTGATTTACGGCTTCGAACCAGAAATGTATAGGCGAACCTGCTCGGTTTTAAAATGAAACATTATTCCCTTTTCATTTTATTAACCCTTTTGTAAAAGAATGCACAGAATCAATTTATAAAATATCACGAAATTATTTTTTAAAAAATGTTGATCACCGTGGGTCACATAAAATCAGCTTTAAACGCGGATAAATGTTTGACGATGGAACTCGCATTCAGTTCACATGCTGCGCATCATCTGTCATTTTGAATGAAACTCCTAGTATGAACGTCGAACAGTGATCAGTTTGACGTGAAATGATCGCGTCGTAATTCGTTTGAATCAATAATTTTTCATATGGAAAAGTTCGAATGTGTAATAAATATTGAAATGATATGTAAAATTGAATTAACCGGTTGTAATGAATGGATTTTGACTTGAAACGATAATTGAATCGAATGAACGATAATTTAATAGACGTATGTCATGCGATGAACGATTCGTTGTAATATGAAGCGTGGACTGCAGATTTTATTCATCTTGGTGAGCTATTATTATCACCGGATTGCGGATTTTATAAATTTATATAAAAAATAAGTGATATACACAACTTGTGGTATACGCAAATTATTGAAACAAAAAATACATTTCTATTTCATACTCTCTTTGCTATCGAAAAATTGATTACGAAATTCTCAGCTGTGGATTATTTTCGAAAAACTTGTTGGCTCCAGAGCTGGGGAAAACAGTATTTTAAATAGTAAATAGTAAATAATCCTATTTATTTTAAAGTATAATACAATATTATAAAGAAAATACAATATTTTATATTTGATGCAGTCATTTTTGAAAATAAAATAATTTTTTACTTTCAATTTCAATTTAAGATGTTATTGCTGAAAACAATGGTTTCGAATTCAATACATTCAGGGGTGGGCATTATTTGGCGAAACAAATATTTAAAATACTATTTAATATTTTAGATTTTATTTTGCTTAAAGGAAATAGTATTTTATTTGAATAATCTGAACCTCCAAATATATATAAAATATTTATATTGCAACAACTGAACCTCGAAATAAAATACTTCTATTTAAAATATTTAAATTAAAATAAAATAAATAAATAAAAGAAAATAAAATATTTCTATTTTAATAATCTGAAACACAAAGTAAAATATTTCTATTTTATTAATCTGAGACACAAAATATAATATTTTATTTTTTGCATCGTTATACCTAATACACGCATTACTTATTTAATATTTCTTATTTTAGCAATATATAATTTCAAGAAGAAATGGTACTTACTATAAGAAACTATATCATTTGCCACATTTTCGTTTTGTTTTTTTGTTTGATTGCTGCTATTACTGCGTATATCCACTTCAGTTCACAGCATATGCCTACTGAGGTTTGTTGATAAACATACAGTGTATCTTATCACCAGGAAACTATTTTACTCAGAAATCTATTGAATGCGAACCATTATTTTGAACAATAATATTTAAAATTGAAATTAAAAATAAAGACAAACTCCAAATATTTTCAATATTCTTAAAATAAAATACTATTTTCAAAAATTACTTCATCAAATAAAACACTTTATTTTCAAAAATTACTGCATCAAATAAAATATTTTGTATCGACAAAGTTGTATAGACACTATAAAATAAATGGGATTATTTACTATTTATATTTCAAATACTATTTTCCCCAGTTCTGAATACATTTATGGGTGTAAATAGTTTCTTAACGATAAGATAGACTGTATGTTTATGTGATTTCTCAGAGTATTATAACAATGCAAAAAGTAAAATATTTTATTTCGTGTTTCTGATTGTTAAAATAGAAATATTTTATTTTGGGGATAAAATTGTTGAAATAGAAATATTTTATATTTTGGGGATCAAATTGTTGAAATAGAAATATTTTATTTTAAAGTTCAGATTGTGTTAAAATAGGAATATTTTATTTTAAGCAAAATAAAATCTAAAATATCAAATAGTATTTGAAATATTTGTTTCGCCAAATAATGCCCACCTCTGGTTGGCTCTCACCGGTGGGTAATGCGTTAAGGTAGATATGTCCGAGTTACGGAGAAATGAATCGTAAAGTAACCTAGCGCAATAGGTCACAAGAAGAGATAGTAAAATGTTCATTCGCGCGAAGGAACGTGAGTGAAAACTCGTCGGCGATAAATCAACAGCGGAATGAGTCCCGGTAATTAAATTTCGTCGAAGGAAAGTTTTTATTAACGGCGGCAGGATAAATGTTACTACTTTTTCACGAAACACGGGGACAGGTAACGGCGGACGATTGTTGCTCCAAGGGATGGTTGCGCGGGGCAGAATCACGGTCCGGTATTTTCGACCGTCGTTGAAGTCCCGGCGAAATCAACAGGCGACGAAGAAATTAACTTGATAAACTTTTCTAATGGGCGCGTTCCAGTACGCCTGTGGTGCGCATTCGGCGAAACTATTATCAATGTACACACTTCGTCGGCAACTCCGTGCAATCGAACGATCGTTAAAGTTAAATTGGCTCTCTAATTAATTTCCACGTGGATGCTCGCCCAATCGTCGATCACCGCTCATTTCTCGTGTACGCCGCGTGTCCGACTTAGTCTTTCGTGTTTTCAACTTTGCCTATTAATCGGTTTGCATTACAAAGGGCAACGGCGGTACCTTCGTTGTATATTAGATACACAACGCGTTTCAAACAGAAACATTCTCCCAAATGATATGCATCGACCTGCACTGCCAGTTTACTATACTTATCTGCGCACTGTTCTTCGTAGATCTTTATACATACAGGATGGTCCATTTATCTAGAGACAGTAAATTATTACGGAAACCAGCAGGAATATGAAAAAATCTTTTATATAAAATATTCTTCATATGAAGGGGCACATTTAATGGCGCTATGCACATTTTTCCATAATGGCCCTTTAAGGGTCAGATGAAGGGCAACTTCATTTTTTCAAATGGAAACTCATATTTTTTATTTCATATTTTTATTCTACAACGAAAAATAATAATATTTCGTATGAAACATTTTTTCCTAGCGTGCACGGTTAATGACAAAAAATACTGAGTTTGATCTGAAGTCATAAATATCTAGTAAGCGGTGACAGGAATACGTGTGTAGTACATTGAGCATCGTAGGTGGCGTTACAATTTTCCGTATTTTTTGTTACGATTAATAAATTATCTGATAAAGTACGTACTTCTTATTGCTGCCTACTGGATGAAGATTCACAATACATGTTGTATGCCATTATGCAAGCTTTGCATAATTTATCATGGTATCGTTAAAAAATGGTAAGTTCAGGAAAAAAATGTTTTATACGAAATATTATTATTTTTCAATGTAGAATAAGAATATAAAATAAAAAATATGGATTTCCATTTGAAAAAATTAAGTTGCCCTTCATGTGACCCTTAAAGGGCCATGATGGAACAATGTGCATAGCACTAATAAATGTGCCTCTTCATATGAAGAATATTTTATATAAAAGATTTTTTCATATTCCTGATGGTTTCCGTAATAATTGACTGTCTCAAGATAAAAGGATCACCCTCTATGTATGTATATGCGACATACATTTCCAATATTGGCCAAGGAAAGCATCAGAAGCAACAGCACAAAGAGCTTTCTTTATCCAAGAGTAGCTCACGGTTACCATGCTTAATAGAGAAACCAGTACAACGACAACACTCGCGTTGTTATGCAGAATCTTTCAAAATATTTCCTGAACAGAGAAAGTAGATCAGTTTGTCTTTTCTCAATTTTAATAATTCCTTTGGATTTTTATGAAAATATCGTCAAACATTTGCATTATATTGGAGAGCATTATACAGAGTGTCTCAAAAATGTTGTGCTCAGAGACCAAAAATAAGTTATTCTAAAATTTTCTACGATAAAAATCATTAATAAAAAGTTGATTATTATTGAAATTTAACATAATCTACACAGAACATAAAGAAAAAAATTCGAAGAACAAAATTATTAAAAAATATCGATTTTTATACTTTTTGGTTACAAGTGTACAAAAAAATTGTATCCTTCTCGATAACTGTTATCGAAGACAAACTGTTTCGATTGCTCAAAGCAGTTATCGGTTAGAGAAATTTATTTTGATCGCTCATATTGCAGATTCTCTACTGCAGATTTTATGCATTTATGACAAGAATGGGTACATGCAATTTAAAGCTGTGGACATGTTAAAAATATTTAAGGACATCAATGTATTAGTTTGAGCTTAACAGGATAATTAAAACAGGAAAGAAATTTTCATTTCACTCCTGTGTCTTGGAATAAATGCAAACATTTTTTATTTTGCATAAAGATCCGCAGTCTACTCATAACAGTTATCAATGAGAGTTTATTTCGATCGGTCATAACAGTTATCTATGAGAGAAATTTATTTCGATCACTCATAACAGTTATCTACGGGAGAAATTTATTTCGATCACTCGTAGCAGTTATCAATGAGAGAAAATTTCGATCGCTCTCATAACAGTTATTGACGAGATAAATTTATTTCGATCGCTCTTAACAGTTATCGACGAGATAAATTTATTTCGATCGCTCTTAACATTTATCGATGATCGATTTGCTTTTCACTTGTTCATAATAATTATTGATGAGAAAATTCATTTCATTGCTTATTTAATTATTGAGTTGTCTACTCTTTTCCGAATCGAGCAAGCCTGTGAAATTTATTGAGAAGGTTTCGTCCAACAAGACGAATAAGAGACCATAAGAACAACACAAAATCTGTTTGTTGACTGTCTTTGTTCATGGGCGACACTGTTCCACAAGGCAAACGCACACTACTCGTTACTCTAACGCATGATGACGGCTGAAACACAAGTTAACAAAACTTTAGGATCCCCTCTCCCGAACGAGGCCACGCACACCCGCCTGGGACTCCCATCAGCTTCAGAGCGCTCATTTCAAATAAGGAAGTTATCTTGCCGCACCCTGTGTAAAACTGTATAGACTGCGGATCTTTCTGCAAAATAAAAAATGATTGCATTGATTGCAGGAGACAGGAGCCAAATAAAAATTATATTCTTTCTCTAAGCTGATCCTCTCTATTCAGCTGAAGCTAACACATTGATGTCCTTAAATATTTATTACATTAAATATTTATTACAATTGTACGTACCGATAACTGTTATGAACGACCGAAATAAATTCGTCTCATCGGCTACTGTTATGAGCGACCGAAGTAAATTCCTCTCATCGATAATTGTTATGAGCGATCAAAATAAATTTCTCTCATTGATAACTGTTATGGGCGATCGAAATAAATATCTCGTATTGATAACTGTTATGAACGACCGAAATAAATTCCTGTCGTCGACAACTGTTATGAGTAGAGACATAGAGTAGGAAGACATAGAGCGAAATAAAAATTTCTTTCTTCTTTTAATTATCTGATTAAGCTGAAACACCAATACTGTGATATCTTTAAATCTTTTTAATATGACCCCTGCTTTAAATTGTGCTTACCCATTTTTGTCATCAATGCATATAATCCCCGCAGACTAGTTATGAGCGATCGAAATAAATTTCTGTTATTGATAACTGTTATAAGTGAGCGAAATGAATTTCTCTCACAACGATAACATATACCAACAAGAGAAACAATTTTCGGTTACTTATAATCCTTATTTGTAACCAATACGATGTTAGTCGATGAAATACTTGTTATTCCATGACTTTTATTCTTTTTGGTTATAACTAGAGATCACGGTTTTGGACGTGTATTGAGGATACACGTATTCACGTGTCACGTGTACTAATATATAAACGTGTACACGTGTATCGAAATGCACAGATAATGGGTATACGTGTATCGAGCTACACGGATAATACACGTGTATTATCTGTGTATTGAAGTTCAAGGGTACACGTGTGTCGATATAAGGTTTGATGATATTTTGGTAGGTAAGGTTTGGAAGGTAATGATATTTTGGCTACAATAAAGGAAACATTAATTTCCGAAATTACAAAACATTCCAAATTCGAATGGAATGACGGTGATACTATTTCATTGTTCCATATACATAGCTCCCTTTTTAGATCCACGGTATAAAAATCTTGAACATGAAACTTTTAATATTAAAAATGTAATTCGGGAAAAAGTGAAATGTTTGCTCGAAGACTCTCCTGTTCGAGAAGCGAAACTCAAAAAATAAAAGTGCCCTTCAATTTCTTTACGATGAAATAAGTGATGTTAATCATTTAGATGCCGAATTGGAAATGTACATCTCTGAGCCACAACTACGGTTTGATTTGGATCCATATGAATGGTGGAAGGCAAGGACACACAAGTGTACAAGAATATCCGAAATCCGTATAAAATATTTAACTATATCAGCACACACAACGTCAGCCATTTCTGAACGGTGCTTCTCATCTGCTGGAAATATTGTTACAGCAAAAAGGAACCGTCTTTTGCCGGAAAATGTGAACACTTTGGTTTTTCTTCATCAAAATAAACAGTTAATTGATTACGGTTTATTAACAGAAATTATACTATTTGTTAATTTTCGAAACCTCTCATGTTAACTCTTCTATATTTCAATGTGCTATCCGTGTATCCGTGTACTTGAATACACCGGCACACGTGTATCAGAATACACGGATAATACACGTGTACCCGTATATTCAAGTTCACAGTTATACGTGTATTATTCGTATATTTTGATACACGTGAACACGTGTACTTCAGTACACGTGTATCCGTGTATCAAATAGTATCCGGACTTCTGCACGGATATATTAATTACCAATTATATTGAAAATACACGTGAAATGGGTATCTCTAGTTAGAACAGTTAGGGTCCCTGGTTGTGCTTCCTTGAAAGGGGTGAAACTTTTGCTTCTCGTATAACGGATTCTTAGCATATAAAAAGAACTGCGTCACATTACCTCGATGACGGTGAGCCTTTCAACATCTTAACGTCTGGTAGGGAACCAAGTTAAGTCATCGCGAACTTCATTCTCTCTTATGAAACTTCCACATTCAAACTTCCGTGACTTCATCGACTTCTTCCATATAAATTTCGAACAATACTATTGTAGGAACTCTAATGACCGAGCTCAGTCGCAGCTCCGTGAGACACCCTCTGATGAGCATTCGCAGTTTCTCATATTGGACGAACAGTTTCTCGAAACACATATTTTTACAGGTGACAACAATTTCTCGCTGCAATTTTTACTTGAACCATTTCTTCATATGTTCGGATAGAAGAGTTAATTTCTCCCGTAACGTAAAAAACAGGCGCGAACGAGATGCAGCTAAATTGTTGGGTTGCTCTAACGAACACTTGTGCAAAGTTCCATCAAGATCGGCGTGCATTAGTCGCCGGGATTCCCTTGCGAGTAACAGTTCTCGTATTCGGGCAGTGATGTTTCCCTGCTTAGTTCGCATAATCGAGGTTCCGCTGTACATCCGATTGTACCACCGGTTACGAACCGCCCTATACAAACATGTAAAGTGTCTTATTATTTTGTCCAACAGTGTATTTGCCCAGACAGTTTCGATCGATGCGATGTCCAGCGCTCGCCGTTGTTCTCCGAACACGATTTAGCTGCACTTGCACTAACCAGCTGCGTATTCCGCCTCGTGTACTAGCCTCGCGCAAACAATTATCTGAGGTTTCGGCGCAAAAGTGCAGCTTCAGCACCCCGTAAAAGTAATAGAACACCGTGCAAATATTTGCGAGCGCGTGAATCATAAAGCTCGCGCACGGAGATTTGCAAATTTAATTGAATTTATCCCCTCCGGATGTATGCTAAATGGTCAGCATGCTAATTAAATTTCAAGAATTATTTTTACACCCTCGGTCCCCGCGTATCGGATCGTTCTCGAAGCCGTGGCCCCTCTCCGAATCGATAAATAAATACGAGAAACAGATAATACTCTAGAACCACCAGCGAAATTGTGTTTCAACTTTCGGAAACATGCGAGCTTCCCGCTAAAAGGAAATAAATTCTCACCTCGTTTCGAACCCTCCTAAACTGTTGCATAAAAATGCGAATTTGCACCGGTCTCTATAGTTTGCTTATCACAAATCGTTCCCAGAATTATACTGACAGTGACACACATTTCCTGTTCCATTGTTTATGTCCAACAGTATCTATTGATTATGTTGAAAGTATTATTAAAGTGTACAGGTGAACATCATTCGAGGGTAGTTACAGGGTGTGGACACATGTAATGCATTATTCTGCTGTTGCGCTTATCACAAAATTACGAAACACTTCACGATCTTTCTGCATGACCACACACACGACTGTGAATTTTTTCGATCTTTTTAAATGCGAAATCGATTTTTAAAGAATAATTCAATATCTTGAAATTGCTGACTTTATATTGAAGTTATTCGTTTATCACGTTTATATTATCATGGTTGTTGTAAAATGAAACAATGTTTGCAAATACATACTTCATTGTGTTATTGATTAGATAACACGATGGTCTCGGATGGAAGTTCCGGTAATTGAAGTTTCCGTTAATTGATGATCCGATGACTGATCGTTCCGATTGATCCTCGCACTGGCCGTCCAAATTCCAGCGGAACAATATTGTTAAGCTTTGAAAAGCGGGTGCCTTTGATGATTTCGCGACAGCTATTGCTGGATCTATTCACATCTTCACGCATCAATTTCATTTTACACATAAACAATGAACCTACTGCTCCAGCTGGATCTATACCTTCCAACTTCTCGAGAAGATCAAAGTGATTTGTTGCACTTGTGAAGAGTTGTTCTCTATTGCAGAGTGCACTTTTAGAAGACTCATATACACTCACCGAGATTTCTATAAAGCCACTGTGTTTTGTAATGAATTCTTCGTTTTGTAGATCGCTCTTAATTAAACATATTCTGAAAATTTCGTAAAAATCGGTCGACGTTGCAATGAGCTACAAACGTTTAAAGATGATCAAAATTGCAGATTTTCACGATTTTTTCTGCATGTAACTGCAATAAATCTTTCAATGCCTGTCGTTTTTAAAAACGTATTTTTTAAATTTTCAATATAGGCCCACATAAAAAAAGTTGTAAAATGGAACTTTTAGTATTTTATCACAATTCCAATCGATCGTAATTTTTGAAAAAATTTCTTTTCACATCCTGTAGTAAACTAATTGATCTAGCATCCCAAAAAAGTTCAAATCGTATAGTACAATATTTAAAAAATTAACATCTTTCTTAGAGCGTCCGAATGTTAATTCGGGTCACTGTAAGTCTGATTTCCACAACGTTACTAAGACACATCCGTTCCATCCAGAGAAGCTACTGATACTCATATTAACCCTTTGCACTCGGAGCTATTTTAACTCAAAAATTAAACATATGTTCGACCTAGAATATTTCCATTCTCTGTGATCTTTTAAATTTTATGGGTATAAAATTGATATAATAACTCATACAGTACTTAAATGTTTAGTAATTGATTAGTTTTTTGTAATGAATTCTTACAGTAATACCACACCAATGAAAAATTTGTATTCGGTAGCATTTCGAGATTACATAAAGGAAGCATACACACCGATTTCGAAACATAAGTATTACATTTGTTGATAAAAGAAAACAAAAATATAATTTTATACAGAAAAAACTGCGAAATTTTTATAGTGTCGTTTTTGTTTTACGCGGATAAAGTTGAAATTAACAATTGTTTTTTTATTATTTCTATTTTAATATTTAGTGTAACCTCCATTTTTTTTAAATTATATTAAAAATACGATTGGGCATTGACGAAACTAACTTTTGTAGCGTTTCTGTTCTAACAGACGCCCACGCTTCATTCACTTCACCCCTTAGGTCGCTAATGGAGTTGTATTGTTTGTAGTTTTTATAAACTTATATATATATATATATATATATATAAACTAAAAATTTTCTGTAAAGGAGATATTAAAACCATGTCTAACAAATCTGTATAATTGTCCGAATTCATTTTGTGATTTATGTAACACATTGGAGTTTTTTTGTCGGCTTTGAACGCAGCCCATATCATTAGGGAACCACCGCCAAAGTTACGACTCATTGTCACACTTTTCTCATTTCTCAGATTGTGCCAATAATATTTACAGCCGTCAGGCCCATTCAAATAAAATTATTTCTCACCTTAAAAAATGACAGATCCCACTCTTTCATCCAAGACATGTGTAACCGTGCGAAATCAAGACGGGCCTGTTTATGCACTTCTTTAAGGCCTGGTTGCAGTTTTGTCCGCACAAATTGCCCAGAAGAATTTAAAAGTCGTTGCACACACGTCTTGTTATTACTGGGAGCTGCAATTCACCTCGAAATTGTGCTGCATTTTTCCTTTCCTTAGCCGCGCAGACCTCATTAATAATGAATGTTGCCTCTTTGACAATTTTTTATTACCATCTTTAAAATGATTTTTCCGTAATTTTCACGTGAATTGATATAATTATTAATCACAGTGTATGGACGATTAATTTTCTTAGCAACTGCGCGATTAGAGAAGCCCATATCTTTATACGCATCGATTGATGCTTTTTCTTCACTTGTTAGTACTTTTCCTCTCAGCATTCTAATACACGTGAATCAAATTATAATCAACAGGATTCCTATGAGTTCTAAAACTAATACTTTTACAATATTTGCAATTTTCCGTAGTTCTTTGCTGAGAATACAGAGAAAGGGTAAACCAGAGTTGGACAGTATTTAAATACTTCTGTACCACTTGAAATGTATTCACGGGCTTGAATTGGGCAAATAGAGCATCGGCTCTACAACGCCATCTCTGTACTACGATATGGAGTAACGTATAAACCATTAACCAACCGTTAAAATTATTTAAATACCGATTGGAATGAAAGATACATAACTTTTATTGGTTATTCAATAGTTCCAATTAAAAAATTATCTTTTATTCTTTTATTTAAATAATTTTGTATTCGCCGAGAATGTATTCGATGAATACAAGATTATTTAAATAAAAGTCGAATAAAAGATACTTTTGTATTCGAACCTTCGAATAATAAATACAAATATTGTATCTTTTATTCGTTGTTCGAAATTTGTATTCAAATACAATTTTTGCCAACCTCTGGGGTAAACTTTACTTTACCGGACTCAAAATTAGTACCTTTCCCCTACGAATTATGATGTATTTGGTATGTAAACCAGTAGATTTGTACCCGGCGCGGATGCAGATCGAAGTTCCGATCCTCTAGGATCAATAGTTGAGGAGCTATGGTCGTTTAAAGTTGAGAATTTTTGAAAGGTAAGGACACCGCCATATTGGTTTGTGGTGACGACCGCGAGCCGCTTACCGAGCAGAACCGCCGGTCCTTGCCCCCCCCCGACCTAAAACTAACCAACTCTGTAAGCGCCGTGCGACTGTCACTACAAACCAATATGGCGGCGTCCTTACCTATCAAAAACACTGAAAAATGCACAACTTTAAACAAGTATAACTCCTGAACCATTGATCCTACAGGATCGAAACTGCGATCTGGATTCGCGCCGGGTACAAATCTATTGGATTACATACCAAATACATCCTAATTCGTAGGAGAAAGGCACAAATTTTGAGTCCGTCAAAGTAAAGAGCAGCCCAGAGAAACACTAAGTGACTTTATAGAAACTTCGCACTTGTGTTCTGCACCACACAGAAAAAAATTAAAACAAACGTAAATAGTAAACATAGCGGTCTAGAGGGGGCAGTCCCTCTGTCCGAGTGTCAGCAAGTCACAAGACCAGATACGATAAATCAACAAAAGAGGGTGATATTTTTGGAATACCTATGAAAATGAAGATGACTTTATAGAAATTTCGGCCACTGTAATACAGTTACCAGTAGAAAGGCAAGTAATTCTTATGAAATACCATGGAAGTATTTCGAGATTGAATTTTGGGATGTCGAACGCGGGGTAGAGAGCGCAATGATGCAATGAAATGTTCAGCGGGGACGATATAGACGGCGAGGCAGTGGCAATTTTAAACTTCATGTCACGGACAGGCCCACTAATTATTCGCGAGCACGCGAATGAAAGAAATTCCTTCCTCTTTCGACGCGGCCCGGCCCGGCCCGACCCGAACCGGCGCAGCGGATGTATACGTACACCGAAGGCGCACACAATGTTGCACAACGTAGGGCAATTTCCATTATACAACATGCTTCTGTTATGCAAATCGAGACGGTGTGTCTGAGTGGACGAACTCTTACGCGATTTTCGGCGGCCAAGCGCTTCTAAGCAACCCGGAAAACTCTCCCGGTTTTGGACGTTGACGTGTACCAATGTAATACACGCCGACGCTCCTCGTATACACGTGTTTCCTTCCTCCAGTGATTTAATTACATCTTCTATGAAATTTTGATGGGCCCTCGCGTGATTGGACGTGACGTAGCCCGATCGATTTCTACGGATCGATGGCTCCCGCGATATTAGGAAAGCGTTAACCTTCGAATCGCTTTCTTCATTGCGGTAATTAATAGTGATGGACATGATCCTTCTTGATTAATCCTTTGCCCTACGATTTATTTTACGATTTCAGTGATTAAAACTTTCTCTGTGATTTTTAATTTCCTGATAAAGGAGAAACTTTATTTCTATCGTACGCCTATACAGGGTGTCCCATTTAAGTTGAGATTGTACAACATCTCGAAGACATGTGATTTAAGAAAGAATAAACTAACACAAGTCCTTTAGTGTTTCGAGTGGCGAGTCAGATGGCATTACTAGTTTTTTAAATGCGTGGGCGTTTTCAAGGTTATTTCAAGGTTATTTCAAGGTCATTTTGTCTTTTCTTATCAGGAACCCATATTTTTTATTTCGCAATCACATTCACAAAAAGTGGTGCATCTTTTTATGAAAAACTTTATGGAAAATGGTCGCACGGTAATAAATTTGGCCTCGTTTTAGAGCTCGATGCCTCTCATGATGCACCGTTTATTTTAATCTAAAAAAATTTCACGATGTAGCGCGCTAGCAACTGAAGACGCGTTTTTTTCTGGAAACTGCTATACACTCGAACACGCCAGCGAAAACTTTGACAAATTTCTTCCCGACTGAAAGCACCATAGATTTAAAGAACGAATCTTCCTCTTTGCAACGAGACTTTCAAAATTGCAGTATGATTTTTTTTAGTCATTCTATCGAGCTTTGAACGAGAGGTGTGCCGCCAACTTTGCAGTAGTATAAGTCAGGGCTTTGCGCGACCAAACTTGTTCCTCGTTTTTGATCCATAAAACAGTGAAAAAAATCGTCCATCAATTTTCATGGGCTCGTTTGTAAAGAGGAGGCTTCCATCTTCAAATCTACGGCAATTTCATTTACGAGGAAAATTTCCGAAAGATTTTGGACACGTTTGAATTTGCAGTATTTTTAACGAAAAATTGGAATTCGGTGTTCCATCTACTACATTCTGCAAAAATATTTTAGTTACTTTTTTAATAAATGCACAACATAATAAAAGCACGCGGTGATCATTATTGTCGCATGAGAAATCGAACGAGGACATAATTTCTAAGATTCGTGTCGTAATTATCCCCATTTCTGCCGTCATTTTCATTCCGAAATGAGATACAAATTTGATCGGAATACTAATAGTCCGTAGTCCTTGCGTGCTCGATTGCGTATCTTACATAGCTCCGACCGAGCCGGACGCAAATATTAATCATTCGGGCCGAACGACAATGACAAACCGCGCCGGCGGATCATGCTATTTATATTGGGCACTTTTGTCTCGGTGGAATAAATTTCTACGGAAGGAAATGATTCTGCACGTTAGATTCATCTGTGATCCGCTTTAATTACCTTCCAACCGCCTCGAGCTCGCGACGACCGTCTTTTCTCCTTTTGAATTCAATTTTTGAATGAAACGGAATACCGATTAATCAGCCCGCGCATACGCGAATTAAATTGTCTTTCTTCTACGCATAAAGGCGGAATAATTCAGGAATTATGACAGTTTTAGTTGCGGATTCAACGGACAATCTTGTGCAGATTTAACGTGCTGTGACACGTTCAAAATTAGTGTCAGCTTTTCACGATTTTACCTTTGAAAAATTTGAATAATCGTTCGACTATTTCATTGCTGAGCCAGACAAACATTTTCTAAATGAATTGTAAAAGGAAGAATAATAGTGTGCGAAAGGAGAAGCTTCAAGCTTTAAAATGACTACAAACTTATTTCTTTAATATCGTTTTTTACGAAATTACCACAGGTTGAATTTCGACAATTTTTCCAGAATTGGAAATTTAATGTTCAGATACTTCTTGGCTCCATTCTGTATCTTATAATCTGGATTTCAACATTACCTCAACATACTATTCTAATTCCCCTAGGCAGAGGATGGAAATTGAAAAGGAACGTTTAACATCGCGGCGAAGTGGCAAAAACAAATTTGCTGAGGCGAGTTATCAAATTGTGAATGCAGTCGATTATTACGCGAGCATCGTTGGTGCAGAAGCATGGCGTTAGGCCACGGTTTTGGCTTTCGGTTATTCTGACGGCAATGCTATTAGAGACAGCCACCGCTGGTTTGTCTATCAGAGACCGCTGACTCTCTGGAGGGTGGCGCACCCCAAGAGAAATCGCAGCCAATCCCGAAGTTCGACGGAGCACTAATCATTTAGACCCTTAATTTTTCCTCTGTTAGCAATTTCAAGATAACGAGGTAGGGCGATGGCCGCAATTTCGACCGGGAGGAGACAGTTCCTTTCTTCTTCTTTTAAATTCCTTTCGAATGTACGAAACTTTTCACGATCCCGACTGGAAATGCAACAGCTTTAAAACATGTGCGATTATGAATTATTGTTATTAATTTTGACAATACGCGAGCGTATAAAACAAAATAAATCAAATTAAAATCAATAAAATCCTCAAAATTCATTTTGGCTATTAAATAACTACCCATACGGAACGTGATTTTAAGTAATTGCGTTCTTCATTAAACAATTTAGAAATTATTGGAGGATGCGATCACATGTTCAGATTTTAAAAATTCGTTTCAGAGATGCAAGAGGATTTGGAAAATACCCAGAGTGCGCATTAATATGTAGCTGTGAAAAATCTTGAAAAAAACCAAGGACCCTAACTGTTATAACCAAAAAGGAAAAAAATCGTGGAATAACAAGAATTTCATCGACTAAAATCGTATTGGTTAGTTAGAGTAACCGAAAATCTTTTCTCTTGTTGGTAAATGTTATCGTTGTGACAGAAATTCATTTCGATCACTTATAACAGTTATCAATGAGAGAAAGTTATTTCGATCGCTCATAACTAGACTGCAGATCTTTATGCAAAATAAAAAATGTATGCATTGATTGCAGGACACAGGAGCCAAATAGAAGTTGTATTCTTCTTTTAATCATCCCATTAAGCTGAGAATAAGACATGTCCTTCAATATTTTTATCATGTCCACTGCTTTAAATTGCGCGTCGCCATTTTTGTCATAAATGCATA
>CM052313.1:19823913-19954592 GCA_028455605.1 Lasioglossum malachurum
ACTTTTCGACATACATAGGTTAGTACTTTTTTATAACGAATATCCAGCTGCATCGATTAATGTATGAAAAAATACCTCATTCCATTTAAAAAAATGAAGTTGACCTTCATATGTCCTTTATGCGTCCACCTACAGAAAAGCTACTAACATCAGATTAATGCCCCCTCGAAACCATGCAAGTTCCATCTGATGCATTTCTTCCTAACAGCAATGGCAGCCGAATTGTTCAGGTGGCCTGTTTGTAGCGCCTCCTGTATAATACCTGTATAATAATTTGTCACTAAGTAGCAGGTTGTAGCAGCTAATTTTTCTTCGACATTGTTAAGTAATTCATATAGATAAAATATACAAAAAAATTGCAGCTTGAGTATGCTTGAATCAAAGTACAACCTTACTTTATTTACTCATGCATAAAAAAATGCTTTTGATTATGGTTCATTTTATTTACTTCCTCCGTTTAGTTTTCAACTAAAACGAGAAAATATAAATTAGTTTCATATGTGTACTTACTTTCCATTTTTCAATGCACAACTACAAAAATTAGCGAAATTAGTCATTAACATATACCGCAGTTTCGGAACATTCAATAATACAATATATTTTCTCAATTAAATATGTATTTCACACTAATTGAGAGAAATGATTTTTGTCTACCTAAAATCAAAACATTTACCACCGTGCGGCGATTGGTTCGTGTTTTCCGTGAACAACTTCTTAACAAGACCGTTACATTCACTTTACGTATTACAGTCGTGCATTTTTGCCATAAATGCACCAAATCCGCAGTCTATTAATTACGCAACAATTTGCGTTGGTAACAAAGTTAGAACACAGCCTGATTCGAACGATTACGCGACTCACTATTGTAGACGTCTACATTGACGTAGATAGGCTACGCCTGTACAGCTGTAATAATGATAGCGATTGCGTTAAGTGTTCTACGAGGAGCACTCCATCTATAAATATTAGATTTGAAGAGATTAAACTGCAGGAATTATATTGCTGGGAACATTACGGCCCTGCTCGAAATTAGTTCCAACCGCGTACTTGCGTTATGAATAGTAAGAGAAAGAGCATGCTTCAGCACGCAGGACAAGACGTCACGAGACGCACTAAAATCGTGTAACGGAATGGAAATAACACGTTAGAATGTTGAGACAGTTAGGACTGTTATAATGCGCTGGTACGACGGGTCAGGCTGTTTCGAATTTACGCTCTCGACGTGAAATCGACGGGGAAAAAAGAATTATGTGCATTTATTACAAGCTTGACTGCAGGTAGAAAATAGTGTAAAATTATGTTTTGTAATTTGAATCTCATGATTACCACGGTGTCTTAAAAATTGCTGTACCAATCTTTTCGGCACGTGTATTCGTGGCTATCATCGATACACAATCTTGCCAAAATATTTTTTGTTGGGACCAAAAATAACAATTCTAAAATTTTCTACGATAAAAATCGTTAATAACAAGTTGATTATTATTGAAATTTCAGATAGTCTACGCAAAATATAAAGAAAAAAATTCGAAGGATATAATGATTAAAAACCAGTGAAAAACAGTTATTAGTAGACTGCGGATCTTTATACAAAATAAAAAATATATGCATTGATTGCAAGACACAGGAGCCAAATATAAATTTCTTTCTTCTTTTAACTATCTTATTAAAGTAAAACCAATACACTGGTGGCCTTAAATCTTTTTAATATGTTCATCGTTTCAAAATGTACTTACCCATTTTTGTCATAAATGTATAAAATCCGCAGTCTAGTTATTAGTGTCCAAAAAATTGGATCCTCCTCCATAACTGATATCGATAAAGAAAAACTGTTTTTGGTTGCTCAAATCAGTTATCGATGAGAGAAGTTTATTTCGATCGCTCATAACAGTTATCAATGAGAAAAGTTCATTTTGATCACTCATAACAGTTATCAATGAGAGAAATTTATTTCGATCGCTCATAACTAGACTGCGGATCTTTATGTAAAATAAAAAATGTTCCTATTGATTGCAGAACAGAGGAGGCAGATAAAAATGGTATTCTTCTTTTAATTATCCTATTAAACCTTGATGTTCTTGAATATTTTTAACATGTCTACTGCTTTAAATGATACTTGTCATAACAGTTATCGATGATCGTATTTCTTTTTACTTGTTCATAATACTTATTGATGAGAAAATTCAATTCGGTTGCTTATTCAATTATGGAGTTGTCTACTCTTTTTCGGATGGAGCAAGCCTGTGAAATTCATTGAGAAGGTTTCGTACAACAAGACAATCCAACAGACCATAAGAACAACACAAAATCTGTTTGTTGACTGCCTTTGTTCACGGACGACACTGTTCCACTCTGGAAAAACGTATCGATATAGACAAAAATATTATAGATTATTGCGAAAATCAGAAATATAGACTCCCGTATTTATCAAAACTAGCGTGCATAATTCACGCTGTGCCCGCAAATCAGATTTGCGTTGAACTAGCCTTCTCAGCTCTAAAATTAACGCTAGATGATTTGCGATGTAATTTGTCAGGAGAAAATTGTCAGGAGAACATGTTTGTCACATTACATTTTGATTGTAGCAATTAATTTTATGAATAAAAAATTTATGAAATAATTGAATGTCTACCATTTGAAATTTGTACTATTTAATAATAACTATTACAAATTTCATTTATTGATAACTGTTATGAGCGATCGAAAAAAATTTCTCCCATTGATAACTGTTACAAGCGACCAAAATAAATTTCTCTAATCGATAATTGTTATGAGCGATCGAAATAAATGGCTCCTATTGATAACTGTTATAAGTGATCGAAATGAATTTCTCTGAACGATAATATTTACCGACAAGAGAAAAAATGTTCGGTTACTTGTAATCCTTATTTGTAACCAATACGATTTTAGTCGATGAAATACTTGTTATTCCACGACTTTTATTCTGTTTGGTTATAACTAGACTGCGGATCTTTTTGCAAAATAAAAATTTTCCGTCTGACATGCAACAAATCAGAGTGAAATAGAAAGCTATTTTCTTTTTTAATATGTTTAATAGGTTGAAAATAATACAACAGTACTTTGGAATTCTTCTAATAGTTTTGCTGTTTTAGATTACATCGACTCATTTTTGTTATAAATGCATAAAATCCGCCGTCTAGTTATAACTGTTAGGGTCCTTGATATATTGTGTGCATAATCCCAATGCAAAAAATCCAATAGTTATTCTGAGAAAAGAAGACCCCCTTGAAAGCTGTAATCAGGGAACACTTTCCTTCGGCGTAGGATATTCATCCGTGTTTTGAATAACGGAAAGACAAATCGATGCGCGAAGGGAGAAGGATAGAAAGTGGGGCGAAACGTGGGAAGACAGAAATCGCGTACGAAGGGAGCGCGTGGGAGGACAGGTGAGTCGAGGGGCGGACGCGACATAACAAGTGTGTAAACACATTCCACCAAACGAACATCGTTAGCAAGAGATTCACCTTTCGACTTTCACGTTTGATATGAATTTTCCTTTGCTGGTCGGGGGCATTAGCATGCACACTTCTCTTTTACCGGATCCCCGGTAGAAAATCGCGCTCTCGCCGAGAACCGGTGACGTGGTCTGGCTCTTAGGCGAGCGCGAAGTCAAACGAGAAAACTTTGCGGATTAAGCGCAATCAAGTACCGATAATTCCCCGGTGAATCGTGTTTCCCCTCTCTCTTGCCACCTGGAGAAAGGGTCGGGGATGGGTCAGAGGTAAACCCTACGCAAGTCCCGTCTCGAAGGGTTCGCTGGATTGTTCTGGGTGGATGCCGTTGCGTTCGCTGCCAGCGTGTCCCTTATCCACCATCGAAATCGGGGAAAGCACCCGCGAGTATTATCTATCGAATTAATCGGGAACGTTTCTCTCGCCCCCTTTAATTTCCACAATTTATTTTAATATCAATTCGCTGATTCGTGTTTCATTTTCTCAACGACGCGACGCGACGCCCGCGCCGCGCCGTTCTACTAAATTGAGGACGCGTAATACTATACGAACAAAGTTTCACTTTGTCGGTCGACAATTCTCTACGGAGATTCCTTAATTATTCGTATAAACCAGAGGTCCCCAAACTTTTTTGTCTCGTGGACCATATGCCAATTTTTTTCTGTTTTGGGTAGACCCCCCGCCTTCCTAATAATGAATTGTTAAAAATTCATCAACTTCAAATGTGTTTTTGACAGTGCTACTCGCTTTGATAGGTTTAACTGTAGAGTGAAACAGTTAAAAAAAAAAATACATGTTAAGTTTTCTATATTTATTAATTAAAACGACACAAAATGCAAATCTAGTAAAATTATAACATAAAATAGCTACACAGAAAATGATATTCTTTTAATGGTAGGGATGAGCCTGATAATTAAATAGCAAATTTTCAATATTTGGTTTCAACTTATAGTTAGGTTTCTTGTAATTAGTTCTTCTTGTAATATGACATCCCTTTCTTCGATGTCACTGTATGGATCGATAAAACACTGTGGTATTTCCATACTCAAAACATCATCAAACCTACTTTCAAAGTCTGTGTAAAGCATATTTAAATGTTGAACGTAGGTTGGAACATCATTATCTTGGCAGTTTGTCTGTGACAAATTGGGAAACTGGGGAAATTCACGCCGTCCAATAAAAAGCTGAAACGAGGGACTTTGTTTTTATCAAATTTGAACTGTCACATTGTAACTGCAAGTTAACTTCATTAAATTTAGTGAACAAATCTGTTAAATAAGCAATGTCCGGTTTCTACTTAATGAAATTTTCTTTTAAAATTGGATCTTTGTCATCCAAAAACTCTAAAACTGTCTCAAAAAGTGAAATAAATTTTGTCAAACATAATAGTCCAGTACTTTTATTTCAGGTACTTTTACCTGGAAAGTATTCCGAACTCAATGAAATTTTGACACGTCATTTAGGGGTACTCTGGGGTGTCGAATCTGAGTTTTCGACCTCGAGGACCCTGTGCTAACTTGGGGAGTGGGTAAAGACCACGATTTTTATTACCTTGAGCATGAAATTTCCTACAAATTTTACTGTTCAAACGTATTTTTTGACCCAATAGGCGACGACAGACAGGCGTTCGAAATTAGGAAATGTTTCTGAAAATGACATTTTGAGCAACGCATTGTAACATTTAACAGGAAATTGCAAGGTTTTGGCTCATAACTTTAGTTTTTCAACATATGTATATATAATCTTCATACTACGTATATCTCCCCCCCCCCCCACACACACACATTTTCACTTTTAACTGGGAAGGGCAGCACAATTTATTTACTTCGACCGAGTGGATACAAGCCTTTTTATATTTTTGTTAGTGTTATATTTAATAGCAATAAAGATATTAATAATAAAAAAAGAAGACGAACTTGAGAACTGCGCAAAAAACTCTCTCTCTCCAGAAATCCTAACATTGTATTTACTCTTATCAATCTGACTTCACATGGTTCACATTTCCTAATTTCGAACGCCTGTCTGTCGGTGCCTATTGGGTCAAAAATACGTTTGAACAGTGAAATTTGTAGGAAATTTAATGCTCTTTCCAAAAATGAAAAAGGTAAGGACCCATAGTTTTTGAGTAATAGGCGAAAAACCAAAACAAGGTAATAAAAATCGTGGTTTTTACCCCCTCCCCAAGTTAGCACAGGGTCCTCGAGGACGAAAACTCAGATTCGACACCCCAGAGTAGCCTTAAATGATGTGTCAAAATTTCATTAAGATCGGAATACTTTCCAGGTAGACGCCTTTTTTTCGACCTGCCGACTGGACTATAAGCCATCTGACAGCCAGCGTACTTCAGTGTGAAGGAGCAATCAATGAAAGTTCTCGTCATTTTCAAAAACGCGTTACTTCGAATTTTATTTACTGCTTTAACTTTTTACTGCCAAATGGTCGCCAAATGTAGAATATGCCTTAATCTCAAAAATAGCCTTTCCGTCACGTCCGTGTCATAAACCTTGTCGACGAAGATCCCACGTGTTTCGTTCTTTCTCTACGAACCATTCGTGGACCCCCATTTACATTTCATGCACCCCTAATTTTTGTTTTCGCTGACATAGACCCCTAGGGGTCGATATGGTATGTAAATATGAAACCGGAATTTGCCCATGGGTGGCTCTAGCTGTCAATGTAGTTACCGTCAAACCGTGTCATTGACGCCATTTTCTTGTTTTGACATCTGGTCAAGATTTTCAACTCACAACCATACAAGTTTCATACAAAAGCATAGTTTCTAATAACGTTAAACATGTCGAATTTTGTGCCTGTAAACTACGATATGCGGGCAGCATTGATTTTGTTTCCATTTGAAGAAAACTGCTGCAGAATCGCATCGAATGCTTGTCGAAGCTTACGGTGAGCATGCTCTTGGTAAATCACCAAGTAATTAAAAAATGGCGATTTTTATGTGACAAACGAAGAACGTGGAAGACCACCGAAAAAGTTTGAAGAGAGCGATTTGCAAGCATTGTTGGATGAGGATGACGCTCAAACGCAACAACAACTCGCAGATTAATTAAATGTGACACGAGAAGCCGTCTCCATACGTTTGAAAGCCATGGGAAAGATTCGGAAGATGGGAAAATGGGTTCCACGTGAACTGAATGAAAGACAGCAGGAAAACCGAAAAACCACTTGTGAAATGCTGCACGCCAGGTACAAAAGAAAGTGATTTCTCCATCGAATTGTGACTGGCGATGAGAAGTGGATATATTTCGAGAATCCTAAGCGTAAGAGATCATGGGTGACTCCAGGCGAACCATCGACATCGACTGCAAGTCCAAATCGCTATGGACGGAAGACAATACTCTGTGTTTGGTGGGATCAGAAGGGTGTGATCTATTACGAGCTGCTAAAACCTGTCGAAACCGTTAATACTGAACGCTACCGACAACAAATGATCGATTTGAATCAAGCTTTGCGTGAAAAACGACCGGAATATCAAAAAAGGCAACACAGAGTGATTTTGCTTCATGATAGTGCACCATCACACACAGCAATACCGGTAAAGAAAACGATTGAGGCGTTTAGTTGGGAAATACTTTCGCATGCGGCTTACTCACCAGACTTGGCTCCATCCGATTATTACTTATTTGCATCGATGGGATACGCAATTGCTGAGCAGCGCTTCACATCTTACGAAAATGTACGAAAATGGCTCGATGACTGGTTTGTCTCAAAAGAGGAACAGTTTTTTGGCGTGGCATCCACAAATTGTCAGAGAGATGGGAAAAATGTATAGCTACCGATGGGCAATACTTCGAATAAAATATTTTGTATCATTGTCATGCAATAAACGTGTATTTTTTATACAAAAATTCCGGTTTCATATTTACATGCCTGGTATATTCTAGTGTATCGCGTCTGGAGCTGGAATTAAATTGAATTCTTACGAGTTTTGCAACGGAAATGTTTATCGAGTCAGGACAGTTGTTTGCAATTGCACTGTATATGGGCATCCTGCGAAAAAGGATGCGTGAAAGTGTTACGAGGACGCGTGACGTCGGTTTTTTCCTGCGCTCACGTTCCGTTGACAAAGGTTCGTGCTCCGCGGAATTTATATTTACGATCTGTTAACCGCTCGCGTAAGCGAGTTCCATTCGGACACGAAGAGACACGCGTTTTGTTTGCCTACGCGCAATTGGAATCTGCAGATCAAAATGGGCGCTAGCTCGAGGAACGTGCGAGAAGATGATTATATATCCATAGGTCCGCTCGTTTCACCGTGTAAATAAAGATCCACGATGAATTGAAACGCGCGGGGGATGGTTAGATAAAACTTCATTTGTTTGCCGTTTCGAATTCGATGCGAATGGAATGCCTGGCGTTCAAAACAATAACTTTTCCTTCGTTGTGCAGGCACCGTTCTGTTTCACGCTCGCACGAGATAGTTCCCGTTATATTTTCGGAGTTTCATCAGCTATAATGAGAAATAAAGAAATCCACCGAAGGAATTGTAAAAATACGTGCATGTAGACAGTTTTTGGCAGAGTTGTGCTAATTCAATTACATTGTAATTCAATTAATTCACTTGCGACGTAATTGAATTACATTGTATTTCAATTAATAGTAATTCAATTACGTCGCAAGTGAATTACTATATAATTAAAATACAATGTAATTCAGTTACTAAGTATTTTAATCAGATGTGTAATTGAAATACAATGTAATTGGAATACACACAATACAATTGAAATACAATATAATTACAATACAGCTCTCCAAATTATAGCCCAGAACTTTGAAGAAGTACGATATATTTTTATGTTTTTCTTTAATATACTTGTTTGCTTTATGGTTGAAATTTAAAAAATGAAATTTAATAAATTCCTTCTGTGTTTGTGTGTAACACTATTACTTTATCATTCTTTAATTTTTAATTTTAATTTAATTACATCGTAATTCGTAATTAATGTAATTTAATTACGAAGTATTTTAAAATTGTACTGTAAATGCAATTACGAATTACATTGCAATTTAATTGCAATGTATTTTATAATTGTATGCAGTTGCAATTACGAATTACATTGTAATTTAATTGAATGAAGATCTGAATTATAAATTACAATATAACTGAATTACAATGTAATTCAATTACAATGTATTTTATAATCGTACTCCATTGCAATTACGCGAATTACAGTATAATTTAATTGAATGAAGATCTGAATTATAAATTACAATAAAACTGAATTACAATGTATTTTATAATCGTACTCCATTGCAATTATGCGAATTACAGTATAATTTAATTGAATGAAGATCTGAATTATAAATTACAATAAAACTGAATTACAATGTAATTCAATTACTTTGTAATTATAATTCCTGGAGTAATTCAATTGTAATTCTGCACAGCTCTGGTTTTTCGCAACGGAATCCTGACAGTTTCATAAAAAACGGCTTGAGCAATGTCAAAGATTGACTGGTTAAACTTAGATACATACCAATTTCCACGTTTAATTTTTATTTGGAGGGTATATGAACGTATGCGCAGTCTTGGTACATCTCTTTCATGATGCCAATTCATGACAAATTTACAGAAATAGAGATTACGCGTGTTTAATCAATCGGACTGGAATCAAGGGTCTCGATCGTTCGTTCGTTCAATCAACTCGCAACGACTACGATGTACTGCGTGTAATCGTCTTGTGTGATTAACGGTCCGCATTTCGATACTCGATAAAGCGTCTCTATTGAGTGAGAACCCAGAGTTCCTCGTTAATACCAGTTTTAAGTGCGCCCTATCCAGTCGGGCCTCTTAATGGACACGCATAAATCAACGAAGACGTTTTCATTCCCCCAAAGAATATGGCGGACGGGATTCCTCCTTTAATTTCAATCGCCCCGCAGAATCTGAGCGAAAAGGACTAAGCGACTAATGCGGATGGTAATTTCGATAATTTATTAACCACTTGTTTCGTTCCCGTGATTTGCATTCTCCGAAAACCATCCTGATATCTTCTTGCGAAGAATTCCTTCTTGTCAACAAATTTCAAATAGTTCGTGAGACTCGTTCCGCTGTTTTGATAACGCGTCTTTTAACGTACGAGGGAGAATTAGTTTCTCAAGTATTAAAATAAGACCACTTTTATTGTTATTAGGTTGTTGCATATGTAATGTCCGATTTTAGCATACAACTCTTAGAAAACGTTTCGATCAAGAAATGCTGTTACAGTCTATAGGTTTATTATATAAAACTATGAGGTACAAAGCTAATCCTTAGCTAATCCCGGTCAAATGACCAGTTCTTTTGTTTCACAATTGATGAAATTATAGAGATGCTTTCATAAAAAATTACTTAAGGTGGAGTGGGGTAAGTCCGTCTACAGGACAAGTCCTTTAACTGGTTATTTTTATTATAATATGAACGAAATTTCCCTAGCTTGTATTTATTAATAAGTTAAATCAACGAATTGGCTAAATCAACCAATTAGTCCAGTCAACGAAAAGTTATAGAGGGAAATGGAAGGAACACAATTTTCAACTTTGGGACTTCGTTTGGACTAGTTAGGAGGTAAAGATACTATGTAAAAGTCTCCACTCGTTGGATGCGAGCTGGGCGAAGGGGGCACGTAGAAGGTTCCCCTTTTCGGTTTTCCGCTTATATCTCGGAAACTATGCGTCCTAGCCATAAGACCATTCCATACAAAATTAAAGATGACAAAATGTGCCACAAGATTGATTACATTCAGTTTTTCGCTATCTCCCATAGTTTCCGAGATATCAGCGCTCAAAGTTCACTAATTGTGAAAAAGTAATTTTTGCCTCACGTTTTTTGTCTTATTTGACTAGAGCACAATTAGTAAAATTGGAGCGCTGATATCTCGGAAACTATGCGAGATAGCGAGAAGCTGAATGAAATCAATCTTGTGGCACAATTTGTCAGCTTTAATTATGTATAGAATGGTCTTATCGCTAGGACACATAATTTCCGAGATAAAGCTGAAAACCGAAAAGGGGGACCTTCTACGTGTCCCCTTCGCCCCGCTCGCCTAAAACGAGTGGAGACTTTTAGAATCTTTACCTCCTAACTAGTCCGAACAAAGTCCCAAAGTTAAGAATTGTGTTCCTTCCATTTCCTTCTACACTCCCCTTATGAGCATTCATTGACTGGACTAAGTGGACTACCATAAATGCCAAACAGTCACGTGCGAGGTGCTCGTACAACTTTGAGGTTACCCTGAACGTGCAATAGTTTACAAGTTATTAATATATTCTATGTTGTTATTTTAGGTAAGTACAACAAATATTGATGTAGGTTTACATTAAACAAACCGTTTTTATTGTATTCTTTAAAATTTATTGAGAAAATCACTAAGATGATCTTGCCGCGTAACTTTACTATATATACACACGGGGCAAGTGCGTACTATCATGGTGGGGTAAGTGCGTACTGTATAAGTAACTATAAAACTAAACAATATAATTTAATGAAATAAGAAGCATTTTATAGCAGGCTTGATAATAATTCTTTTCTTGCCCCGTAGCATTTGAAACAAGGTTCAAAAGCATTTTTTTTAACTCTCAGACACGGACTTGCCCCATTTTCGGGGGCAAGTTGACCCACTTTGCACAATATCCTATCAAAATGATAATTGTCAAGCATAATTAGAATCCTACATAATACTAATTCATCAGTAATAATTGTGGCAAGAGTTTGATTGCAAGAACGATGACAATCTTGTAAATGAAAAACGTGAATGACCATAATATCTTATTTTTACCGTAATACAATCAAGAAACTTGGAATTTCTAGGTAGAGTACATTGAGTATAAAATTGCGTTTGTTTAATGTCATTGCTAAAAATCGGACATTTCATATGCAACAACCTAATATATTATATTTTTTAACGAAATTTTCATGTTCACATATTCTTAGGATAAGTAGAATCTCTCAGAAACTGAAGAAAGATGGAATTCCCAGCAAACAAGGCGAAACTATGACATAATGCTCAGAGCACTTGCACAGCCAATCAAGAGAAGTTTGCGATAGGACTTCTTGGCAGGACCTAGCGAACCTTGGACTAGGTGTACGCGTGCAAATGGAGGTCAGCAATTCGTGGGATGATTTCGGCTCTACGGAATGTCAGTCGCGTGCATATGCAACAGGATCATTGGTACAATTGGTAATTTATAGCGACGTTTACGGTATCCTATATAAATTGCGGGGATACGGATGAACATCGTACAGCCAGTTCCGAGTACTATTAGATACCGAATTCCATTTGGTAATATATTACAAAATTAAGGTCAAGTGGGGTAAGTGCGCACTAGTTTTTGCAAAGTTGGACTTTAAACTGATGTATTTTCAGTCTGGTTAGTAAAAACTTAACGCTCTTGGTATCAAGCTCTTGCCAAAGTTATTACTGATGAATTAGTATTTTGCAGGATTCTAATGTTGCTTGAAAATTATCATTTTGATAGGATATTGTACAAAGTGTGTCAACTACTACGCACTTGCCCCAAAAATGGGCAAGTGCTACGAAACAAGAAAAGAATGATTAACAAGCCTGCTTTAAAATGCTTCTTATTGCATTAACTTATATTGTTTAGTTTTATAGTTATTCATTTTTAAACAAACATGTACTTTCATGCTGAAATATGAAAGGGGATACAGTGATATTAAAACAAAGTTTAAAAATGCTGTCGAACCTTGTGTGTGTGTGTGTGTGTGTGTGTGTGTGTGTGTTTCAAGTGCTACCGGACAAGAATAGAATGATTAACCAGCCTACTATAAAATGCTTCTTGTTGCATTAAATTATATCGTTTAGTTTTATAATTATTTATTTTTAAACAAACATATACTTTTGTGCTGAAATATGATTGGGGATACAGTCTCAGTCAGCCATTTTCGACGGCAGCTGCGTCCGCAGATGCCAGCACTACGCTGGCAGCAAGAGCGGGCATCCTGCACTCGTTTATGAGGGCAGCGCGGTCGTACTAATGTGGCAGATATAAAAAATAACATTACAAGTAAAACAATACTACAAATAGAACAAATAAAATTTAACATTATGTGGAGTTCATTATTTCGTTTCCTCTCCTTGCGTTGCATTATGAATTTAAATCAATATTAATTTTGTCGGTAAAAAGGTAGACTCCTACATGTTTGTACAATAAAAATTTACTTTACCGCCATCTGACACATTAGTGCACAAACTTAAATCTTATGTCTGTGTTAGTGCGACCTATCGTGTATGTCGGCATTCGCCACATTAGTGCGACCGTGCTGCCCTCTTCAACGAGGGCAGCATGGCCGCTCTTGCTGCCAGCGTAGTGCTGGCATATGCGGACGCAGCTGCTGTCCAAAATCGAGCATTTTGCTTCCTGGGGTGATATTAAAACAGTGTTTAAAAATGCTTTCGAACCTTTTTCAAGTGCTACGGGGCAAGAAAAGATTTATTATCAAGCCCGCTACAAAATGCTTCTTATTGCATTAAATATATTGTTTAGTTTTACAGCTACCCATACAATACGCATTTACCCCTCCGTGATAGTACGCACTTGCCCCGTGTAGTAAAATTTACGGGGCAAGATCATCTTAGAGATTTTCTCAATAAATTTTAAAGAATACAATAAATACGGTTTGTTTAATGTTAACCTACAAGCAATATTTTTTGTACTTACCTAAAATAACAACACAGAATATATTAATAACTTGTAAACTATTGCACGTTTAGGGTAACCTCAAAGTTGTACGCGTACCTCGCACGTGACTGGCATTGGTTGATTTGAACGAGGAAAACACCTTTATTCTTAGGCGACATCTATGTCGAATAACTTATACTACATACTAACTTATACTACATTATCCATGCCGAATATGATCACTTTTTGCAGGCACCATCGTCGATTTTGTTATAAATGAAATATGTTGTAGTTCATGTGAAATTAGGGGAGGTTTAAGTCATTATTTTACCGCAGACCTTCAAAGATTTCAATGTTTGCCATTTTTGGCGAAAACGGGCCTTATTTACGAATTTTTATCTCAGAAACTGTTCGTCCGATTGAGCTACATTTTTTTTTGTTTTATTCGGAAGGGATTGGGCTATTACAAAATAATTTTTTCAACCCCGACGATCAACTTTATCATGTCGAAAAATTTAAACAAATTCTTTTTTTACGTTGTTTTTAATGATGGGGCTGAGGGATTTAAATTTAAAAAAAAATAGTTATATTCTTTGAAGTTTCCCCTTTAAAATGAGCCCTTTAAAAACATGGTATCATTAAAATTGGCGTCACAATGACCTGGTAAAGTACGCCGTGTATGTACCTCCGTTTCAGGTAGAGACGAGTTGAGCGCACCGCTATTATGGTCCGTTGCCTATACCACTGGTCTCGAGAAAATACCAGCAGACTGTATACGACTAAATAACTCCATTAATAGCTGTGGAAAACAATATTAGTAACCACTCTTGGCCAACAACATCTTTTTATAATCACGACTTCATTTATAGATATTAGTTTTTATACGAATTTTATATGTTCTACAAAAAAAATGTTGTTGCTCAATGGAAACCACAAGAAGGTGGTGGTTTCTGAGATAAAAATTCGTAAGTGAGGCCCGTTTTCGCCAAAATGGGCAAAAATTGAAATCTTTGAAGGTCTGCTATTTCTAAAAAAATTCGAAACCGGTAAAATGATGACTTAAACCTCCCCTAATTTCACATGGACTACAACATATTTCATTTATAACAAAATCGACGATAATGCCTGCAAAAAGTGATCGATTCGGTATGGAATGACCCATTAATAAATACAAGCTAGAGAAATTTCGTTCATATTATAATAAAAATAACCAATTAACGCACTTACCCCACTCAACCTTACTGAAAATAAAGTTTTATACAATTGGTGTTTTCAGACAATCGTTTGCACTTTCCTCTGTATGCACGTGCCGGTTGTTCATTAAAGAATTTCGAAGACCGTTTCCCGGTGTTCCACGGACGCAATCCAAGCAAGCACGCCCCGTATGGGATTTATTAGAATTAGAAATCTGATGCTCCACGTGTGGCTCCGCGTTGTATATTAACATTAACGGCGGCGAAGCTAGGAGAGCCATTTGTACTCGAGCTCGTGAATTACGTAGAACGTGAGAGGCTTCGCGCGCGAATTATTAGTCTCATTATTACCTAGTTTACTGGTTTTCCCGGTCCAGGACAACGTCTCCTCCGATCAAATAGTTATTATACTTTCAAGAACATATAACGATTACGATCATTTCATCCACGCGGGTGTTCATTACGTTGGGATTCGAAGTAAGTTGAAAAACATTAAGACTGAAGTCATCAAAAATGGTAGCCCTGCATGATCTGTAATAGATTCTATATCGTAGAACGGACCCGAGAATCCGGCTTACATCAAGACGTTACGGTTCTTTTTACAGGATTTTTTAAAACGCAGTTCTCTTTATCAGACCTTAACGCTTGAGAAAATGGAAACCAATAATTATTAAGACTTAAATAAAACATACATGGAATCTCTTGCAAAAGGATCTGCAATTAAAAAGAACTAAGTTGCGCAAGTTAAAAAAAATAAACACAATTCTCGCTAATCTTTATTGATAAAATATAATGAAACCACAACACAAAAGGACACAGCCTGTCCAGATCTACAAGTTATGCCTAACATATTTTTCGACGAGGTAGTTTAGAATGTATTCGAGAAAGATGTTTTCATGAGCTATATGAAGTTTTATATGAGTTACACGCACGATTAATGTATAAACTCAAATTTTTTCCTGACAACCACAGATATGCCCACTGTTGGATTGCGCGCCACCATGTGAATTGGTCGGTTACCGGACGGTTGGGAGACCGACGTGAATCGGTCTGCGTACCGATGGTAGAGTGGGGAGCGCGCTGGAAGGAAGAGTGAAGAGTCTTCTTCTTGCAGTGAGTCTCAAGATGGCCGCAAGGCACGCGCACGTTCAATAAATCGTTGTGTTAAAGTAAAGTGTATCCTCGTTCATTTTGAAAACGTCCTACCCTAAAACACGCACCGTAGGAATTTATCGTCTCTAAATCACATTAAACGCCCGCAGTAGAAATGAACGTAAACAGGATACCCGATTCTAACTAACGAAACTGAATTCATTCAACATCGAGTGAAATAGTCCTTTAGAGGTTCACGAACGTGTGACAAAAAGTACATTGGTTGATTGGTCTACTCCTGTGCCTGGTCTGTGCTACTATAGATAAACAGAATGTGTAATTTCTATCTGCCAAATTAAAATAAATAATTCACTGTTATTAATTTCATACTGCAATCAATAATTCTTTGAATAATTCAATCTAAACAATGCAAATAACGCGATGTGCAGTTTCAAAACTGTCATTACAGTGTTCCCACGATTGATGTGACTTTCGGGTATGCGGATGATGTGACTTTCGGGTATGAGGATGATGTGACTTTTTTATCCCCACTACTAGGGGGTTTCCCCCTTGGGCGGTCGACCGCGATACAAAGAAATTAAGGTATTGTGGTGTTTATTATTTATGTGAAAATTTATTAAAGAAATCTAATCTAATTGGAAAAGTTATCCAAGAAATCTATGCTTGGCACACGTAAATAAGCGTAGTACAGTAAAAGCTCCTTCGTTGACCAAAGGCCGGGGGTTTGAGCGGACGACCGTGCCCGGACACTATTTTTGATTTATGACTGCGTCTTTAGTGAAACGGCTAGTTAAATGACAAAGAAAAGCATTCGCAGTAAAAAGCAGTCAACTGTCTGGCTTCAGAAAACTCCTTTTTTCCTATTGTTCTCCGTTCTGCGCGGACCTGGACAGGCCTGGGACACATCTGGCGACCAGATCCACGCAGGCCTAATCCTCTCGTTGGCAGGCAGTGGAGTGGGTAGGCACTGAACAATGATCGTGCCCACGATTCAGGACGACGAAGGAGCGATTACTGTACCATTACGTTTCCTGAGACTCGATACCCCCGAGGTTCTCACAACAATCGCGGGAACACTGTACTGGCAAACTACAATAAAAGTCCGCATATGGATGTGTTCGAAGTGTTGACGTGCGTTAAAAAAATTTATAAGTATATTCGTAAATTACTCTTTGCTTTCGACAGAGTACAATTAATAAAAAAAAAAATTTAATAAAAACTGTAGGTCCCGTCGCGAAATAACCCTGGCAGTTAAGAAAGCGACGTAAAATAAATAAAAAAAAAAAAACAAAATCAACAATGTGAATTGTCGAACAGCGGATTTGAAAATATTAAACTTAGCGATAAAATTCTATTATAATGTAGAGTAGGTAATCTTTATCGATCGGTGAAAGACTGCCGAACCAATATTTTCTTTTGAGACAATTCCATTGGTCGAGTATTATGTTGGTACAATGAGATATTTCGATATTACACAGTTCGGAGAGTACGGATTCGCTGACGTAACCAATAGGATATCGAATGAAATCCATTCACTGACCATTCAGATTTTCCTGCATGCTCCACTGCTTGTTTCGGGAGTACAATTGAATATACATGGCCAAAATAATTCTAATAATGTAATCTTCTTTAATCCTCGGCATACTATTGTTGATGCAGCGCTAACACGCATATACTAATTATGTGCTGCATTGTGTGTAAATAAATTCCCCCGGATGTAAAAAATGTTCTCAAAAGCCATTCTTTGACAAAAATGAATATTGAATACGATTGAACTTTACTCGGCCAATTCTTTTTTATATTTATCATTTTTGTCAGTTGATCCAGTGTTGATGACCTCGTGACAATTTTTGGGTGATCGCAATTTAAAAAGTGCCCACCTACACACCTTTCTTTTTTTATGGATGTGGTAAAAAAAATCACATCTCAGCGGCAGTGCGGTGTAGGTAATTCGGGAACCGGGTGTGTGCTCTGTAATTGAATTTTAATTTAAAATTTAATTCCCGAACACGGGGATGATCAGTCGGAATAGATTCGCCTGGAAGCGTAGGAGCGCGAGCAGTCCGGTGTCCATTAAATTGATCGAAGAGATTAAGAAGTACAGCGGTGACAGATCGCGGGTGCGGAAATGTTCCGACGTTGACTCGGTCGGTTCACGTGACGAGAACGGAGGACCCGAACGCGAACGGGGCCGCGCCTTATGGCGTAATCCAAAAGTAACGTAACGATCTGTCTTCCTCGCGTGAACTCGACGAGTTGGCTTGCAAGCCGGGTAACACACGTACACGGCCACATACAAACGGAGGGATTAGTGGATAGGGGAAGGAGAGAAGACGTACAGAAAGGCCGTTCGTGCAAATCCAAGAAGCTACCGGAACAAACACGGATCCCCTTTTCCTCGCCCCCTTTTTCTTCCTCTCTTCTTCCAAGCGAAGGAAGCCAACGTCCGTGCTGTACTCCGAGCAGAACCAGCCAGTGGATCCCCGACAGTATTTTAGTGAAGTATCTAAGAAGTGAAATGAAATGTAGAGGGCTGGAGGCGTGACTCGAAGTCGTATGAGTCGCGCCAGATGTTACAATATTTACTGCGAGAAGAGTTTTCTCCTATACACCCCTCGATAGCCCTCTATGTTTCCACCTGGATGCTTGTGACGTGTGTACACACGTTAAGTCCGACACGTACGCGAATCCGTTCACACCGTGCGCTCCCCCCCCCCCGCTATATTGATGTCCCTTAATGACGGCCCGGGATCAACGAAAACCGAAACAGACCCGAGGTCGATCCGTTCGAACGGTGCGGCGGTCAAAGGTGTGCACAGATAAAGTGATTTCGGTGTATAGTTCCGGCTCGCTACTCGAGGTCAGCAGTCTTCGTTACCGACGCCTTCTTCCTCGCCAATTACGCCAGCGAAACCGCACACGACTGACGTTAATTACCACTTCGATCATTGACGTCTAGCACCACAGCGTCCGCCGCGACGCGTCCCGTCGCGCGGGTGGGCACCGTACAATTGGAAACTTTACGTTCAAATATCTCGAAAACAACGCAGTCTTGGGAATAATCTTTCGTGTTACAACATCCTTTCGTGAATCCCGAATCCGACTTAATTCCCACTACAAGATACAGTCTGTCCATTTTTTTTTTTAAGGGAAATGCTCTTACCCTGCAAATGACAACAGGGGGGAGGGTAGTGAGGGACTCGGCACCCCCTAAGATCTTGTGCGGGGGAAACGGGACTGTATGATTTCCTATCATATATCCCTACCCATACCCTCTAAAACCCCACCGCCCAAGGTCCGAAGGACCCGTCGCACACTGGTCCACACGCTCGATCTAGCTGTTCATTTGGTAAAAAAGCATTGCCCAAATCGATGTTTATTGAATGTATATTGTTTCCTAAATGTCCATGACATTCGAAAACGATGGAATTAATGAGATTTATTGAAAATTGTGATTAGAACAAGCATTTAAAAATCAACATTTTTTATGAATCCTATTTGCCACCGAAAAAATGACCTCTTTTCTTATTGATACCCTGGAGAATCTATTGAATATTATGTGTCCATTTTTGTTGCAAAAGAATAGTATTTGTCTGTAGTTAGAGTATATCTCTTGTACTAAAATGTAATATTTCTAATTTATTGAAATAACAATGCTCAATAAACGAAAGAGAATCTTCAAAGTTTTCAATCTTTGGTGGAGGATATCTTTCGAGTCCACCTTGGGCCCTCATTGTATCAAAGTGCATTATTATCAGCGTTCATTTCTCTATGAAATCGTGCAAGAATCACATCCTGTTCGGTCCTGGTACACAAGTTATTATTGTTTAAAGGGTATGTGTCGCCTGAATTCTGGCCGAACCCGAACCTCTGACGCGGCGCGTCACGCGATAAGATTTTATTCAATTCTTTTAAAATATTAGTGTCGAATGTGTTATAAATGGTATAACATGCCATCGAGTATGCATAAAATATTAATTCACGCAGCGGACATAATAAAATCTGCTACACTACCAATCGGAATGTTTTCCGAGGGGGCCATGGAATAACGACTTTCGAAGTATTAGAGAATATCATACAAGAAAATTTACAAGGCGGGAAACCATAACAGATCTCTTCTACACTTTGTTATATATGTAAATACCTACGAGTTTCTCTGTGCCAGCTCTTGTTGGACAGTACACCATATTCGGAGGATATGGATGTAGTTACCCGTAGCGTACGCCGAGAAATTAGTTGCCAAGCTATAATTGCTAATGTAGGAGATTGGACACCTTATCAAGTAAGAGCGTATTAATGTTTGATGTATACATTCGACTCGTATAAAGTTTTTTTACAAATATCTGACTATTTACAGAAATATCGTCGATACGCTCTTATAGGACAGACTGTATATTTCTAGATAAGAAGAGGAGTGGCCGAAGATCCGGGGTAGCGAGCTGCGCTGTAATGCGAACAGTAGGTCACGCAAATCACGATAGCCCCGGACGTCTTCGAGACGACGGGTCCTTCGGACCTTGGGCGGTGGGGTTTTAGAGGGTTTGAGGAGGGATATATGATAGGAAATCATACAGTCCCGTTTCCCCCGCACAAGATCTCAGGGGGTGCCGAGACCCTCACTACCCCCCCTCCCAGCTGTCACCTGTGGGGGGTGTAGGATCATTTCCCACTGCCCTTAAACATAAGAAAAGAAAAAGGACAGACTGTATCTTTCTAGACAAGAACAGGAGTGGCCGAAGATTCGGAGTAGCGAACTGCGCTGTAATGCGAACAGTAGGTCACGCAAATCACGATAGCCCCGAACGTCTTCGAGGCGACGCGACGCACACTGGTCCACGCACTTGATCTAGCTGTTCATTAATATTTTAGCACTATTTGAAAGTTTAAAGGTATAGTAATTTAGGTCGTTGGATTCGTTTTGATATCAGTTACAATATTATGAAGTCAAAAATACATATTGACTTTTAAAAATTCAATGTGACTAATTATAATTTATGCATTAAAAATTTCTTTTGTGATTTTTTAGATTGAAATTTGTAGATTGCTTGTAGAATGTTGATTAAGTTTTGTTTAAAACATTTTTTTCTCAGATTATCGGAAGTGTTTGATAAATCAGGTTCAGGTTTTAAATAAACACAATAATCAATCATTTTTGAAGTAATGGATTTTATAAACATAATTAAAAATATTTTATTTAAAACTGCGCGAAAAACATAATATTATTGTAATTATAAAAAATCAGAATATAATTTTCATAAACAACAATAACAATTCACATTACAGAAACATTCAACATCTTTCAATATTAATTGTTCGACTGCATCATCAAAATGCGTTTGCTTCTTAAAAACTTGTCTATTATTTAAACAATTTAAAGTTATCGAAGAAATTGTAATGTCAGACGTAAATATCGGGCAACCGAGCGTGGGAAGAGTGGGGGAAGCACAGACGGGCTACGCTGCGAAGCTGGGCGAGAGGCGGAAGGGTAAGGGACTCGGTTGCCCGATATCCGCAAAATATGCTAACCCTGGTTCCAACTCTCCTTGGACGGACAGTACAAGAGTTCTTATTTTGGTAATATGTTTCCCTCACGGTTTGCTCTTTATTATGGACCACACATTCTCTATTGGGTTTACATCAGGGGATTGTACTTGACTATCGCCAAGATAGTACGAAAGCTCTGTTCTTTTAACTTGAAACAAAACTGAAAAATATTCAGCCAAGGCGTAGTAAAGAATGCGTTTGTTTACATTATCCTTATTTCCCTCTTTTTTTTTCTTAAGAGTGAGACGGAAAATGCCTCACGCACACCCCAGAAGGGGGTAGTGTGGGACTCGGCGTACCAATACCCACTAAAAATCTTAATCTCACCCGGGACGGTCAATGGACCGCCCCTCTACTGGACCCCCGATATAACTGGGGGTCGTGGCCCCGCTGTCCGCATTTCTCTCAACCTCCATGAGATCGGGCCTTTTCCACTCTTGTTCTTGGCGAATATCCTTATTTCCCCCTAATTGGGTGACAGGTTTCGAAGATATCGCCGACACGCTCTTTTTGGGATAGACTGTAGGTGTAAACAAAATTCCTGAAAAAATTTACCATTATCGTCTTCCCGGAAGAAATATTTCGAGATTGATAACCAGACCTCTGAACGACTTGATGCAATAAACAGTTTCATTATTACCGGGATATTGTTTCCGGCACGGATCGTATAATTCCCCGGGCTCCCACCGATGCACCGGGCGAATCTTTGCTTGGAATGATCACGCACGGGAGAGGCGAAAGGCGGACACAAAACACGGTGTTATCTTCGGAGTGATCGGCACTGATCGAATCTTTCTGACGCGCGAAAGTAGGTTAATTCACTGGTATAGATCGCTGGAGGGTGTAGTCCCGCGGGACACACCGGCTTCCTCCCGGTGAAGTCTCCCTCTTCCATTTCACACATCGTCCCGGATAACGCGACGTCGCATTAATGTGTAATTGGTGGCGAGCTGGCAAGGTGACACGATACCGGGACGCCAAGAAGGAGGCCAGCTATGTGATGTAGTGGCAGCAAGTCTGCCGCTAGCATAGACATTTTGCCCGTGGAAGACGCATGGTCCTTGCTAATATGACGTTTGAAATATGGCGCAACGCGCGTTCGAAGGTGCGGGAGAAGAGTTATTCGCCGCGGAAAAGAGACAGGATCAAGCACGCCGGAAAATCGTCCGCGGCTGACGGAGGGATGGAACGAGCACACACACACCTGGCTCGGGGAAAAAACGGCGGAAGGTGTTCAACCAGGAATGCACGGGAACTCCTCACGGTTGGAAGTTGGACAAACTTGTCAGAAGAAGAACAAGTGTCATACGGTGATGTTTTTGTCAGAGCATGTTGGTCGCGCCTCGGCTCCGGGTGATCATGAACACGCCATCCCGATGGAATCCTCAGGCTGTTAACGATGTTAGGTGTGAGAATGTGTTTCAGGTCAGTCCGTGCGTGAGCCGAGAACGTGTAAGTTATTGTCTGCCCTGGGACCTGCAATATCTATTTATTGATGCCGTGTTATTACGCAGATGCAGGCACAGAGTGAAAGGGTAAGTGTGGACCGCGTGGCTAGCTAGCCCAGTGTCGCCAGAATAACATTTTTATTCTTTTTTTTTAGATCAAAGACGTGTGGGAGTAGTCGCAGAAGAACTAGTGCGGGACTCGGGGGACACAGGTGGTTGGTGTCCCCAATAGTCACTAAAAAAACTACACGTCCAGTTATAATCCGTTATAACTATAGTTGGGGTATTGGGCAAAGTAGAATTTCGGGGCTTCTAACCCCAACTAAATAACTTTATGAGAAAAACGTAGAATTTGGATCTTGGATCTTGGTTTGTGTTCGGGGCCCCCTTTTGCTTGGGGCCCCGGGCATTCACCCAAGTTACCCATAGGGTAATGCGTCACTGCACACGTCTAAGGACCCAGGTCCTATTCTTCCTCCAACTTTCAGCCCACACAGCAGACGGGGGCCCACTTTCCGTATTTCTTCCGTCCGCGCGTTTATCCCGGGCTCTACCCACTCATGTTCTCGGCTCAGAACATTCCTCTTCTACCTGCTAACTTCGATAAATTGTTCAAAAGAAATTGTCGAAAAAAGAAACATAAAAGCTTTAAGAGTAAAGATTTCTTCATCAAGTGACAGCGATTTGAACATGGGACATTTCTGAACGAAAATTGAATGATCCCCGAATCTTGCACGGCAGCGTAGAAGTCAACTGTTTATTTCGATGCTCGGTACAAGTACGATGAAGACAGAAAGCATCCGGGCCCGTTCCGTTAACAGGTGAGAATTCCCTGGGCACGGTGCACCGATTCATCTCCCGGCGGACTCGAATACCGGCAGGCTAGCAGAAATAATCCGACCGGATACTTTGCGGTGGAACAATTTTATTCAGCTTGGATCGCGCGGGCGTTCTTGGAATGCTTCGGCCAGGACGACAAACTGTACGTCGTCGACGCGGCGCGACGCGCGGTATGGCGTTTCCCGGGACACGGGAACGAGGGCCCATCCGGATTACGGAACACGAACCCGTAGGGGTTCAGAAAGTCAGAGTCAAAGCAGGGACTCCGTTATACCGGAACAGCGCGTACTCTACACGCCGCCGATTTATTCGAAAATCCGTGGAAAGTGGCACGTTTCACCCGTTGTGAAGCGTCTAGTCCCGTCCCCCGCGCGCGCGTCCCATGTCTTCCATGGTCGCACCTTCTTTTCCCCCTTCCGCCCCTTGTTCGGTTCTCCTGGCTGCCTTGGCCGTCTAACGCGTTCCCCATCTCCACCCTCTACACACCCCCCCACACACACACAACTCGGTTCGTATCCCGGTTTAGGTATTCCTGTAGTAAGCTTGCGGGAGCCTCTGAGCCAGTTTAGCGTCCTCTCTCGCGCCCCTATCTGATTTCAATGTGGTTCGGTTACGTGCTTCAAATCAAAAACACGAACGTTATTTCTGCACGTGGTCTCCACTTTTCTCGTCCTCCCTGCTACCCACCCCGGACACCCAGTGCTACCCAGCACACACACGCGCGATCACTCCTCGTCTCCGCGTTTTCGCCTGTTTCCCGCGCCGACGACGACGACGACGTTCCTTCCTTTCCTCTTCAGTCAGGGAATTCGGTAAGGAACACCTACGCGTCGTTTCAGACACATACGAACACGCGCGTACACAGGCACACCGGCGTCTTATAAACTTTTATTTTCGAGAACCGGTTGGGCGGAGATAGAGGGGTGGGGTGGGTGGCAAGACGGTGGAAAGAGAAAAGAGGTGAAAGTCTCGGAGAGGTGGAGAGGGCCTCGCGGATACCGGAGAGAGGGGTTAGGTGCAGGACGAAAGGATTCGAGCGGGAAGGAGCGTATGTTCTGTCAAGCTGTCGCTGAGAGGGAGCTCGGCTGCCAACTTATGGGACACGTACAATGCGAGCCAAGAATATTGCAGCTCCTGTCGCCCTTTTTACCCCTTTCCGCCCACTTTTCCTTCATCCCAGCGGCGCGTCTCGTATCCGCGGCCGTATCTCACCGAGCGAAGTGTCGCGTTCGAGAGGACTGCTCCCTCGTCGGATATTGAAATGTATTTAGCAAAAAAGAAGCGCATAAGTGCTTGACACGGACAACCGTTTTGTAGGCGACACAGCAGTCCTCTACGCGCCATGCCACCGAGGGCCACGGGGAGACCGGATTCTACAGCCGAACTGTCTGCCGGTGCTTATAACGTAGAAAAACGTATGACGGCTGGGAGATACCGATTGAAGGGAGATGAAAACGCGAGCCGTGCACGCCTCCCCCACCGCCGACTTCATTCTCTGCATGCTCGGCTCGACTACACGTGCCCGCCACGTTCTTCGCACACCCCCGTGCCAGCCCCACACGCAATTTTCAAAGAAATCGCGGGGTTAGGATCCCGGAGACTACCGTGTGGCGGAGGGCCGGAGGAAGTTCACAGTGTAGCTTGTGAGAAACGGGTCACATGTGATCCTACTCCCGGCTTGCTAATCAGCTAAAAAGGGACCTGAACAGAGATTGTCTTAGTGGGTATGGGCAAGGATTTAGTCCTGTTTCCGCAGCCTATCATCGTTGGCAGAGACAAGTCGCACACTCTTCCCCTCAACCGCCTTATATGGAGCTGGGGAGGGGGGGGGGTCGTACGTAAAACATTTTTTCCTCTGTCCTAAAAAAAAAGGATCCCAGATTCTCATATCTGCTGCTTGCGAAACGCGTCGATGGGAAGCTGACGGCCGCCACACTGGGGACAATTTTGATGGAAATAAATCATTTATTCCTGTTCCGGTATTTTTGCCGAGACTGATGACGCCCCTGGCAATTTGTTCAGTAACTACGCAAGCATAGAAATCATTGCACTTGCTTCATTGTATTTTGTTGTTCTATAAAGAATGTTATACGAGAAGAATTAATAATAATCTTTCAGTGTCAACTTTTTAATTATTTGCCGAAGAATAACTTCTCGAATAAAATGAATATCGTAGGAATTAATTTTTGTCGTGCCAACACTTTTTCCATGGACCACCTGTTACAAGACACACTGTACACGTCTCTGTCGCGTATATGTATATAGTGACACAGGCTATCGTAGAAGCCTCCTATATGGTATAGGAAGAATCGATGACCAAGTTTCCGTTGTTAAGTCAAATCCCAAGTTGAGCCTTGTGTTATCGCCGCCGACGTTCGGACACAAAAACCGGCTTGACGACAGGATTCAGTGACAAACGACCGCATTGGGGACCGCCAAGCATCCTCTATCCTTTATACGGATCTCTATTCGTGGTCAAGATTTCGATTTCTGTTCTTTAATGATCTCTCTCTGCACTGCCCATAAAACGTAAACGATTTTGAATAAACATCTGAATAATTAATCCATTTGACTAAAACCAACACGGACGTGTTGTACTTAAGTTTCAAACTGTGATTATACAGGGTGATCTTTCCAGATCAGATTCATGCGTTTTGCTGAATAGGAATAGTCTGTCACAATAATATAAATAAAGATTAAACAAGATGAGTATAAGGAAAAAATAAACCTTTTGTAGAATATTAAAAAATAATTTCAATGTTTGAAAATATTGAATGACTAAAATAGCTAGTATCTAAGAAATTATAAAAAATGTAAAATACAGAATGGGAGCGGTTTGGATCGAAAGAAATGTCCGAGATCCAGAGTTGAAATAGCTTGAACTGCAAAGGTTATTAATGACAAAACCTGAAAGCAGTATCACCTTCCTTCATTAGCCCACACTGACCCACATTTTACATTTTAATCTGTCTCTTCATGCCAAATTGAAACAATCGTGCCAAATGAAAAAATACAGATGAGATGCAGTGGCTGGTCTAATTAGTTGAGCCACAATACGAGAAATATGTTTACAGTAATACAAGACATGTATTTGCAATATGCAAACATCAATTCTTGACAAAATGATAAGTAATAAGCAGCGACCAAGAATAACAGTTATTATAAAATTTTCTATGATAAAGATCATTAATAAAAAGTTGATTAATATTGAAATTTAAGATAATGTACACAAAATATAAAGAACAAAATTATTAAATAATATCGATTTTTATACTTTTCGATTACAAGTAACAGTTATTAGTGTTAAATTGGATCCTCCTCGATAACTGTTATCGATTAAGAAAAACTGTTTCGATTGCTCAAAGCAGTTATTGATGACAGAAGTTCATTTCGATCGCTCATAACAGTTATCGATGAGAAAAGTTCATTAGCGATCTCTCATAACAGTTATCAATGAGAGAAATTTATTTCGATCGTTCATGACAGTTATCGATGATCGAATTTCTTTTCACTTGTTCATAATAATTGTTAATGAAAAAATTCATTTTGGTTGCTTATTTATTGAGTTGTCTACTCTCTTTCGGATGGAGCAAGCCTGCGAAATTCATTGAGAAGGTTTCGTACAACAAGATGAATCAACATGCCAATAAGAACACAAAATCTGTTTGTTTGTCACAGTTGTGATTGTAGTAAAAAAATTTATGAAATAATTTATTGTCTACCATTTAAATGTTTTACTATGTAATAAAAACTATTACGAATTTCCTTCATCAATAACTGTTATGAGCGATCGAAATGAACTTCTCTCATTAATAACTGTTATGAGTGACGAAATAAATTTATCTCATCGAATAACTGTTATAAGTGATCGAAATGAATTTCTCTCAACGATAACATTTATCAAGAAACGAAAAAATTTTCGGTTATTTATAATCCTTCTTTGTAACCAATACGATTGTAATCGATGAAATACTTGTTATTTCATGACATTTTTTCTTTTTGATTATAACAGTTATGGTCTCTGTCAATAAGATTAAAATGAGATTATTCGCGTCTCTCACGACTAATTGGCAAACAAAGCAAAATGTCCAATTTCAAAATTCAAGAATAAAATCCACAAGGATTTTGTGCGCTTTCTTAAAAAAATTAGAAAATGAACGAATAGACGAATCATTTGTTTTACGTAAGTAATTGCGATATTGTGAATTTTGGTGGGGTAATGGGTCGCGTTTATTTCTCATAGAACGTGGACAGTGAATCTCCATACGATTCAACCGTTCGAGAAACGAATTCCATCACGGAATAGACGTAGGAAGTTGAATGGATAAGCGGCTGAAGGAATCGGTCCTTGTGCCAAGCAAACGAGGAACGTCTTCAGCCCTCGCCGTCGCTCCTTTTAATCCAAAGATTTAAATCTCAGTAGCTCGAGGTGCAAAATGTATTCCGAACCGAACTTTCTTGCCGACTCGTAGGATTTTAAGGATTCAGGGAATTGAGTGACGTACAGCTGTGCGTAATTGAAATGCATGGTTTAAAAGGGGAGTTGTGTAAATCTTGGAGGGCTCCGTCTATACTTATTGTCTGCGTGGAATTCGGAAAAATTTGCCGGGACACCTGAAAGTGACGCAAGACTTCGGATCTTTACGAGTCGCGCGTCGAATTTGAAATATAAATATTGAACCGGCTGTGATTTATTCATTTTATTAATATATATTATACAGGGTGTGAGTCACCTAACGTTGTCACCTTAAATATCTTCGTTGTTTTTAAAGATGCGACAAATGTCTGAAGGACACAGTTGAATGGTAAAATGGGGCTCATACGATACCAGAAAAATGTTTGTTTTTATGTAATTTTTTTTAGAGATATGAAGGTCACCTTCATTTTTTTAAATGGAATGCGGTATTTTTTAATACATCAATCGATGCAGCTGTACATTCTTTATAAAAAAGTACTAACCTATGTACGCCGAAAAGTTAGTAGTTCAGGAGATATTTCAATTTAAATAATTCTAAAACACCATTACTGTCGTACTAAGACGTTACACTAGTAAATAAACGCTAATGTCTTACAAGGAGAGTGCAAGGTCGATGAGTCTCAGATTTGATTGAAACTTTGTAGAGTTATAGATCTCGTTAGGCGCAGATACTCAATAGTTTTTAAGATATTTATAATTAAAGGTTTCCATTACCATAAATATACAGGGTGAACATTATAAAATGTTACAGACCAATATCTCCAAAAATATTGATTATCCGCAAAAATGTTTCAGATGGAAGTTGTTCAGTATCGAGGGGGACATCATGCAGTGAAGCTTTTATTTTGACACTCCAAGGTGAACTGAAGGTCAACTTTCTTTTTTTTAAATGAAATGTCCTATTTTTTATACCATAGATCATTAGAGTATCAAATTCCGAATACAAAAATGGTGACCTTCATATGTCCTAAACCTAATATTTGACGAGAAATTATCCAAAGAAGAAAGAAAATTGTTTCGATAATATCTCGTTAACTATTAGATTTAGGATATATGGAGGTCAATACATTTTTACTCAGAATTCGACAGTCTATCGATTCAAAGTAGGTGTTTCCATTAAAAAAGATCAAGGTGACCTTCACCTCACCTTGGAGTGTCCACCAGGAAAAACAAATGTTCCACACATGATGTCCATTTCGGTACTGAACAACTTTCATCTGAAACATTTTTACGTATAATCAATATTTTGAAAACCTTTAATTATAAATATCTTAAAAACTATTGAGTATCTGCGCCTATATAATGGGGTATACACATTAACAGGAGAACGAGATCTATAACTGCACAAAGTTTCAATCAAATCTGAGACTCAACGACCTTGCTGTCTCCTTGTTAGTACGACAGTAATGGTGTTTTAGAATTATTTAAATTGAAATATCTCCAGAACTACGAACTTTTCGAAATACATAGTTTAGTACTTCTTTATAACGAATGTCCAGTTGCATCGATTGATGTATTAAAAAATACCGCATTCTATTTAGAAAAGTGAAGGTGACCTTCATATCTCTAAAAAAAGTTACATAAAAACAAACATTTTTTTGGTATCGTATGAGCCCCATTTACCATTCAACTGTGTCCTTCAGATATTTGACGTATCTTTAAAAACAACAAAGATATTTGAGGTGGCAACGTTAGGTGACTCACCCTGTATAATGTATACATATGTTTACGATTAAACATTGCAGCAACTTCGAATCAGGTAATATCAGGTGTATAGACAATAGGATCGTTGTAGAGGGACAGTAAATTTCCTGTTCTGGGGCTGGGTGTTTACGGCACGACCGGTTTTAGCCATCCCCTTAACAAAAAAGAAAGAAGAAAGATAATATCAGGTGTATAAATTGACGTGCTTATTCATTTACAAACAATCAAAACATATGGATGTCATGCGAATAGACCCGATTACTCAGCATTGACCATTTAATTATCTGACAAAAATTGTACTCCGTCCACCTGTCTCGAGACATTCCAATAAGTTTTTAATTATCGTATTTAATGGAAAGGTATAACGCAATTTTAGTGGGAACAGACAATTAATAGTGCTAGGCAATAAAATACACATCGAGTGGCAGAATGAGACTATTAGTGTCTCTCGATGCAGAAACGCGCCAGAGGGTTCTGCAGAGTAAACTAGATTGTACCTTGTTTGTTCGCGAACCAGATTGAAGATCGAAAATCCGATGAGGTTGTCGAGCCTATTACCAGATAGCAATCATTCTTAATATAGAGATAATAATAGACTTATTACTGGTCTGCGCGACTAATACAATCCCGAACAACAACACGAGGACGATTGAAAACTGAAAAACGCATCAAACTTGTCAATTTGCTAGAACGATGATAGATTTATTATTCTTACACATTGCAAGGATATTTAGTAAAAAGATACAAAAATGGATTTTAACATACATCAAAGATCTGGTTAGATAAAGACTAACAGCATCTATCAGTCATACACGCTTTAACCTATCTTTAAATTACTAGTTAAACTTCATATGTAGCAAAAATATTAAAATCATTAAATACAGCTGTGCGTTCCTGCATAAGAAGAGTCAACTCAAGGACAACTTAAGGTCATTGTATAATAAATCATTGGAATGAACATTTTTTTCAAATTGCTGATGGTGCAATTTGTAAACCATTCGAAACCTTTTAACGAAATATGTTTCTATCAGACTATCAACGCCTGAAAAATATTGAGCGTCCCAGAAATCGTAGAGACAAAGTTCTGGACCACCCTGTATCTTATCAAGAACCACAAAACTTTTGTGGTGGACAAACTAAAATCTTTGAAGCTTCATTCGAAAATTTTATCGTCACAGTTTAATTCATCATATCACAGAAATAGGCTAAACTTTACTGTACCGGAATCAAAATTAGTACCTTTCTCCTACGAATTATAATGTATTTGGTATGTATCCAGTAGATTTGTAAATGCTCGCCGCGGATCAATAATTGAGGAGATATGGTCGCTTAAAGTTGAGCATATTTCCAGTTTTTTGAATGGTAAGGGCGCCGCCATATTGGTTTGTAGTGACGATGGCACGCCGCTTACTGAGTTGTTTAGCATTAGGTCGACGGGTAGGGGCAAGCTAAGGGCCTCGCGGTCGTCACTACAAACCAATATGGCGGCGCCCTTACCTGTCAAGAAACTGGAAATATACTCAACTTTAAGCGACCATATCTCCTCAACTGTTGATCCCAGAGGTTCGAAACTTCGATCTGCATCCGCACTGGGTACAAATCTACTGCATTACATACCAAATACATCATAATTCGTAGGAGAAAGGCACAAATTTTGAGTCCGGTAAAGTAAAGAGCAGCCCAGAAATAATTCACTTTTCCTTCGTGCAACGAAAATCACATTCAAAGTATGCTTCTACAAATTGTGGAACCATTTTCACCACTCAAATTATCACGAATGGAATTACTTAATATTCCTACGTATGCTGATTACAATAAACAACGGTATAATACGACGAATGCACATCTACAATTGGACAGAAATTTGAAAACCATGTTCGTTGATATATGCGCTAAGTAGACTCAGCATGTAATATCTAGACACGCAAGCCAGATTACTAGACTGCGGATTTTGTGCAGATACGACAATATGAAGTGCGCGAAATTAAAAATGAATTAGAACGATTAAAACGATTAGAAGAATTTATGAATACGATCGTATAATCTTCAACTTATTAAAAGTATTTAATGAAGTTATTCTACCTAAAACTCCGCGGTGTTTGTTATAGTACCTTGCACATTGAAACTCTAAAGCCATGTCATGTTCAGTACAAAAAAAAAGAAAAATGATGAAGTGTGTAAACTTTTGCTTAATTAATATCGATCCGCGTTTATGGATCTTTTGCGTCGATGAATTTATTGAACAATAACGTCATTATCGATCTAAAGTTCGAATTAAAAATATCCATGACCGTTGAAATCCCTGCTGCCATCTGTACCGTGGTTGTTTCGAGTCGGTAACAGCAGCACCTAATCGTTCTTCAAGCACTCTAAAGCACAGTGTCCTTGCAAAACGGAATCAGGAATCTTCGATCGAGTACCAGAACCCGACCGACATTGCAGGGTCCTTGCTCGCCTTCCCTGTAGCACCGACGGTTCGCTGGCCACAGGATCGTGTTTTCAGGACATTTCATGGAGAGCTCTACGTATTCCGCTTGGTCGGGAAAGTAGATCAACTGTCTGTCCAAGTTTATACCTGTACCATCAGTAGGAATGGCGGGAATGCATAGGATACACACCGCTAAGAATGTTATCGCCGCTAAGAAACGCATCCTTGTATCCGATCCTCGATTACCCTTGTGATCCTGCAACTGATACACCCTGCAAGCAGAAACAGAACTTCAGAAAGCTATCCCGTTTGGTAATAATTTTTTCATTCATTCGAATCGACGCGATAAATATCGGGAACATATTGCATATTTTAAATGATTGAAATTTATAGGGCATGATTTTTTAATGATCCTCATTGTGGGAGCATCCTATGTATTCTATTCGAAAGTTAATGGCTAATTAATATGTATTATATACACGATCGATATACATAATAAATAACTTTTGTAGTTTATTCAATGTATGCCGAATATAATGAATTTATGTCTGCCACACGATCGGTATAATTCAATAATTTATTGTCCGACGCTAAAGCCAGGTAAAGCTAAAGTCAACCAAATATTAAATCTCAACATAATGGAACTCGTGATAATGACCATAAATTGCATTAACAATGTTGTTTGATATACTGGGTGAGTCGCCTAACGTTGCCACCTCGAATATCTTTGTCTTTTTTAAGATACGTCAAATGTCTGAAGGACAAAGTTGAATAGTAATGTTTGCTCTTATGTCATTTTTTGTAGAGATACGAGAGAGAGAGAGAGAGAGAGAGAGAGAGAAGGTCGCCTTCATTTTTTAAAATGGAATGAGGTATTTTTTAATACATCAATCGAAAAAGTACTAGCCTATGTATGCCGAAAAGTTAATAGTTCAGGAGATATTTTAATTTAAATAATTCTAAAACACCATTACTGTCGTACTAAGACGTTACACTAGTAACTAAACACTAATGTCTTAGTATGACAGTAATGGTGTTTTAGAATTATTTAAATTGAAATATCTCCTGAACTACTAACTTTTCGAGATACTTTTTCGTTAGTACTTTTTTATAACGAATGTCCAACTGCATCGATTGATGTATTAAAAATACCTCATTCTATTTAAAAAAATGAAGGTGACCTTCATATCCCTAAAAATAATTACATAAGAACAAACATTTTTTTGGTATCGTATCAGTCCCATTTTACCATTCAACTTTGTTCTTCATACATTTGACGTATCTTTAAAAACAACAAAGATATTTGAGGTGGCAACGTTAGGTGACCTACCCTGTACGTAAATTAAAGACAAAAATTATACATATAAGGCCATTTAATACCCTCAAATTCCACCTTAGGAGGGAGCCGCGCCCCTCACTACCCTCTCCGACTACCATCGGAGAAGGGGTGTGCGTAAGAGCATTTCCCCACCGCCCTTTAAAAAAGAAAAAAAAATCCTTTAATAAGATTATTTATGGCGGTGTCAAAGGAGACTCGATTTTAAATGGAATAAAATATTAAGTTAAGATAGATACCTACTTAAAATTGAAAGCAGTACAGTAAAATGATAAGAATAAACATTGAAGAGATACAGAGTGCATGTTTAGCAAACTGAAATACTGGATGACACATAATTGGTTCGATATGGCGAGGAAAACCCCGCATTCAGTATCTCGCAACTAGAGATTATTTTATCACATGTGGTTACGAAGTAGGTAGATGTATGTACAAACAAGTTGAAAGATGCAGAAATTGACTTACCAGGTATTACTTTGGAAGTACCAAGAATTTTCGATCCCAATTACTTTAATATTAGTTTCCAAGAAACTTCGCTCGGTTGAAATTGTAGTAACCTGGAAGGAAAGAAAGAAGTTTACTCGCTCAACTCATTAATGTTGCCAACTCAAAATTCGAAACAATAGCTACACGTTAACTTGCGCAGAAATAGGATTGAATGTAAAATATCAAACTGAAACAGTTCGTGTAAAGTTATATCATGGACACACGACTGAGATTTCAATGTGTAATTTCTCACATTGTGAAGTGTATAAAAACCTCATAAAACCGCTGCGAAATATTTTTTAACACGAATTTTTAGGCGAGACAATTTATACAGGGTGGTCCACCTAAATATATCCTCTAATTGTGGGATACAAACAATATTTGGTTTGAAGGAACCATTATATTGCAAACAATATTTTTTTCCGAAGGTCATTTTTTGCGGAGTTATCGAGGTCATCGATGTTTCTTGATACATAACTACATTTCTTTTTATTTGCATCGTGTAACTGGTCGAGAAATACATTCAGATATTTATAATAACATGACCTTGAAATGACCTTCATTTTTGTCTTAAACTTAACTTGCATTTTATCTTAAATGCAGTGGCAAAATCGGAATGTAGACAACTTTTCCTAGAAAATGCTAAAAATTCAACAGTCTCCAGAAACTCTGAAAACTTTTCCTCGTAAATAAAACTGCCTTAGGTTCGAGGAATGGAGTACCCTTTTTACAACGACTCTTTAAAAAATGATGTACGATCATTTTTCATTGTTTTATGAGAAATATTTTACGGTCACGGATCGAACTTATCATGCAATTGTCAATAGTCACTGTTCAAATAACAATTCGTATTAGATGCACAGGTGTGCGATGCAATCTAAATCAACTTTAATTATGGTACCGCGTCGCCGCGGGGCAAAGCCGAAAATAAGTGGCTGTGGAGCTTCAAACAGCATTGTTATTGCAATTTATGATCATTATCACATGTTTTCATTATGTTGAGATTTAATTTTTGGTTGACTTACAGCTTTACCTGGCTTTAGCTTCGGACAATAAATTATTGAATTATACCGACCGTGTGGCAGACATAAATTCATTATATTCTGCATGCATTAAATAAACTACAAAAGTTATTCATTACGTATATCGATCGTGTATATAATACATATTAATTAGCCATTAACTCTCGAATAAAATACATAGAATGTTCCTAAAAGAGAGTTCATTGGAAAATCATGCCTTACAAACTTCGATCGTTTAAAATATAAAATATGTTCCGGTATTTAATATACGTATTTAATTAATAAATGAATACAAAATTCGATTTTAGTGAAACTGTTTTTTGTTCCATTCAGAAAGCCTCAATCTTAGATAAGTAATATTTCAATCAGGCACCAAAAATAACAGTTATTCTAAAATTTTAATACTAACTATATTACAAATTTCCTTTATCAATAACTGTTATGAGCAGTCGAAATGAACTTCTCTCATTGATAATTGATAACTGTTATGATCGATCAAAATAAATTACTCTCATCGAGCTATCGAAATAAATTCGTCTCATCGACGACTGTTATGAGCTATCGAAATCAATTCGTGACATCGACAACTGTTATGAGCGACCGAAATAAACTTCTCCCATCGATAACTGTTATGAGCGGTCGAAATAAAAATCTCTCATTGATAACTGTTATAAGTGACCGAAATGAATTTCTCTTTTTACATTTACCAACAAAAGAAACAATATTCGGTTACTTATAATCCTTATTTGTAACCAACACGATTTTAGTCGATGAAATACTTGTTACTCGATGAAATACTTGATTTTTTGTTTTTGGTTATAACAGTTAAAGTGCCTGATTTCAATGATTCAATTCTTGGTATGTAGTTTAACAAGACGAATAAAATAGTTTTCTCGTTAGTGTACACATATCAAAGATTATTTCGCAAAGCTTCGTTAGGTGTTCTACCACCCTATCAGTCAATGTAATATGAAAAGTTTAAAGCTGCCCCGAAGTAAGGATTAATAAGGATGATTTGAAATTCACCCTGATGAACACTGTGCAACCCTCGCTACAGCTTGCATGATGAGTTTATAAGCTGAACCATGACCAAGCTTTCCCTAATTACTTGTGGTACGTCGAAATGCCTTGCACTCCGAAACTTACGATATTAATACCTACTCTAAAAGTTCGGCGTCCAACGATACAAACATATTATAGAATGCTATTTCTTATTTAGGCGCAACGAGTTCAAGGTATCTTCATTTGTTCATTGATCCGTGTAACCCAACAATGCTTACACTGCTGAAGCTGGTAAGTAGTCTTGTATATTGAGTTTAACCTGACAAAAACACGTGTACGTTATTCTAAAAAAATTCTTAAAGCTCGCTTCTCTTTACTGTTGTTACACGAGAAGCCCATCAATTTTTTTTCTTGGGAGCTTAAGTGGAACTCCCCATGGGGGGTTATAAAGATATACATTAGTAGTATACATCTTATAGTTAAACATTAGTAATGTAGGTACAGCAGAACACATTAAGTATACAGGGTGTCCAGAACCACCCGTCCAGGGGTGTTAACTTCTCAGATAAGCATATTCGGTAAAAATGTTTGGAATAAAAATTGCTGGAATTAATGGAGGACATATGTCCATGACCTTGTATTTGACCTTCAGAACCATTTTCAAGGTTATTTGGAGGTCAGTATGTATTTTTCAAATGGGAACCCCTACTTTTGACTACGGATTCTGAAAGAGCTCGAAATTTCACGTTCAGATATATACTTATGTCCTAGATTAAAATGACTGCTAGAGGTCATAAAAAATACGTACTGACCTCCAAAGAACCTTGAAAGTAAATCAGAAGTTAAATACAAGGTCATGGACATATGTTCTCCATTAATCCCTGCAACTTCTATTGCAAACCTTTTTACCGAATATGCTTATCTGAGAAGTTGAAAACACCCCTGGACGGGTGGTATTGGACACCCTGTATAACACAGTATGTACATAATAACACATTAAGTACGCGACTTTAAATCTTTAAATTACATTGCATGAAAAAATTTAAAAGAATATGACATGCCTGAATATTCGGTTCATAAAGTAACGATCTGATATTTAAGGGTGGGAACAAATTGAGCTTCCTTAATTTTTTCATAAGTTAAGATCTCGAACCTGATTGCCGCAGTTACATTTGGAATCACCCCCCTCAATTTTGTAGTGTATTATCCGAACGAGATCTAGGGCTGGTGAACTAGGTTAAGCGTCGGAGCTTGCGATTAGTTGTAGAATCAGCCATTTCAGGTAGGGGACCGTTTGTAGCTCGGTCAAAGAGCAGGCGAAAGAGCCTACGCCGCGGAGCTTAATTTGAACTCCACTGGTCCGGCGTATTTACGATTTCACGGTTCGTTCAGCGCGGTCTATGTCTCCATATTTAAATCAAATTCCGCCGAAGTCTCTGGTCCGGCGCTGTGCGCCGCCGAATCAGTGCCACCTTAATTGGCTGCTGCGAGCGCGAGCGCATTGAGCTTGTTACCGTATGAACGCATTATATTCAACCGAGTTCCGAGCTGTAAAACATCTCTCCGGTACAAAGCGGAGAGGCGCAACGCCGCGGCCGCGGAAAGATTTAATCCGCGCCGCTGTTAACGGGAGACACTTTGAGCTAAGCAACGCTAGGCTTTTGTTCTTTATAGGTCGCCATAAAAATTTATGTCCCACGGCCGCGGGCACAGTTTCCTAGTTAAAGTCAAACTTTACAGCGGTTTTTCAAAGCCCCGCTCTCGCCACCGTGAGGCACGGCCGGCATGCGCCATTTTTATCGACAGCAGACCGGAAGGACGAACCGAATTGAGCATCCGAATCAACGCAATCCAACCGATACCCCACCGATTCGTACCTCGCGCAGAACGACCAATCGCCGCGCCGCGCCGGTTTAGATAGCCAAAGGTTGTTCTAGTGACTGCGATAAAATATCTTCGTTTTTACCGCTGGTCATCGAAGAGTGTCTCCAACAACTTCGTCCAATTTATTTATAAAAGCTTCGAGATTCTTTCTAGCCAAATAAAATCTAAAGCTAGAGGGTTGTTGTTGCTCGCTCGCTCGCGAGTAGGGTTGTTTTTGCGTAGGACTGCTCTTGCGAGAGGGTTAGTGGTACGCACAGCTAGTAGGGCCTACAGCTGTATTAGCTATTAATGTGTTTTATTTGGTGTGTGACTCTCCAAGAGCCACACAAAGAACTTCCCGATTCGTTAGTTGCAGCATATTATTATCATTATTAAGTGTACTTTTTAAGAAGATTATACGTTTTCAGGGAAATTCAATAGTTTTCTACTTATCAAAATGTTTGCAATATGGCGTCGCATTAAACCAACATTGTATGCTCGTTACTCGTTTGGTTCCTTGTTATAGCAGAGTAATGTTGCAAAATAAATTGCAAATGCTCCACAATCAAACGCATTGTTTTGATATTGTACTCTGTGAAATATCTATTTCTTATTATATTTATAAAGAGCATTCAAATAATCTATTATATCATATAATCTATATATTAATAATCTATATATAATATTTGCAATATTTAAAGTGGACATAGTTATTGCCCCACTCTGTATGCAAAACTTACACGGTATCGAGGGGGGCATATTGTGACACAATAATCAATCGATAGACTATCGAATTCTGAGTAAAAATGTATTGACCTCCATATATTGCATACAGAGTGGGGCAATAACTATGTCCACTTTAAATATTGCCGTTATTTTTAATCATATGAAAAAATGTTATATACGAAACTTATACGGTATACAGGGGGGGCATATCGTGACACAAACATTTTCTGCGTGGGTGGAGGCATAGAGTAGATTTCAAGATCACCTTAGATTTTTTTAAAAGGAAAGACCTACTTTCTGTATCATGAATCGATAAACTATTGAATTCTGTGTGAAAATGTATTGACATCCATATGTTCTAAATCTAATAGTTAACGAGATGTTATTCAAACAATTTTCGTTTTTCTTTGGATAATATCTCGTTAACTATTAGGTTTAGGACATATGAAGGTGAACACTTTTATACTCAGAATTTGATACTCTGTCGATCTATGGTATAAAAAATAGGATATTTCATTTGAAAAAATTAAGTTGACCATGGAATGACCTTGAAAATATGATGAAAATTTAAAACGGATATGACTGCTCCATCAGCCTCTCCTTGACTTAAACTTTTTATTTGAAACATTTTTTTCTCCGAAATTTATATATGTATACATAATTTTTTATATCTAAATATACAGGGTGAGGCACTTATCCTGGCCACCTGGAATATCTCAAAAATTATATATATATAATTTTCCCTATATATCGGGAAGTTATTTATCAATTCCATAGAAACTTTGGCATTAGCAAAATCGCTCATTCGAGATTTAGTGCAGCCGGATCGGCAATTTGTCACACTGTGCCTCGTTTGCGCGCCGCCACCGGCTTTGTCTGAGATGGAAAATTAAATTCAAAGTTTCCGCGAGGTGTGAACCGCTCCACCTTCCTCCGGCCCGAAGCCGCGAAAATTTCGCGAAACACGATAGCGTAGAAACAAACGCGTTCTCGCACGCGCGCCACGCCGCGCCAGGCCCTGAGAACTCGATATAATCTCTTTCTTCTTCCCTCGCACCTGTCTCGAGGTAAGTTTACTGCCGCGAAGTTCCTTCATTTGTAGTAAGGTCTCGACGACGTTCATGCGTCGGGCATGAAGAATGAAGCCACTCTAGAGCGTTACAGAGCGTGTATTCTTCTTGTTGTTTAGATCATTTGAACGAACTACTTGTCATTGTCTTTCGTACGTTCGTCAGAAATAGCAATTCCTGGTGAGATGGCCTGGGTAATGGCTTAAACAAATTCCAATGCTCAGCTTCTTGCAGTAACGCGCTGAACGTTGCTTCGAGCTGAGAAATTGGACTAGAATACTTTGGTCTAGATCAGGGATCGTCAAATAATTAAAGGTCGATCCGATCTAGAGAGTCGATTAGGGGTCGATCCGATCTAGAGAGTCGATTAGGGGTCGACGAATACCAATGCTATTCAATCGCAAAAATTTATTGACAGTACATACGATTTTTGTTTGGAATGCCATTTCTAATTAGAATATAGTAAGTACAGTTTAGCTGACGCGACGAACATCGCTAATCTTGGCAAACATAATCAAGTACAACCTTCTCATTGATTTATGTAAAAATTTGATTTTGTCAAAATGAAATAAATCATTTAAAAAAACAAGTTTCTTTTTCTTTTTAAGATTTTTTATAGAGAGGTTTGATAAGAGAATTAGAAAATTTTCAAGGGTCTATGATCAAAAAAGTTTGGCGGCCCCTGGTCTAGATCATGCCAATAAATAACTCAGAAATGACAGTGTTCCGCAGTATAGACAATGCTAGACAAATCTACTGAAAAGTAAAATCCAACGTAGTCGCAATCTGACATTAATTGAAACCAGGGACCCTAACTGTTATAACCGTAAAGAAAAAAGTCATCGAAAAACAAGTATTTCATCGACTAAAATCGTATTGGTTAAAAATAAGGATTATAAGTAACCGAAGATTTTTACACTTGTTGGTAAATGTTATCGTTCAGAGAAATTCACTCCGGTCACTTATAATTAGATAGCGGATTGTACGAATTTATGGTGAAAATGAATGGGTGCAATTTAGAACAGTAAAAACATTAGAGGAATTTAAAAATACTATTGTATTATTTTCAGCCTATTAAATATATTAAGAAAGAAAGTAAATTTCTATTTCGCTCCAGTTTGGTGGAATTAAGGTACAAATTTTTATTTTGCATAAAGATCCGCTGTCTACTTATAACTGTTATCAATGGGAGAAATTTATTTCGACCGCTCATACCAGTTATCGATACGAGAAATATATTTCGATCGTTCATAACTAGACTGCAGATCTTTATGCAAAATAAAAAATGTTTCCACTGATTGCAAGACACAGGAGCGAAATAAAAATTTCATTCTTCTTTTGATTATCTTGTTAAGGTGAAACTAATACACAGATGGCCTTAAATCTTTTTAATACCTTCACTGTTTTAAATTGTACGTACCCATTTCTGTCATAAATGCATAAAATCCGAACTCTACTCATAACAATTATCGATGAGAGAAATTTATTTTGAACGCTCATAACAGTTATCATTGAGACAAGTTCAACAACATTGAGACATGTCAACAAACTGATTTTGTGTTGTACTTATGGTCTGTTCATTCGTCTTGTACGTAATCTTCTCAATGAATTTTACAGGCTTGCTCCATCCGCAAAAGAGTAGCCAACTCAATAATTAAATAAACAACCGAAATGAATTTTTGTCAGCGATAATTATTATGAAGAAGTGAAAAGAAATTTGATCATCGATAACTGTTATGAGCGATCGAAATACATTTCTCTCATCGATAATTGTTATGAGCGATCGAAATAAATTTCTCTCATCGATAGCTGTTATGAGCGATCGAAATGAACTTCTCTCACTGATAACTGTTATGAGTAGACAGCGAATCTTTATGCAAAATAAAAATTGTCTACCTGAATTGGGATAAACTGGAGTGAAGCGGAAATTTATTTTCTTTCTTAATATGTTCAGTGTGCTGAAAATAATGTAACACAGTATTCTGATATTCTTGTTATGTTTATACTACTTTAAACTTTGTTATAAATGCATAAAATCCGCAGTCTAGTTATGTGCGATCGAAATAAGTTTCTTTTATCGATAATTCTTATGAGCGATCGAAATAAATTTCTCTCATCGATAACTGCTTTGACCAATCGAAACAGTTTTCCTTCATCGATAACAGTTATCGAGGAGGATCCAATTTTTTGGATACTAATAACTGTTACTTGTAACCAACAAGTATAAAAATTGATATTTTTAGATCATTTTGTTCTTCGAATCTTTTGCTTTATATTTTGTGTACATTATCTCAATAATAATCAACATTTTATTACTGATGTTTATCGTAGAAAATTTTAGAATGGCTGTTATTTTTGGTCCCTGATTGAAACGATCTATTTCTATCGTAACTTATACTTATTAGCGTAACCAGGTGTTTAAGGCGCCGTGTGAACTGCGAATAAGATAAAAAAATAATAGAAACTTCTGTATGGAGTTGTATCAGATACACCACAGGTGTAGGACTTGCAATAATTTTAAAAGTAAGTTTTCAACTTTGTCGTACGATACAATGACCAACGCGCTTCGAGAAGATAGAGCACGCCGAGCTTTTACATTATCATCGTCCCTCGCGAGCGCGAGCGCTCGCGGGCAATTTATTGCGTGTAGATAGCAATTAATTGTAACTCTTGTTGGAGATGGGAATTCGCTCGAGGACAATTCTTCTCCTCCTTTTTCAGAATTCCTCGCGACGAAAGCCGTATAACGGGCATCCATTATAATACGCGTAACGGCTCTTAAAATAATTTATTGCCTTTGTCGTGCTGCCCTATGTCTGCCCGATATATGTGTATCGTAATTCTTCGGTATTCCAGCATTGTTGTAGAGAAGAAACAATCGATCACTGCAACGTGGTTTTATCCGCTTTTAAGTCTACCATCGTTAAATTACATTCCTCCGCTTTTAATTCATTGTAACCAACGCGAAACGTTTTATTATTAAGGGAACATTTCGACGCGATATTAACATACGTAAAAGATAAATTTTGTAACGCGGTCAAACGTCAGGAAATCTTATGCACCTGCAACATTTCAGTTTGGTCTGCGCTCAAAGCGTTCTACGTTTACATTACCGCCAATTTGAATGATATATGTGTGTGCGCGATGTGTATCGAGTTTATTGAAATACAAATTGCGAGCCTGATAATACACATTGGCTTTATCACTTGTTCAAATGTCTCTATAAATTGTATTTAATAACTACCGAAATTGATCATTAGCAACGTCCAGGATACGAGGTAACGTTTAAAGTGTCGAGAGGTGATGTTCATATTTCGGGCTGTAATCGAAAGACCACTGAAACGCTTATTGTCGGATTTAATATAAAAAAAAAAGTTCAGCTGTTTCAGTTTCTGTCTGTTCATTGGAATTCATGCCAATAATTTCAAAACGTGGAGAGTACACTGCATTAACATGAATAATCGCTACGTTCTTAATATTTGTTATTACGCTTCTGCATAACATTATATTTCGTTGACAGTATTACCATTTCACTGTTTGCACATCGTTAAAATCCATCGTTATCCTGTAACGCAGACGATCAATTACAGAGCATTGTTTAACAACCGTGAAATCTTTTTTACTTTACTAAAGTTTCGTTGGATCGTAATTATGGTTTTTCACGCTACAGAAATCTGACGTTTCCGTGCGTTTATCGATTGACGACCGTCTAACTTTTTATAGTTCACTTTCATCCTGTACGGTAATAACAGGAGAGCCACGCGCATTCATTATATTTTGCGAATTGTACTTCCATGCACGATCGCATGCCTCCTTCCGTGCACGAAACCAACCATGTATTATCCGCGGGCCATTAAATTAAAAACGAGTTCATTCTGGTAGAGCTGAACGACACTCCACGATAATTGATCATCGCCGCTCATAACGGATACAATAAAAATGCGGTTGCGTCTAAATTCGCAGAAAACCCCGAAATAATTCATCATACCGCGCGTCGATCCGGCCTTTTCTATGGGACGTAATACGAAACGGATCTACGGTGTCCCATCGATCACCGAACGTGTTCCTGGGAGTCGCAATAAGTCCACTTTTATTGCCAAAAACGAAGTCCACGTTGAAGCGCAAATATTAACGGTATCGAATATACGAGAATTAACAAGTTAAAAACGGAAAAATAACGTTTACGGGGAATATCAGTTTTCAGGTCCATTTATTCCATCGTGTATTGTGGCAACACATGGGTGCCAATAGCTTATAAAATCACGCTTCATCGGGTCACTAAAACCATCATTAAACGAGGTAACCCGACGTTGTTACCATGGGTTCGTCGACAACTCATTTCACCGACACTGTTTTCGTCGACACGATTTGACCGACAGTAACTTTCGTCGACACTATGTTTTCATCGACATTGTGAAATCGTCGACAAATGATTTGATCGACACTATGTTTTCATAGACGCACAGTCAAATCGTCGACGTATGCTTTCATAGACAGTCCGTGTTTAGCGACAGGTATGAGTTCATTCGTTTCCACGAACTGACATGTAGCTACATAAAAAATTGCTGTTATATTATACACCCCGACTTGTGACGCTGCTACAGTCCTCGACAAAATAATAAGACGCTTAGCATATTTTTAAATTTCTTATATTTATAAAGGTAGAAAATGTACGCTCCGTTATAATCTGAATACTACATATTATCTCCAAAGTAAACACGCAAAATCTTAGGATTGTATCGCACACCGTAGCAAAATTAGAGGAAGATATGTGAACACGGACTGACATTTCTTCGACAAAAGTATAAGACATTTGACTTATTTTCCACTCATGTGACTGTTACCATTAAGTTTTCTAGTGCGAACGTATTCAGACGTTGAATCTTGTGATTTTCTTACAGTATAAGTACATTTATTAAAACGAAAAATAAATAACGGGTCGAGAGGAAAGCATTTAGATAAAAGTGCACAAAATTTTTGATTTTGAGGTCATTTCAAGGTCATTCGTCTCGACGTTAGCGATAATCCTATGACATCCAAAATATATGGTGCCATTTAAAAAATTCAAGGTGACCTTTAGTTTTCTACGTAAAAAGCATTTTTTTCAGATTTAAGAATATGCGAACATGTAGCTCACCAAGTACTGAGAAACTTTTGTCTGAAACATTTTTTAATTACACTACCGGAAATGCCTAAGAAATGGTGACATAATTAACGGACACACCCTGTATATGTATATTCGTAGCATTCGTTCTGTTTATTCAAATTTTGTATATGTGTTTACACAATTACGTTTGAAATTAATTACGTGTACCTCTATAACTATACATATATGTATAATATAATTGTATAAGTTTGTTTATTTGAAGAAATGCTTTGTACTTCTCTTTATTATTTATTACACAAGCAACTAAATACGTCTAGAACATAACAGTGATAATAACGATTATTCAACATTAGATACTCAACATTAAATACGAATTAAACCTGTCGCTATACACGGACTGTCAACGAAAGCAGACGTTGACGATTGGACTGTATCTATGAAAACATAGTGTCGGTCAAATCACATGTCGATGAAAACATAGTGTCGACGAAAGTTACTGTCGGTCAAATCGTGCCGATGAAAACAGTGTCGGTGAAATGAGTTGTCGACGAACCTATGGTAACCCAACCCGACGTGTTCGCTTATCATTTTTTTTTTTTATTTTAAGCATTTCAGATCTCGACTGAGATCTATTTCTGTTGAAGTAAATTACAGTTTGCTTATTTTTCTAGGAAATTTATTGCGAAAAAATAAGTAAAACCCTCAATAATTCTGATGACATGTTAACCAATATAATCCAAACGCAATCGAAATTTCATCAATGCTTCAGGGTTTGAAATTACATTAATATTTGAATGCAGCACATAAATAGCTGCATTTCATATCATTCGCGAAACTAATGTTTCAATTTTAAAGGTTTCTATTTCGAAGGAATCCGAATATTTTGGAAATTCCGAGAATATGCTTTTCTATCTAAAAAAAAGTTAACACAAGTTACAGATTCGATAGAAAAATTCGGAAATATTGGTATTCGACTTACGGAGTCCAATATCGGGAAATGGAATTCAAATGGTCCTCGACTTTCGTTCTAAAAGATTTTTGTAACAAAATCGCCATGCCGAAGCAACCAGAAACTTGCCAAAATACCAAAAATATGGTGTTCGTTTCATAGAAACCCAGAGCTGCCGATTTAGTATAAAAATTTGGGAATATTGATACAGTGCTGGTAGAATGAGATGCAAATCTGAAAAAGACGGTGCTATGTAGTATCATTTTTGTTCGTAACTTTTTAATAAATTCTTTGAGCATGATTACTCCACAATATTAACCACAATGAACCTAGAAACATTGTCTGCTCGAAGAAGGGTATCCGACCAGAGCTTTATTTTTAATTTAATTAATAATAATATTGATTGTCCCTCTCTCCGTACGCAAATCAATTTCTATGTACCTGGTATTGAGAACTGGAGCAGGATTTCAAATACTTAAAGCTAGATCTATATTATAGCTATCTAGATCTATATAAAGCTAATACTATATTTTATAATTTAAAATATCCCCTATTTTAAATTAATCTTTAATTTATACTTGAATTTTCACACACACACACACACACACACACACACACACACACACACACACACACATTAAACTATATTTTATTTTAAAATACCCTCAACTTTAAATTAATCTTTCATTTATGCATTTGAATTTTCACATTAAACTGTACTTTAATTTAAAATGATAACAGGATTTCAAACACTTAAAGCTAGATCTACTTATGGAGTAATTAATCCAATAAATCGCATTATTGCAGACTCTATAGACTCTACTCACTATCTATAATCGTATTGATTTTTTTATTGAATCTTCACACAATTGTAAAAAACAATTGCGCAAGTTTATAGGATAATGATAATACTATATAGTTTGTGTGTGTGTGTACCATTAGTTTTTGTGCATGTCCCTTCTATGTTGTTATACTTTTTTATTTTTTATTGTTTTCTGTTTTAAGCATTTATGTAAGAGGGCTTCGGTCCGTCTATATAATAAATAATAATAATAATAATAAAAAATTTATTAAAATACTAGCATAAAATTTGATGTACACCTGCCGCACATGTGTCGCTATAGCCCCAGAGGTAGGCATTATTTGGCGAAACAAATATTTCAAATACTATTTAATATTTAATAATTTTATAATTTAATGAAATAAAATAGTATTTTAAATGAAATATACTATTTCGAAAATGAAATAATTCTATTTTAAGAATCTGAACCTCAAAATGAAATATTTCTATTTCAACAATTTGATCCACAAGATAAAATATTCCTATTTTAACAATCTGAAACACGAAATAAAATATTTTACTTTTTGCATTGTTATAATACTCTGAGAAACCGCATAAACATACAGTCAATCTTATCGTTAAAAAACGATCTACACTCATAAATGTACTGAATTCGTATCATGATTTTCAGCAATAATATTTAAAATTAAAATTGAAAATAAAGACAAAATATAAATATTTTCAATATTCTTTAAATAAAATACTATTTTCAAAAAAATTACTGCCTCAAATATAAATTATTTTATTTTCAAAAATTATAGCATCAAATAAAATATTTTATTTTCAAAAATGACTCCATCAAATAAAATATTTTATTTTCAAAGAGTTGTACACATACTTTAAAATAAATAGGATTATTTACTATTTATTATTTAAAATACTATTTTCCCCAGCTCGGTATAGCCCGAACTAGAATGATTTCAGGTTATTTTTCCTAAATATTTGTTTCAAGCCCCTGGATGTTAACAAAACATGGAAAAATCGGTAATTAAATTTCAAGGCGCCGATATTTTTTTAATTATCGACTTTTCTCTTTCGTTCTAGTTGCTGCTGTGTCCATGCTGATTAAAAGAATCTTGATGGTTTCAAATTTTAGGTAAGCAGAACGATCAGAATCAAGGACACCGTGGGACGACCTTTCTTCATGAGCGACTGGATACGACGGTATGGAGTGCCGTCAATTTTTTTATCCCGACGAAAAAAGTTAGGAATTATACTGAATATTTTACTGCAAGGATTGCTATAGATTTTCTGCGAGAACGCTTTTGTGAGAACATCGGCAAAATCATCGATTCGCTGAAAAGGAATAGCGATTGAACCCGGTGCGCCAGACGAGCCATAATTTCTCAAGTGGCCAGCAGATGGTAATCGCGGGGTAATCACGACCGCCTCAAAATCGTTGATAAAGCGTCCGGCACAGATTTCACGGCGCGCGTCCTGAAGCGGCCGACGCGCCGCGCTGCACCGTGCCGGCCGAGAGCGGATCTCGTGGATGCAAAAGCGTTTTACATAATTTAGATTAAACTTACACCTCGCACGGTCCCGCGAGCAACAAGATTAACGATTACTTTGCACTCACGTTTTCACGTTTATCCGGCTCCCGTCTCGGTTCCTTCCGCGTTGCGGCCGCGCTTTGTACCGCGCGCTCTCTACTTTGCCTTCGGCACTACGATGCACCTGGTCAACGGCGAAGCTCCGTTTCACGGGCAACTCGCTGTCGCTAATCGAAACTTGATATAATGATCGGACGGCGAGCGTTGGTCCCGGATCGCGTGTATGTCTGAGTCGGTGCTTCCTTGGAGACTGGCGAGTATCATACTTAATCTACGCGAGGCACTGGAAAGATCGGACGCGTCGAGGTGGTGGAAAGTGCGAGAAAGGAGGAGGTCTCGTCCACTTCCAAACGTGTCATCAGCACCGAGGCGATCGCGTCACAGCGGTGGGGGCAAGGTGGAATATTAGCGCTGGGCATGAAGGATCATGCCCGGATGGTACTGAAATAAACTTTATCTAAAAGTGAAGTTGGATATGTAAATAAGAACTCTAGATGGGAATTGAAAGTACGGACCCTAACTGTCATAACCAAAAAGAAAAAAGTCATGGAATAACAAGTATTTCATCGACTAAAACGTATTGGTTACAAATAAGGATTATAAGTAACCGAAAATCTTTTCTTTTGTTGGTAAATGTTATCGTTGAGAGAAATTCATTTCGGTCACTTATAACAGTTATCAATGAGAGAAATTTATTTCGATCGCTTATAACAGTTATCGATACGCGAAATTTATTTCGATCGCTCATAACAGTTATCGTTTGGAAAAGTTTATTTCGGACGCTCATAACTACAGTGACTCCCACAAATATTCGGACACGTAAAAAGCCGATAACTTTTTTAAAGTTGGACTATACGATTCGAACTTTTTTGGGAAGCTAGAGCAATTAGTTTACTACAGGATGTGGAAAGAAATATTTTCAACAATTAGAATTGGTAGGAATTGTATCCAAAGTTACTAAAAGTTGCGTTTTACAATTTTTTAATGTGGGCCTATATTGAAAATTTAAAAAATACGTTTTGTGGATCTCTGTCAATTATATGCACTGTGAAAGTTTCATAGAAATCGGTTGATGCGGAGAAAAACGACAGGCATTGAAAGATGTAAGAATCTGCAGTTACAGGAAGAAAATCGTGAAAACCTGCAATTTTTACCATCTTTAAACGTTTGTAACTCATTAGATCTACAAAATTTTTTAAATTTTCAGTATATGCCCGCATAAAAAAATTGTAAATTGCAACTTTTAGTATTTTTTCTACAATTCCGATCAATGGCCATTTTTCAAAAATTTTTTCACATCCTGTAATAAACTAATTGCACATCTAGCTTCCAAAAAATGTTCAAATCGTATAGTCCAATATTAGAAAAGTTATCGCATATTTAAGAGTGTCCGAATATTTGTGGGAGTCACTGTATATTGCGGATTTTATGCATTTATGACAAAAATGGGTACATACAATTTAAAGCCATGGACATGTTAAAAATATTTAAGGGCGTCAATGTATTAGTTTCTGCTTAATAGGATAATTCAAAGATGAATGCAATTTTTATTTGGCTCTTGTGTCCTGCAATCAATGCAAACATTATTTACTCATAACAGTTGTCGATAAGCGGAATTTATTTCAATCGTTCATAACAGTTATCGATATGAGAAATTTATTTCGATCGCTCATAACTAGACTGCGGATCTTTATGCAAAATAAAAACTTTATACCAGAATAGTAATAAACTGAAATAAAAATGTAATTTCTTTCTTAAAATGTTTAATAGATTGAAAATAATATAACAGTCGCATATCAGACTCGTCTAATTTTTTTTATTGTTTTAGATTACACCTACTCATTTGTGTCATAAATGCATAAAATCCGCAATCTACTCATAACAATTATCGATGAGAAAAATTTATTTTGGTCGCTTATAAGAGTTATCATTGAGATAAGTTCAGTTCGATCGCTCATAATAGTTATTGATGATGGAAATTTGTAACAGTTATTATTAAATAGTACAACTTTCAAATGGTAGACAATAAATTTCTCTGTTTTATGTCTGTTGATTCGTTTTGTTGTACAAAACCTTCTCAATAAATTTCACAGGACTGTCCCATCCGAAAAGGAGTAGACAACTCAATAATTAAATAAGCAACTGAAATTAATTTTTTCATCGATGAGTATTATCAACAGGTGATGAGAAATTCGATCATCGATAACTGTTGTGAGCGATTGAAATCAATTTCTCTCATCGATAACTGTTGTGAGCGATCGAAATGAACTGCTATTATTATCTATTCCATTCTATTCTATTATATATTAAATTTCAATAATAATCACACACACACACAACTTTTTATTAATGATTTTTATCGTAGGAAATTTTAGAATAACTGTTATTTTTGGTCCCTGCTTGAAAGATTAGCCTTGATTACAAGTAACTTGTTCCTTTGCGAAAATGTTCTTCGCGATTTTGTTAAGGAGTTATTCATGAAAAACCCGGACCAATCAGAGCACAGCTACAGCGTACGAATTCTGACTGGGCCAGCACAGCGCCATGCCCAATGGGACTTGCCGTCAAGCCGGGAATCACCCCTTTGAGGAAGTACAACATTTTTGGGACAGCCTATATAATAAACCTCTAGATTATAATATTACTTCCTGCTTCCTACTTCCATCTTTTCGAAAATCGCACGAATTTATTTGTCCACTATTTTCAGTTTTACAGCAAACGTTACCCAATAATAAACGGTTACGACAAAATACGAAACACAAATCGATAGATGAAGCTGCGCAGTTTTCATTGATGCACCATATGAATGTAATCAGATAAAATGTCGGTTCAGAAGAATCGGTAAAACTGATGAAAGTCGCAATTATTGTTGCACGGATCCAATATTTGAGAATGATGAGAAAAAATTGGATCAGTCCCGTCACTATAGAGCATAACGACCGGGGAAGGGATTAATCCGAGCCGGCCGGTGATCACCTGTTAGTGAACTAGTCTGATCGTGAGGGGATTACATTTTCGAAATGCGCCGCGTTTCAGCATCCGCCTCGGACACCTCTCCAGGGAAATAAAAGTAGGTATTTATATCTACGGACGGGATAACGCCGTGATACGCTCGATAAATAGGATTCCTGACGGCCCCAACCAAGTTTATGCAATTAATCCGTGTTTAGGTTCGCCAGCGACATTAGCTATCTGGTTATGCGGCGGCTGGTTCTTGCTACACTTTCGAGTCCTCCTAATGATAACGCTATCGATATTTATCTGCGAGCTGGATTTAGCTGCGAGCGCTAGTATGAATTGGACCAAGTGGGTTCACAAAGTAAGATCGTGGTAATTACAGGTCTTACGCTATGCGTCAGTTTTAACCCTTTGCGCTACTGTCGTTTCAAGTGGTTTAGCTAAAATGTATTCCGAAAGACTGTTTTTCGTACATATTTACTCGACACCTATGTAACACCAGAAGCCGGGAGCAACACTAAAAAAATAACAAAAATGTATTTACTCTTTGGTTGATCAAGAAAATTTTGGGATCCCAATTAGGAAGAAAGTTATAACAAGTTCGGTATAAAAAAGCGCAGTCCACAAAGGATGCCAAACAATTTAAATGGCTAACAAGAGAAGTTTAGCGATGGGAAACATGAAAGAAGTTTTAAGGAAGAAAATTCAAAAACGGCCGAAGTTCTTGAGGCGCAGGTAAGTGACTTCCACGGACAGTGTGTCTCAAGATAAATGGATCACCCAGTATATAATTAATTGGACTGGCAAGAAAGTAATTTCGGTATTTCAAGGTGAAATAAAACCCAATCTTTCCATCTTGTTCAATGATCTTTCGCCATATTTCTGGTAGCTTCATAATTTCGCGCTCATAAAACTTCCAAATTTTCCCAAAATTGGGTTTTATTTAATCTTAAAATAGCGAAATAACTTTCTTGCCAACCCAATATATCGAGACTGTCTAAATAAAAAGAGCATACCGACCAGCTTATCCGCTTGGATACGTTGTACTCGTTCGATTACGGCTGAAGGTGCTGTCCTCGAGTGACTTCACCCGATTGCAGTCTCCTCGTTCAATGACCATGACCTTGAGGCACGCCATGACGTATTAAATAGCAGGCTCGGACGCAGACGTCAGGAAGGAATGAGCGGTGTTGCACCGCGGGGATTTCCAGGAACAGAGTGAATCGTTCCCCGGCGAGATCAATTTTTTACTGTAGCTGGCCATTAATTGGACGCGGTATTACGGTATCACGACGATAATACTGCACGGAAATACTGCGAAGTAACCAACGAAATATGAGACATGACGTGTCTCGAGAAACCACAAAATTGTTTCACTTTTCCCTAGATGGAAATGTGACTCATTCGTCGAAAATAAATATTACAGCGAATGTTGCTTCACTGGGATTTTCGGCTGATTATTATTGGTGTTCATTAAGCACCAATTTATATTCGAAGCCGAGGCCTTTCCCGTCGCAAACTGGATTCGAAGAGGTCAAGATGCTCACAGAAAAGGATCATGACCACAACTGATTTTCACGGTCGGTGGAAATGCAGCCATTGACATTGCACAGGCAGGTTACTGCCGTAATTGGTACACGTCAGATGAATTTTCCGGTAAATCGAGAAAACGCTATCCGGTCTCCAATACCAAATACACAATTGAATAATGCGTATGACGCACGCGCTCAGTCACGCAAATTCACGCATAAATTTCAAACAAGTTTCGCGTGGTTTCGTCTTCGATTGCAGAACCAGCGTTTTTGCAGGAATCCGGTAAACAGCATCAGTATGCTAAAATCGGTAACAAACATCATCAGCTTCGATTGAAATGGATACTTGTGTCATCTTTTTATTTGACACATTCCACACGAATGTTAGTCAAGTACCAGCGATATTAAATCGACACATTCATTTACGTTATAATGGAATTAATGACGATACCAAAACATCTCTATTAACTGATATTAACTTTGGCTTTTCCACATTTACCAGAAAGTTAAATGAGGAACAGTCTGCGCTAATCATAAATGAGCTTTCAATTTTTTATCGAATAATTATTACATCACTCGGTGTAACAAGAAGGCAGACGTGGTAGATCAGCTTTTTATCCAGCGACCGACATGGGAGTGTGAATTTGCACATTCATTATCAGGCGTGATACAGGTTTTTAACGAGTGGAACAAAAAAAAATTGGCCAGTCAGAGTGCCGAAGAGCTGCTTGAACTGTATCTACAGAGTGTTTCATATATTATAGCGAAGGCAAACAGCAGAAGTTACGCAGAATTTCCATTAAATATTTTCCAATTCTCCAGGTACAGTGTAACAACCGAATAAAAAGTCTATGGAGATGTTTTAAATGGATTTATTCATAAGTCATTTCAATTTGTTATACTATTATTATTGTTGAATTGTGCTTAAACTATTTAAGAAGTTATTTGCAAAGTTTTAAAATTGTACAAAGAAACCGGTAAGACGATAATTTTTTCCAGGTAGAATCTCGAGGATAAAAAAATTAGTCATTTCAAACGGTAACGTAATTATAAATTTATGAAAATGAAAATTTACATGACGATCCACCGTCTAATCGGAATATGTATAAGATGATCCACTTACCTGTTACAAGTCATATCTCTCCGGTGCACTTAAAAAGAAACACAGAGTAAAGGAAAAATGAATAATTCAGAGAGTACTGCATTAGATAGTCTCGTACATGCTTTTTGCAAATGCAACTGATCGCATGGATTTAACAGCTGCAAGAATAAAACTCCAGTTTATCGAAGCCATCAAAGCAGGAATCTTTTTGGTTCTGATAACACATCTACGATCGTTGACGTACTTTTATGCGTTTACACATCGATATAAGACCTAACCGGTTACTGTAGTTTTACGATTATGTTATCGCATAAATCTGAAGCCCCTAACGGATTTTTACATTCACTGGTTTTTGCATCATCACATTAGTTTGGCTTCCAGCCAAACCATTCAATATACGTATGTATAACGTATCAGCTCTGAGCGTTCAGCCGAGGATAATCTGTTATAATCAATACGTACACATTAAAGTAAATCTGAACATGCAATAAATGTAGATTTTTAAAGAGGATTCTAATAAGTTGTTTTGATCAGGGACCCTACACTGTTACAAACAAAAAGAAAAAAAGCCATGGAATAACAAGTATTTCATCGGGTAAAATGGTACTGTTTACAAATAAGGATTATAAGTAACCGAAAAATTTTTATCTTGTTGGTAAATGTTATTGATGAGAGAAATTCATTTCGATCACTTATAACAGTTATCAATGAGAGCAATTTATTTCGATCGCTCATAACAGTTATCGATGGGAGGAATTTATTTCGATCGTTCATAACAGTCATCGATACGGGAAATTTATTTCGATCGCTGATAACAATTATCGATATGAGAAATTTATTTCGATTTTCGAGTTCGTTGCAATCGCTCATAATATGTTATCGATGAAGGAAATTTGTAATAGTTATTATTAAATAGTACAACTTTCAAATAGTAGACAATCAATTATTTCATAAATTTTCTATTCATAAAATTAAATGTGACAAACATGAGTTTTTCCAAATTTTCTCCCGACAAATTACACCGCAAGTCATCTAGCGTTAATTTTAGAGTAGAAAAGTCTATATTTTTGATTTTCCCAGTAATCTATAATATAATATATTCGTCTATATCGATATACGTTTTGTCTGAGTGCAATAGAGTCGTCCGTGAACAAAGACAGTCAACAAACAGATTTTGTGTTATTCTTATAGTCGGTTGATTCGTCTTGTTGTACGAAACCTTCACAATGAATTTCACAGGTTTGCTCCATCCGAAAAAGAGTAGACAACTCAATAATTAAATAAACAACCGAAATGAATTTACTCATCAATAATTATTATGAACAAGTGAAAAGAAATTCGATTATCGAGAACTGTTATGAGCGATCGAAATAAATTTCTCTCATTGATAACTTTTATGAGCGATCGAAATAAATTGCTCTCATCGATATCTTTTATGAGCGACCGAAATAAATTTTTCTCATCGATAACTGTTATGAGTAGACTGCGGATCTTTATGTCAAAATAAAAACTTTCTACCTGAATTGCAACAAATTGGGCTGAGATAGAAACGTAATTTCTTTCTTAAAATGTTTAATAGATTGAAAATAATGTAACAGTAGCACTAAATTCGTCTAATGTTTTTGCTGTCTTACTAGATTACACCTACTAATTTTTCTTATAAATGCATAAAATCCGCAGTCTAATTATGAGCAATGGAAATAAATTTTTCTCATTGTTATGAGTAGACTGTGTTTGTAAGACACAGGAGTCAAATGAAAATTTCTGTCTTCTTTTAATTATGTTATTCTGGAGAAATTAATAGACTGGTGGCTCTAAATCATTTTAGTATGTCTGTTTTAAATTGTACGTCCCCCTTTTTGTCATAAGTGCATAAAATCCGCAGTCTAGTTATGAGCCATCGAAATTAACTTCTCTCATCGATAACTGCTTCGAGCAATCGAAACAGTTTTTCTACATCGATAACAGTTATCGAGGAGGATCCATTTCTTGGACACTAATAACTGTTACTTGTAACCAAAAAGTATAAAAATTGTTATTTTTTAACCATTTTGTTCTTAGAATTTTTTTTCTTTGTATTTTGTGTAGGTTATCCCAAATTTCAATAATAATCAACTTTTTATCAACGATTTTGATCGTAGAAAATTTTAGAATAACTTATTATTGGTCCCTGGTGTTGATCTTATGTGAATTTGGTGAGCACCGGTGTGGCACTGAACGTGTTAATCGAAGCAAAGCCGTTCAGGTCGATGAAGTTATTGAGTGTTAAATCTGGCTGCGTTAGATGCCATCGGACTCTGTCAGAGTGCAGCGGAATCCTTTCCATGAAGCGTAATAGAAACTATTTTATCAGTTTCGAAGGAAATTTCGGGGTGAACCAGACACACGATAAGCCTCTCCGTAGATACCGGAGTCGGACTGAATTCGAGGAGGTTGGATGAAGGAACTAGTGGCACATCGTTCCTGTCTGTGCAGTCGCCAATGGCAACCTCCTAGATGCGCGACGACCTATTAGACTTTCAGAAGGGTGGTTGATCATCGAGCACATACTACGATCCAGAGTTTACACATCGTAGGCAAATACCCCGCCCGCGCGCGCGCGCACGCCCTTATGGTAATACCTTAACCCTTGCCGGGGGTTCATGTACGGCAACGAATGCGAGCGTAAGTTTATTACAGGGATCAGAGAGGCTTAAATTCAGATTGTCCAATGCTTTCCGACAAACTTCGGACAATTATACGTCCCGCGCTGAAATGTTTTGAGTGGACCGGAACGGACGAGCCGGTGAATAAGATTTTCCCGCAACGATAATAGCCCGCCGAGATATTAGACTTCGGCTCTCCACTTGCTCCGCAAACATTACCTCTAATACATGCTTAGGTGAACTCGGTTGATATCGTATTCGCATGTTTGTCTTCATTTTTAACTATTTTCTTTTTAGACTCGCGATGAAGATTCAGAACAGAGTCTAATAAATATGTATGTTATTAATTTCCTGTAAACCGAGATGAAATTTTATATATTTTTTAAAATAATTTTTTTTTCTTTATTTTACGTCGCACTTAACTGCCACGGTTATTTCGCGACGAAATTCTATTTTGGGTTTGTTAAGGTATAGTTATTGGAGAACGCGTGAGCATACAGTACAGGGTGGACGATTTATCTGAAGACATTGAAATATCTCGAGAACTATGCATCGGATCAAAACAAGTGGGTAATGAAAGATGTTCGTCGCGAAGGGGGATATCCAATGACACCGAACTCGACCTCCCACCGCCACCCCTTGGGGGTGGGGGTGGGGGAAGATAAAAAACTTAAATGGGTACCCCCATTTTTCATTGCAGATTTGGATTCTCCTGGAAAAAATACACGAATTTAACCTAGGAGTTTTAGCATTTTGGTTCACAGATGGCTCTGTAATGGACAAAAAACAAAATGGATAAAAAATCGTAGAAAATTGGGGATATCTCGAAAAATACACACATCAGATCAGAAAAATAAAAGTAGACGTATTTGATATTTTTAAAAATGCTATTCAATAAAACACCATAATTGACCACCCACCCTCACCTCCTGAGGGTGGGAGAGGGAATTATTTAAAAATCTTCAATGGGAAACCCTTTTTTATAGCAAATCTTGGTTCTCCACTGATTTGATACTATTGGTATAATTTCTTTCACAGATGTAGCTGCAATCGAAAGCAGTTGGAAAAATTCATGAAATAATTCCCTCTCCCTTTATTCCATACGATTTTATTTGCGAAAGTGTAACGACGCGACATCGCACAGTGCGTTGAGATGCCCGTTTTTTGGACAAAATTCCATATCTTAAAAACTATAAGTGGTATAAAAAAATGTTTCAAATAAAAGCTATAGGGTATAGGGAAGAGTATATGATGATTGTATTTGTTTGATATTGTTGTAACCTTGAGAAGTTCTATGAAGGCCACTTTTAAAATTTCATATGGTATTGTATATTTTTGATTACGTATTCTAATAGGTGAGGTTAAGACATTTTCAAAACATTACAAAACCATTATTTTTGCATAAATTTGACGGGCCCGTCTGTGGTAGTATGTATTGATTATATGTATTACTACGAGTGAGACAAAAGTCAAAATCGACTGTTTAGTAATACGATTATTTTCGTACGTTATATATACAATAAATAATATAAATAATAATAATACTATAAACAAAACAAATAAAAACAAAAATATCTAAAAAAATTGTTTTAAAATTTTCGGGCAGCTAGGGGCAGCTAATTCTAGCTTTGAGAAGTATTTTTTTACACCTTCATTAAAGTTGCAAAAAGCGTTGCAATTTCTGCTACTAAGTCCACTCCAACAAAGTGAACATGAGAATCAAAACAATGTAAAAATTGGAAATACTTACCCTCAAAAACACGTTCCATTTCAAATAATACAAAATTTTAACTTTCATCACACTCGTAGATTATCTCGTTTAGATGATGAATTTCAAGTGAAATTTTTGGCTCGCACGCAACGTGTGACAGGGCATCGTGAACGATTATTTTGTCCAATCTCACTTCTTATTTTAGTAATGTATACTAAAGAACCCCCCAGAGACAACATTGTACAATAACACGGAAATTTATTTTTTTATTTTTGTCCCATGACAACGCACTGTGCGTCGTTACCGTTATCGATTGCGGCTTTCAGATATTTATAAATTACGATTTGGAATGTGACGATTGACAGAGAAAGACGTTTTTGTAAATCTCAAACGGAGATTCGTGATTATTCAGGCGAAAGATACCTTTGATCCTACATTTCATGTATGTTCACCAATTACTCCGAGATGGATGGACCAATCAGTGTAGGGTATATCTCCCGATTGGTGCATTGAAAACAAATTTTGCATTTTTTCATTCTTTGCGGTTTTTATTGCCAATAACCATTAAGCGAAAAACCATCCTACTAGGTGTTCTACAAATTCTGCTCGTTCCACCAAAAAGTGTGAAATAAAAAAATTTTATAAAAAAAAAATTAAACCGACTTCGAAAAAACACACTGAAAAGTATGAAATAATTTCCATTTAATTTATGTGAATACACACGAACTTAAATACAATCTTTTCGGAGGCGGCGCAAAATTGAAAATTTTCGGCACTGAAAATTACGAAAATCCTTAAATTCTTCTACATGCTTTCACATATTAATGTATCTTTTCTTCCCACCTACTGATTTCCAAGTTCACCGTATTCCAAGGAAATCATAATCAGCGACATCTATCATTTGGAAAATTTTCAAAATTTTGCGCCGCCTCCGAAAAGATTGTATAGTATATAAGTTCGTGTGTATTTACATAAATTAAATGGAAATTATTTCATACTTGTTAGTGCGTTTTTTCGAAGTCGGTTTAATTTTTAGGAAATTACGAACCACAAGAAAAGTTCTAATAACTGAAACCGTGAAATAAATCATAGGGCAAGGGGTTGAACGTCCTGCAAGAATGTTTATTTCGAACGTTAATACTTACGAATATTAAATACTTCCTTGACAAAAAGTTCTTACATTTAAAGTATGAATTTATGAACCCCTCTCAAAGTATCCTGTCCAAAGGAAAAAAGTCCAGGCAGCCTGGCGAGAGGAATACGTCATCTGTCCAGCCCCTAAATAGAAAGCCTTTTACGAGGGGGTCAGTAAAACGATCCTCGAAGCGATGGATTAGCCTAATATATTCGCGGGGTGTATAGACGGTGGTATTAACGCACTCGGGAAGCAATGGATACAGCGTTAGAATTTTTCGCGTGGAGAGAATGGGACCGCGGATCTATGTTTATTGTAGGTCGGTCCAAAACGGAATCCACTTACCGAAAGAGGGGTCTCGCGCGTGCTAGGCAGCCGACGGAGAGTCTCTCCCTCTCTGTCCCCCGGTTAATGAAAGTTTAATCGAAAGAATCGAGCACATAAATGATGAAGCATGGCGACGGGAAGGAGTCGGGCTTTCGGAAAGTAGTTCGCGATATCGTAAATCACCGTGCGCTGTGCACGTACACGCGTACAAACAGTGTAATGCATTCGCGTGCGTACCCGCCTCGGAAGCAGGATAATGTATTCAGAGAGATGTAACGTATCGACGTCGAATCTTCCCCCCTTGTGCCCCTCCGTTGCCATTTGAAAAATAACTGTGTCGTTGGTGAACGGAACCAGGGAATAGAGAAGAAGGGGGCGGGCGACAGGGTTGGGCGGCCATTTGGGATAACGGGTGAGGGGGAATGAAATTACGTGGCAGGGAATTCGTACTTTTGGGAAGCCACAAGCAAAAGGACAAGTGGGAATAGCGAAGGAAGGAATAGAAATGGGAATTTAGTTCAATCGAAAAGATTCTTATTAGTGTTGGTTCCCTGCTGGGTAATCGCAGCTCAGCGCGGTAATTGCAAATAATCCGTGTGGCTGACAGAGTTTCATTTACAGCGACAGCGGTGGTCGATGAGTGCTGCGATTAAGACGAACCGCGAATATTTCCCGCGATTTATCTCGAATTTCGCACTGGCCGGATCGATTCCTCGTTTCCGAAATTCGCGAAAATTCGCGGTCGGCGAGAGGTAGCGAAGTAGCCTCGCAATATTCCAAAATAACGCAGACTGCGGCATGAGTCCGGAAAAAAGGATTGTCAGGATTTCTGGACCAAGGGGAGAGAGAGGGAAGTAGAGAAACAGAGGATGAAGGGCGTGGGAAGTAGAGAAAAAAGGAAGAGAGAGAGAGGAAGAAAATCAGAAGAGGGGGAGGGGACGGAGATAGAAAAAAAAGGAGAAAAACGCAAAGGAAATTCAGCCGAGTTTGTTTTTCCCCATGCAACGCGCCAACATGAAAAAAGGGGGAGAGGGTTGGGCCGGCAGGAATACTTAACTGCATCCGTTGAATATTCCGAGACAGAGATGCAGCGGGCTGCACGTACGCGCCACCACGCGGCCGTTCTTGTTCCGATATAGGTGCACATAATATATGTGCGCGTGTACATATATCCACAGGGCTCTTCGGAAAAGGGACAGCGCACGGCTGTTTAAATTACTAAACTTTAAACTTTCACTCACGTATGCAAACTAATGCAAACTGGAGGCTTGTGGAAGGAACTGCAAACAGCTCACTCGGGAGTCCCTACTACCATCCACACTCCCAGGACGGGTCTCTCGACACCCTCCAGCCTCTGCAAGCCGCCTCACTCTTTCACCCCTTCCCCGGGGAACTTCTCTTTTCAACCATCCTACAAGCTCCTCCGTTTCCAGCCAGAGTCCCAGCTATCTATACAGGGTGGTACGACCGGTAACGAGTCGATTTCACATTTAAAAAAGTACAGTAAAAAACGTGAAATAACATTTTCTTCGCATGCGACTTCGTTTTCGAGAAAATAAAATATTTCTAGACCCGTTCTCTCACTTGATCATCAAAATTTACCGGTTCTCTGTTTTGTTGGGAAGTTAGTTCTTATTGCGAGGCATGTTCGAAATTTTCGTCACAGGCACAGATGAGAAAATCGTGATATTTACATTTTCCTTCGCAATTTCGACCATTAGAAATTTTTATTAAATCTTTTGCTTGCATTGTAAGACGAGTGTTTTCCGCTTGACTGGTCTCTAGGAAAATTTTGACAGTTACGGTAGAGACCTTCGCAACAGTTATGGTAGAGAATTCCCTATTTTTTTATGCGGAATAACCTGGTTTCCAGTTTGTACCAGCAGTTACCGAACACCCTGTACATCGGGTGTCCTAATTTTCCTGTCGACGACTCCAGACGTTCCTACCGGTATCTTCCTCGCTCTCCTGTTGGCCACCGGTGACTCTCCGACACCGGCGAATGTTTTCGCTTAAACCAAATGAAGACCGACTAAAGCACGTCATTAAGAGCGCGAAGTGGTATTCATCCCGGCGTCCCTGGGGAGTCTCCTAGGCGAGCAGGTGAGTTCGACGCATTCGCCATCGGTATCTAAGGCTTTGTCGCGCGTAAACAATCTTCTTGAACTCCCGACCATCCACCTCACTCCGAACGGTTGTTATCAACGTCATTAAACGCCGTGAAAGGTCAACGGTTCCTCCAGTCATCGGTCTCCTTTGCCACAGTCGCCAGCGAACTGTTGGGCTAGGGTGTCTCAGAAGCGCCAGTTGCAACCTGAAACTGAACAGAACTTCCTAGCGACGGTAAATACGGTGTAGGAATCTTGAGCTGTTGTTTACCTAACAATTTGCAAACGTTTACAAATAGTCGCCTCTAATATCAACGATCTTCTAGCCCCTGCTTTCAGTTTCTACAATAATTACGTTTTGTTTTTGTCACAGTTACACTGTTCCGTCGCAAAGAACCGTACTCCTCCACAAAGAATCGTATATCCTCGCGGAAAGAATGGCTGTATGAAGTGTCTGCCTTCGTGCCCCTTTTTATGACAAGTTCGCATTCCAACGTAAAGTATCGTGGTCCTTCAAGTTAAACCGTATGTCCTCACGAAAAGACTAGATTCACGGAGAGTTTCCGTCGGACCTTTTTTTATGATACATTCGTGACTAAGAGACCGTTTCAAGGATTAAGCAAGCATTTATTGCTTTATTCAAGCAGATGTTTGTCGTTTCGCGGTTTGTTACAATCATCGGTTGTTAATAAACAAATCGATCGTCGGCTCGAAATGACAACCAGCGAGACAAGCGGATCGTCATTAAACATCTAACACCTACACATTCTATGTATTTGGTGGCCATCCCAGATGTGGTCCAAACGTCAATTTCGGTATCTTGTAAAACTCGCGGCAATTTTTCTAACCTCAGTCCTGGTTAACAATGTCCACTGGCATAAAGGCACGGTTCTCAGGAATCCCCGCGTTCGCTAAGTACGGTCAGGGATACATTCGAATTCTTTCAGATACGGTTCTAGGATATACAAAACTGCTACCCTTCAGACAGTGTCGAATTACCGAGACTATTTATTACTCGAGTCAGGTATCACCCCACTTCGCCTTCCAGCCTGGCCTCCTTTAGAGTCTCCGGAAGGAGGTCTGAACAATTAAGGGTGTCCTGATTGGAAAATGCTGATTTGTCGAAACCAATCCGTGCACTTCGTTCGATAAGGCAATCGGTGACGTTGCACCGATGCCCAAATCGAGAAACACCCCTTCTCGCATACATAGAAGGGTCCTCACAACGTCACCTTCTCACAATAATAGAAGGATCTTTTCGAGACACCCCCTCTAGCTACATAGAGGGGCCTCACGAAGAACGCCATCTCGCATACATAGAGGAGCTCTACAAACTCTCGACTGGGAGAGAAGTCAATTTTGACCAGTTGAGTTCTAAACTCGCACCGTGATACTTCACAGTCAGTAACATAGTTCAGTTAACGCTCTCAAACGAGCTTCGAAAGATTCTTCCCTTGTTCGCCCAGTTGGACAAGGCAAGTTAAAACCGGATCGCACCAGACGAGATCCTACGCCAGGGGTGGCCAACCTGTGGCGCACTGGATGATTACTACAAGTGGCGCATTGGATCCTTGCGCCTATACTTATTCTTTTGAAGTAGGCGCCATAACTGAATCCATCTTCATATTTTCAACACCTGAGAGCTCTCAGTTGAATTTATACAGCGTTCTTACTCATCAATTATAGGACAGTTTACAATTAAAGGATGGGAATTGCGGTGTTCAAGACAGTGATCTCCCTCTCGTCCAAAAGATCATTTCTCACTATTGTAGATTAGTGCTCCAATGAACGCGTGTCTTTTCAACTGGCATAAGTTAATTAATTTAGTTTCGCGATTGAGTTATCTCTTTCCGAAGCAGATCCTACCCCTATTCTTATTTTCCAACCGCAGCAACGAACGTAAGAAGGTAGAAAAAGTGCTCGAGTTGTATGGCGCACCTGAACTCGCAAGTGAGAAAATTTTACGCATGGTATGCGAAAGATTGGCCACCCCTATCCTACGCGTATAAGGCAGGGTCCGCTAAATTAGCCTTACTGATGAATCCTCTAGCAGAACCGGGACGAAACGCGAATTCATAAGCACTATCGTAATCATATCCGAACATTGAACTTGCTACCCAATATTAATTTGGCGGGTAGTAATCGGCGTTACCAGGAAATTGACGGGTTCACGATATCAATCGTCTCGTCACGCGTCATTCGTGAGTCGTCGTACGACAAAACATACATCGGTAACAGTTCACGTGACCGTAACAATCGCAGCGTAAACGATTCTTCGAATTCGTACGTCTTATCGCGAGAAGTTGGAGGAAGAATTAATGGCCGCGGTAGACAAGCTGCTAATTTCTGACAGATTAATGGCGATACAGTGGCAAGCTCGACGATCCCAATTTGCGAAGGGTACAAAGATTTATTAGAGGCAGTCCACGGCGAAGATAAGAGAGACAGAGTATCCCACGATGTTTCATATTTGATCATGCGGAGAAACGGAAGAGGGTGAGAGCCGGGTTGGTTGGCGAGTCGATCGGTACAAAACAATCTGCACTGTTGGCGGGCCGCGTTTTCTTGCTGACTGTAATCCGCAAATTGAAGTCTAATCCATAATCAAGCTAACGTAGACAGTAGACGCGGGGGCGGAGGGGCCGTATCCGCTAACTCGCAGCTAATCGACAAACCGTGGAGACACTGGTGCAGCGTGCGTACGCGCGAGAGCAACGATAAGTCAGCGAAATTATCGAGATTGTCTTTCGAAGTTACTGCGCCAGTGCTTTGTGGGTAATTTAGTGCGAGCAGTAAGTAATAATCGATGCCGAGCGAGTAACGTGGTCTGCGGTAGACACTAATAAGGACATACATACATACACGCAAGTATCTATGCATAATACACGCGCCGCTACGTAATAGATGCCGGTTGTAACTCATGACCGAAATCATGCGCGTCCTTGGTTGTTAGCGAGTGCAAGGTTCACCCGTAGAAAATTCAGCCGAAAACTTCGGTCCGCGGTTTCGCGATTGCGTCGCAGGACGAATGTACCGCATCAGCCAAAATTGCATGTCGCCATCGTCGCCATTATGGTATCGCTATTCTATGTATTACGTTCCTCGCGGCTGGCCTGCGGTAGTCTGAGTTTGAATTAGGATAATGTTTTCAACATTCGAAATACTTGGATGATTTAGATTGGAAAAGGAATCCTGCTAGGAAGACAATCGCTGATACACTGGCCAAAATTTCTATAAGTCATCTTCATTTTCATAGATAACGAAACGATATTATCGTTTTTGTTGATTTATCGTATCTGGTCTTGTGCCTTGTTGACACCAGTGTCACCAGATTGAGCTCGAAACGGAGCTCCCGACTCCCCTACTTTCCCCTTCCACTACCCTATTCCAGCAATGCGCACACTCCAACGTGCCCCACTAAGACCGTAGATTGGTCGCGCAGTAGCGCAACTGTTCTGGTCATCAGAGAGGGGGTACACATTTTTGCGTGACTCCCCTAGTCTGGCTTCATTGGTTGACACACGGATCGAGGGACTGCCCCCTCTTGACCGCTATGTTTACTACATTTACGTTTGTTTTAATTTCTTTCTGTGTGGTGCAGAACACAAGTGCGAAGTTTCTATTATATAAAGTCACTTAGTGTTTCTCCGCAGGGACCAAAAATAACAGTTATTCTAAAATTTTCTATTCTATTCTATTAGGTAAGTATTTAATCTTTTTAACTTACTTCTCATCAACCAATTTTTTAATACCTTATTCTTATTTTTATCACCAAAACTTAAAGTATTGGTTGACGAGAAGTAAGTTAAAAAGATTAAATACTTACCTAACTTCCTGTGTAAATGAGAATATAATTATGGAAAATAGATATCTAATTTAAATTACATTACAGTCACACATGGCCTACAAGGAAGTGCCAGCGAGAATCGCAGCGAAACGTCAAGTGATCGTTCGTCAAGTGATATACGTCAAGTAAACGTTCAAATACTTCATTATATTTAATTTTATTGTGTGTTATGTATGAGAATACAGTATACTTTCAAGCTAGTGGGTTATCAAACTATTTCAATGAAAAATGATTACATGAATTACGTGAAAAAATCTACGGGAAATGATGTATAGCATGTCTTAAAAGAATTTTTTCCGCGCGTGGGACTGAAAAACCTCAATTTTTATGAAATTGTACAAGTTTAACGAATTTTCCCGAGGTTAAAAAACGTTCATACCATAATCTCCCTATTTTTCCCATATTCTACAAAGTTTCAGCTTCAATTTTTTAAAAATTTCATCGCTCTATCTCATTTCTATCGAAAGTTCTTTGATTTTGTCGCCGATTTCGTCCGAATTGCCCACTGTGCGGCGCAGCGACGGGATACGGAGCGGCGAACGACCGTTCTAATGGTGAGCGCTACTGGCGACAACTCATGTTTAAACATGTTTAAACAATCATAATGTATTGATATTATATATCACTGGATTCGGGAAAGTCTACAGAATCTTTTGCTGTAAAGAACATTGAATTGAATATCTTTTACAATAACATCAGAATATTTGTTTAAAGTTGAAAAATATGTTTTTTTTTTCAAAGTCATGTTCCTCAAAAACTATGCGTATAGGAGAAAAATTAAGGACAGATTCGGAATCAGCGCAAAAAACTCTATAAGAAGGACCCAACAGTATATTAGGAACAAATTTGGTGTTGGACAGTGTAATTATTGAGTTGTCTACTCTTTTTTGGATGGAGCAAGCCTGTGAAATTCATTCAGAAGGTTTCGTACAACAAGACAATCCAACAGACCATAAGAACAACACAAAATCTGTTTGTTCACAGACGACACTGTTCCACTCGGGAAAAACGTATCGATATAGACGAAAATATTATAGATTATTGGGAAAATCAGAAATATAGACTCTCGGATTTATCAAAACTAGCGTTCATAATTCACGCTGTGCCCGCAACTCAGATTTGCGTTGAACTAGCTTTCTCTGCTCTAAAATTAACGTTAGATGATTTGCGGTGTAATTTATCAGGAGAAAATTTGGAAAAACTCATGTTTGTCACATTAAATTTTGTGATCCTAGCAATTAATTTTATGAATAAAAAATTTATGTGAAATAATTCAATGTCTACCATTTGAAAGTTGTACTATTTAATAATATCTATTACAAATTTCCTTCATCGATAACTGTTATGAGCGATCGAAATTAACATCTTCATTGATAACTGTTATAACTAGACTGCGGATTTTAAACATTTATGACAAAACTGGACACGTGCAGTTTAATGCAGTGGACGAATTACGAAGATGAAGGACATAAGTTTATTCATTTCAGCTTAATAGAACAATTAAAAAAAGAAAGAAATTTCTGTTTGGTTACTTCTTCGATCGATAACTGTTATGAGCGGCGAAGAACGAAAATACCATTATAGAAATTTCGCAGTTTGTTCTGTGTAAAATTATATCATTGTTTTCTTTTATCAACAAATGTTATACTTATGTTTCGAAATCGGTCTGTATACTTTCTTTATATAATCCCGAAATGCCACCAAATACAAATTTTTCATTGGTATGGTATGATTATAAGAATTCGTTAGAAAATACAGTGATATTATAGAAATTTCGGTGAGTGTATTTCCTTCAGCAACGAAAGTCTGCTCTGTACATTATATCCTCGTCCATTTGAGGACCAGCCCGTCTATTCAGTCAGATATTTTTCACTTACCTTATCCTTCGCGAAACCGAGATTTAGAAGGCATCCGACTGAAGATGCATGGCGTATGATTTAAAATTCCTAACAGCTGTTTCTCATGGCAGTGAAATCGTCTTAGTACGTCAGGGGACTGTGGCAAGAAGATAGAAGCAGTTTATTCGTGAAACGAATAGAAGCAATTTTTCTAGAAGTAAATTGTACCGTGTTCCTGACTTTTAATTTCAATTTCACCGTGGCTGCTTTGAAAAAAAGTGAATTCGCATTAAAGTCCGTGAAAAACATAAACCGTTCTAGCGAAACCTAAAAATTTCAGTGTCATTTGGATATGATAACGTCCTACCTTTTAAATCAGCATTTGCGTCGCATGCGAGAAAATTAAAATGTCTGGCAACGCCGTATAATCATGCGCGAATCTGTTTCGCCGAAGACGACAAAATTCATTAACATAATTAAAATGACAGCGGTCGAAATGAAACCGAGATGGTAGCGCGCGTGTATAGTTTACATCCCCATTATTAATGTTGATGCAATTAATCTATCCATGTCGGGTGTCACGGGAATCGCGTAGTACGTAGTTTCTATTCGCAAACCATGCGAGAGTCAAGCCTCACGGCTCGGTCTGAAATTAATTTCTACGCTATTTTCACGAGTCTCGAATGGCGGGCAATGTCTAAAGTACATGATTAATCCTGACTATGTGCCCTCTCTTATTCGCGCTGAACCGTAGCCGTTATTCGAATTTTCCAATTTCAAATTACCACTTGCAATTTACGCGCGCGATTGGATAAAACAAGAAACTGCATGTTCTGAAAAAAATCTTTAATCAGTGGTCCACGCTTTTACTCTCGCGATAAGCAAGTTTGTAATTTTTTTAGTAAAACGCCTCGATAATTCTACGGTGATTTCTGGTTCATACAGGAAGTTAGAAACGGAATCACGTTATTCTCACAATATGTAAATTTATAATTAGAGTACGGATGTTATGCATTCACGACAGAAACGAATAAGAGCAATACAAAACTGAAAAGACATTGAATGAACTTCAGCATGTTATTACTAGACTGCGGATCTTTATGCAAAATAAAAAATGTTCGCATTGATAGCAGGACACAGGAGCTGAATAAAAATTGTACTCATCTTTTAATTATCCTATTAAGCTGAAAGCAATAAATTGGTGTCCTTAAATATTTTTAACATGTCCACTGCTATAAATTGTACGTACCCTTTTTTGTCATAAATGCATAAAATCCGCAGTCTAGTTATTACATTATTTTCGGCACGTTCAAATTATCAAAAGGAAGAAAACATTTTCTACGCTGTCGTGATTATTGTTATTTAATTATTAAAGCAGCGATAATTGTGGCCCCGGTAAATAAGATACCCATATTTGCAATTCAATTTAAAATTTATCTTAATTACCGCGATAAGAACTGAATCAGCCCTTATATAACAATAATTATCATATTATGATGCATCGTGGCAATTAATCTGCGAAACTGCATTCATTGCGCACAAAGTGATTAAACTATTTTCAGATGTAAGATTTTTTCACAATCTGACACAGCTTCGTTATAGTCATAATTTACTTACATTTACAGTAAATAAATTATACGTAGATAAAAATTATATTAATGCTATCGGCGCACTGGTTCGATCTTTTTTTTTATGTATACTGTGTGCATTCTGAATTGCAATATTCAGTAATTTTTTCATGTATCTGTTCTGTAAATTTAACAATTTGTTGCAAGTGAATATAGAAGTGGTAAGTCTGTTCACTTTATTAATAGCACTATTTCTGATGAAATTTGATGAATAGGAATAGTTTTCTGTTACTTATCTTCGCTATTGATAAATTTATGTTAGACCAGTCACTGAGAACTTTCGCAGTTTGTTTTCCAAACTGTCTTGATATTGACGCATGGAAACTTTCATTTGTTGTGAAATATTTCCTTATACGTAGCTTGCTATTAATGAAGCAGCAGAGAATTATGCACCGGCACGGAAAATATGGAAACACTGGGAGAGATACTGGAAGAACACAACATTTAAAATTCCACGAAGTAGTTTGATAAGCACCGATATTAAATTCTCATTACCAAGTGGTCGATCGAATCAATGAAAATCCTGTCGATCTGGATGTACTATATTTCTAGGTATTATCCTCTTCCATGATTTCTCACAGTGTTTCTACATATTTCATGTGTAGTACTAATGCGTAATTCCCCGCTGCTTCGCTAATAGCGAGCTATACAGTGTGAGTCACGCAATTGGGACAGCTTATATCTCGTGTTTGGCAACAGGTTGAATTTCATTTCGTAATTTTCGTCATGAATGCATAAAATTCAGTCTAATTATAGGAAATGACATATACAGGGTATTCCAAAATTCCTTCAACAGCCAGAAATGGGAAGTTCCTGACGTCATTTGAAGCGACATTTTCCGCGGCGAAAATGTTATCCGCCGTTTTGTTTAGGAGTTATTAACGAAAAACACGGACCAACCAAAGCGCGACCTAGACGCGAGTTGGCACAGCCGGCCCGGCGCGCCAACTGTCTATTGGCCGACTGTGTCAACTTGCGTCTAGGTGGCTCTGATTGGTCCGTGTTTTTCGTTAATAACTCCTAAATAAAGCCGCGGATAACATTTTTACTAAGGAAAATGTTGCTTCAAATGATCTCTAGAACCTCCTATTTCCGGCTGTTGAAGGAATTTTGGGACACCCTGTATATCTTTTAATCGTTTCAACTGCCAAACTCAATTTGATTCACTAGTTTACAGTTTTTGATTTAATTCTAAAAATTAAGTTCAACATCCCATGAATCGGAAACATTTTACCTATTAATATTTACAAGTTTTCTTTCGTCTAGTCCTAATTTTATTATTATACTTTACGAATTTACGTTCCAAACAAAATCATCCTAATATTTTTAATGCTGAAAACATCTTTTGGCTGCTCTTTACTTTACCGGGCTCAAAATTTGAACCTTTCTCCTACGAATTATGATATATTTGTTATATAATCCAGTAGATTTGTACCCGGCGCGGATGCAGATCGAAGTTTCGATCCTCTAGGATCAATAGTTGAGAAGTTATGGTCGCTTAAAGTTGAGCATATTTCACGTTTCTTGACAGGTAAGGGCGTCGCCATATTGGTTTGTAGTGACGGTCGCACGCCGCTTACTGAATTGGTTAGGATTAAGTCGAGGGAGGGGAACAAGGTAAGCGGCTCGCGGCCGTCACTACAAACCAATATGGCGGCGCCCTTACTTGTCAAAAATGCTCAACTTTAAGCGACCATAGCTTCTCAACTATTGTACAAATATGTACATCATAATTCGTAGGAGAAAGGTACTAATTTTGAGTCCGGTAAAGTAAAGTTTACCCCATTTTTTAAATTTCAACGTGTGAACATAGTACAGTCAACGAAAAGTTGTAGAGGGAAATGGAACACGATTTTTAGCGAGGTGCAGGGGGGCACGTTGGAGGTCCCCCTTTTCGGTTTTCCGCTTATATCTCGGAAACTATGCGTCCTAGCGATAAGATCATTCTATACAAAATTAAAGCTGACAAAATGTGCTATAAGATTGACTGCATTCAGCTTTTCGCTATCTCGCGTAGTTTCGGAGATATCAGCGCCCAAAGTTCACTAATTGTTAAAAAGAAAGTGCATAGCCGGATAAGATAGTCAAAAATACCCTTGAACCGAATTGTATCGACGATATGTCATTTGGTAGGGCACCAAGAAAAAACAGACTGTGCAAAATTTCAACCCTGTATCTCGATCGGGAGTTATGAGGTAACATCGAAAAATCAGTTTTTGGCCTACTTTCCCTAGTTAATGATGTTTAGAAATTATGAGAAAAATCTGACACATGTCAAGAACCCAAATACATACTTTGCAATTGGTTTCAGATTTTGAAAGCGAAAATCCTGCTAGTAAAAAATCAAAAACCTCAAAAAAATCGAAAAAATGCAGATTTCACATGGAAGTTCTAGAGTGACAACATTTGTATTTTTACAGTAGCAATATATTGTTATAGGTATTGTTCATGAATTTTTTCAGATTTTTTGGTTTTGGTGCGCACTGCATTCAGCTTTTCGCTATCTCGCTTAGTTTCCGAGATATCAGCGCTCAAAGTTCACTAATTGTGCTGAAGAGTTAGCTGGTCAAATAAGGCAAATACGTGAGGCAAAAATTTCTTTTTCATAATTAGTGAACTTTGAGCGCTGATATTGAAAAACTGGATGCAATCAATCTTGTGGCACATTTTATCAGCTTTAATTTTGTCTTGTCGCTAGGACGCATAGTTTCCGAGATATAAGCGGAAAACCGAAAAGGGGGACCTTCTACGTCCCCTGCACCCCGCTCACCTCCTAGGAGTGGGGACTTCAAATCCAAACAAAGTCCCAAAGTTAAAAATTGTGTTCCTAGCATTTGCCTCTACACCCTCCTTATGAGCATTCATTGACTGGACTAACAGAGATGAAAAACAAAAGCGAAACATGCATCAGAATTTTCTTTGGAACCAATCATTTCGTCACGGACTTTAAGAACGTTAATGAATAGAGATTGTAGAAATGGACATTCGGAAGATATGGAAATGATATATTTCTTGAAACATCCGGCGAAGTTCGTTCCCCTCTTCGCGTGCGAGATTTCCATTGAAAGGCAAAGTCTCGCAATGTAACCGATGAACCGAACTGTTATCAATTTGAAGTTAAACGGAATGAAGCGCAACGGCAGAGAATGCTCGCGCCTGCCAATGAAAGTAGTTGAATTAAATGGCGCGACTGAATCGCACGAATTAAGATCGGTTACGGCGGAATATTTTTGGAGGAGGTCCCTTTTTCCTCTCGGATAAATTATTCATGACCTCAATGGCTGATTAATTGGGTGCTTAAGCCGAAGGATTATTAAGATAAATGGCACCCGATAAAAAAACACTCCTTCTGTCATTACCGAGTACGCTGGAATATTTTTTCTCGAATTAACGACTCCATCTCCTCTCGCATTTCTACGTAAACAACGCTCTCAAAACAATATCTCCGTCTAGTTACGGTTACTAGAAAACCATTCCTTCAAATTTTCTATACAGGGTATTTCACCTAACTTAACCACCTTGAATATCTTTGTTGTTTTTAAAGATACGTCAAATGTCTGAGGGACAAAGTTGAATGGTAAAATGGGGCCCATACGGTACCAAAAAGATTTTTGTTTTTATATAATTGTTTTCAGAGATATGAAGGATAGATAGTCACCTTCATTTTTTATATGGGATGAGGTACTTTTTAATACATCAATCGATGCTGCTGGACATTCGTTATAAAAAGGTACTAACCTATGAATGTCGAAAAGTTAGTAGTTCAGGAGTTTATTTCAACATAAATTATTCTAAAACACCATTACTGCCGTACTAAGACATTAGCGTTTATTTATTAGTGTAATGTCTCAGTACGACAGTTATGGTGTTTTAGAATTATTTAAATTGAAATATCTCCAGAACTACTAACTTTTCGACATACATAGGTTAGTATTTTTTTATAGCGAATGTTCAGCTGCATCGATTGATATATTAAAACATACTTCATTCTATTTAAAAAAATGAAGGTGACCTTCATATCTCTAAAAAACAAAAATTTTTTTGGTATCGCATGAGCCCCATTTTACCATTCAACTTTGTCCTTCAGACATTTGACGTATCTTTAAAAACAACAAAGATATTTGAGGTGGCAACCTTAGGTGACCCACCCTGTATATAGACTGTCTCATTGAAATGTGACTCCCTAACCCGCTGCCGGCAACCCTGGAAATATTCTGTGTGCCATTTTAAACTGTGGTGTCCAAGGTGATTCGGAACTCACCTTATAAAAACTGCAGGTCGCGTCGCGAAATAACCACAGCAGATAAGAAAAGCGACGTAAAATAAATTAAAAAAAAAAAAGAATTAATGTGACTCCCGAATATTTTTTTTATTTTTCTACCTTTCAAATAACTACATATTCTTTATCACATCGGCTCGTGAAAAAGTATATTAAAATATTACACTTGAATTTCGAAAATGAAGGTTACATTCTACTTTTTACATTTTTGCTGAAAATAATTTATTTATTTATTTGTGATTCAACTATCGCGGCGATCGAGATCTACAGAAATTAACTTAGGGGGAGGGTGTAGCGTTCACGTTACGCGCAGCTGCACACTTGATCTCGAGGTGCGCGTTTGATTAATCAGTCAATTAGTCGAGCCGAGACTCCTGGAGCGAAAGGCCTTCAGAATTAGGTCCATCTTGGGCTACCTTCGGCTACCTCGGAACACCTTGAAAATTGACCTTGGCCTACCTTAAGCTACCTTGGGCTGGTGGTCCAGAGATTCTCCAATATTCGCACAGTTTACAATTGGCCTATGTTATTACAATGTCACGCTCTAGTGACTTCAGCTGTGACTGACCGTGATTGCGGGACCCCGGCTCACCCATAAAACAAGAACAGGTGTGGGAGAGAGTAGTAGCCCAGTAGAAGGTGGACCTGGTCTCAATTTTTGAGTCCTGGACTGTTAGGTCTTTTTTGGTGGGTATGGGCCCAGTACCCATCTTTAACCCTTTGGTTACCCTGAACGAGATATCTCGCGCCCCGATACTTCCCGATAAACACTTTTATACAAAAGACAAATATATTTTATACGTAACTATATTCTGATTTGTGAAAGGAAGAAATTAATGAAATCTTTATCTCGGGTAAAAAGACTGAATAAAACAGCAAATATTTCGTCTATAATGTCAAACCAGTAGTGCTAGGTGGCGAGACATCTCGTCAAAAGTGTTTATCGGGCGCGAAATATCTCGTCCAGGGTAACCAAAGGGTTAAGGGAGATGGTAGTACGTAAATGCACTTTTTCCCTAACAGTCCTTAACCTCTAAAAAAAAAATCCCGGCTCACCTCGGTTGCAATAATCGGCTCATCACTCGGAAGGTTTGAGGTCGTTGGAACAACGTATATTTTTTTATACTAAAAACCTAACAATAATTCTCTAAGCTGTCGATCAAAATTTATTATATAGCATGTTTATTTTATCTTGAACACCTAAATTATTTCCGCTACTATTAAAAGTAAGAAAAAATAACTAAGTAGGATGCATGTACATGGTTTTAAGACGCGCATCAGATGGTAAAATAAAAAAATCCTTTGAAGGTAATTTTAACAGTTTTTTCAAGGTCACTGTATTTTTTTTGCATATTAACATGTATTTTTCATAATGCAATGTTACAGTCGGCGTCAAGATGAGTTCAACGATCTACACACCATGACCTTGCAGTGACCTCGAAGGCGAAAAAAACAGTTTCAGTTTGAAGAATACAAAAGTAATAAAACGAAACGGGTAATATCACCTTATTTTTTTAGTTACTCAAAATGCTGACCGCCGGCAGCGAGACACGTCTGTACACGAGAAGTCTAACAAAAAGTTTAAAATCTACTGTTTATAACGAAAGTCCCACGACGCTGGAAAATATGAAAGAACGAATACAGAATGCATGTTGCACCATGAATCGCGGAAATGCCATAAGAAATACCCTTGAGTAATTCACTTCTCCTGGCGTCGTGGGACTTTTGTTATAAACAGTAGGTTTTTAACTTTTTATTGGACTTCTTGTGTACAGTCGTGTCTTGCTGCGGACGGCCAGCATTTTGAGTAAATAAAAAAATAAAGTGACATTCCCCTTTTCGTTTTATTACTTTCGTATTCTTCAAACAGAAACTGATTTTTTTGCCTTCAAGGTCACTTCAAGGTCATGGTGTATAGGTCGTTGAACTCGCCTTGACACCGACTACAACATTGCATTATGAAGAATACATGTTAATATGCAAAAAAAATACAGTGACCTTGAAGAAACTGTTAAAATGACCTTCGGAGGATTTTTTTTATTACCATCTGATGCGCGTCAATGCATGTACATCCTCTTTAGTTATTTTTTCTTACTTTTAATAGTAGAGCGGATATAATTTAGGTGTTCAAGATAAAATAAACACCCTGTATTTTCGACATAATTTCGTGTTTCCTTTTAATCCTAAGTGATCCTATATCATAAAGCGCAATCTTCCTCCTTCAATTTACGACCTCGGACGTTCTCGGAACACATTGTAAAAGCACTTTGAAAATTTTTGATTGTCGACAATTTCTAAAAATGCTTTTCTCGGAATTACGATTTGTGATTTCGCGGTTTCCGCCACTTTTCAATTACACTATCGTGAAATGTATTCTTCCAGGTTTAATTTGACGCTAAAATCAATTAGATAGTATTAATTGTGCGATTGGCATACTTCTATACCTCGTCTGTGGTTTTACTCCCGGTATCTCGTTACAACGAGTTTCAGTCAATGATGTTTATATGAACTATGAACGTTTCGATAGTCACACGTATTCTAAGAGGAAAATATCGAAGTTGTTCGGAAAATATGAATCAGACGTCGAGATATGAATGAAATTATGATAATTTGTTCTCTACGATGCGGAAAACATTGTTGCGTCAAGTTTTTACGTTCGATTTGAGGAAATGTGAAGAAGTATACGTCAGCGTCTCCATTATGGCTAACAAACATATTTTACATATTTTTTTAAAATTTACTTTACGTCGCTTTTTTAACTGCTGTGGTTATTTCGCGACTGGACCTACAGTTTTTATAAGGTGGGTTCCGAACCATCTTAGGCACCATAGTTTACAATGGTAGATAGAATATTTCCAGAGGTGCCGGACCTATTTAACATGGTTTCTTTCTTTGTAACTCGGACTTGATGCGAGAAGAGTTACCACGAAGAGTCTCCAGTATTTGTCAATCAAATTACAGTCAAACCTGATTTTGTGCGGTAGATAGGCACCGCAGAAAAAAACTTCATAAATAGCTATAACAAATAATTTTTCAAAACATATTAGAGAAAATTTTTTTTATGCGGTGTAGGTGGACCGCATAAAAAGAGTCTCACTTAGAAAATATGTCAAAGCTTTACGAGATAGCGAGAAAGTGCTTTCCAAACAAAATAAATAATTAAATTACACAAGGAAACATTAAAAAAATTTTAATTTCTCATTTTAAACATGGAAAAATATTCAAAATGAATACATAATTCAATACGTACAGGGTGTCCTGCTGAAATGAGATCAGCAGGATATCTCGGAAGACGTTGTCTTTATCGAAGAAGTGTTCCTACAAAAGTTGTTCGGTATGATGGGCTACAATACGTAGTATTAATTGTTTTCTTGTGGATAGAGTGGTGGAGGACATTTCAAGGTCACCTTGATTTTTTGAAACGGAATGTCTATTCTTTATACCATAGATCGTTGAGTATCAAATTCTGAGTATAAAAGTGTCGACCTTCATATGTCCTGAACCTAATAGTTAACGAGATATTATCGAAACAATTTTCTTTCTTTCTGGGATAATATCTCGTTAACTATTAGGTTTAGGACATATGAAGGTCAACAGTTTTATACTCAGAATTTGATACTCTATCTATCTATGGTATAAAGAATAGGACATTTCGTTTTAAAAAATCAAGGTGACCTTGGAATGTCCTCCACCACTCCACCCACAAGAAAATAATTAATACTGCGTAATGTAGCCCGTCATACCAAACAACTATTGTAGGGATACTTTTTTGATAACGACAACGATTTCCGAGATATCCTGCTGATCTGATATGATATTCACACACCGCATAAAAAAATCACATAGAAAAAGATCGCACTAAAACAGGTTTGATGTAATGAAAATCTCGAGTAACATTTCCCATACGGAGCAGAGATATTTATCGGGATTTAATACGCTAGACACAACACAAAAGAGTCTCGTTTCTTCCATGTTCAGTTTACTTTTACACTATAATATGAAATTCTACGAACGAAAATTCGGAAAATTGACTTGGGTTAAAAATTATTCGCCGCAGTGTAGTTTGAATGTGCCGCGGAAGTGAGGGAATAAAAGGAAACCACATTGGTCAGTGTCCTTTCTACCTTTCTAATAGTATCGATTGTATCGTCCTTTGATCAGGGCAGATGTCGAGCACGGTAAAAAGTAATAATTTCACTTCTGTTTAATTTTACAGATTTCCCTCAAACCTGCACACTAGACGGGCTTCTATTTAACGTTCGCGGCGACCGCTTCAACCACCAAAAGCTATAACCGACGGAGTAATTTTCAATTTGCCTCGGACAGCCGATTGATGAGTTCTGAATTCTTCTTTGTGGTTCATTCTTTTGCCTTCTGTGCTCGCCGGGGGTTTGACATATTGCAATCACTTCGAAAGTAAAGCATTCTTTCGTAACCGTGAAACAGAGTTATAGTTTGTGACTTTACAGGAGAGGGAGAGCTTTATCGACAATTAGCCAGAGGTGGGAATTATTTCACGAAACAAATATTTCAAATACTATTTAATATATTTTAGATTTTATTTTGCTTAAAGAAAATAGTATTTTAAATAAGATTTAGAATTTCAAAAATAAAATATTTCTATTTTAACAATCTGAACCTCAAAATAAAATATTTCTATTTCAACAATTTTTGGCAAACAAAAACGCATGAAGTATGTGTGACTCTTATGTCACTCCAACACACCTATAAATGTATTGAATTCGAACCATTATTTTCAGCAATATCTAAAATTGAAATTAAAATAAAGACAAACTACAATTATTTTCAATATTCTTCAAGTATATATATAAAATACTATTGATTTTCAAAAAATGTACTGCCTCAGATAAATTATTTTATTTCCAAAAATTACTGCATCAAATAAAATATTTTATTTTCAAAAATTGCTGCATCACAAATATATAAAATATTTTATTTTCAAAGAGTTGTACACATACTTTAAAATAAATAGGATTATTTATACTATTTACTATTTAAAATACTATATATTTTTTCTCCCAGCTCTACAATCGGCATTGGTTTAACAAATACAAATTTACATGTATACATTTACACGTACACTAGAGACCGCAAGTCGCTAGACAGTTCGTGGGTAATTAAAACTGTGATGGACGTGTAATTTCCGGATTTGTCGATCATTTACATGGTGGAACGAAAATATTCGAACTGGATGCTGCAACTATATCTTTACAGTTTGAAAAATATTACCCTATTCCACAGTCCTATACAGGGTGTACCCGTTAAGTTATGTCTCCATTTTTTAGGCATTTCCGGTAGTGGAATTAAAAAATTTTTTAGATGAAAGTTTATCAGTACTTGGTGAGCTACATGTTCACTTATTCTTAAATATGAAAAAATGCTTTTTACGTAAAAAAGTGAAGGTCAGCTTGACTTTTTTAAATGGCACCATATGTTTTGGACATCATAGAATTGTTGCTGACGGCGAGACAAATTCAACAGTTTATTACACTATGACCTTGAAATGACCTTAAACTCTTTTATACAAAAAAAGAAAAATTATTTTTTACAATATAAATCAAGTTACATCAGATGTTCGAACTGCGATCCACCTTCTGTGATACAGAACTTCGCTCTTTGTATTAGATTTTTCGTTGTCGCCATAATTAGGGCATCTCGGTTTATTTTTACTCTCGTCGCTTCCCATATTATGTTTGTATTTATCACTTACGGTTCAGAATCATCAGTTTGTCATCGTGTCATTGATCTAATCAACTTATTGACAGTATTCCTTCAGTCGTAGTTTAGTGTAGCACGATTTGATCTTTCAGAATGAGTAAGTTTTCAAATACGGGAAGATGTGATATGTTATCTGTTTTCAACGTTTGTCCTACTAGAGAAACGTTCCGTAATCTTCAAAAATCATTGCTTTTACGTGGTAAATATCCTGATGGGAAACATCCTAGTCGCAGTAGACCCGCCATAAATGAAGACAATGCAATATTAGTCCTAAGTTGTTTTGAAGCCAATCCGCACGCGTCTATTCGACAAGTTGCAAAAGAATTGAATATGTCGGTCACAAGTATTAATATAATTACGAAAAGATACAAATATCATCCATTTAAAATGACATTAGTTCAAGAACTGCGTGTTACCGATGGACACATGCGATTAGAATTTCTGGCATGGCTAGCTGCTGCTAATGAAGAGGATCCTGAAATTTTTATGAAAATTATGTGGACAGACGAATCTTTTACAAATAATTGTGTTTTCAATCGAGGAAATCAAGGTTATTGGTCAACATAGAATCCACACTGGTCGCGAGATCGCAACTTCCAAACTAAAATTAGTGTCAATGTTTGCTGTGGTATTTTAAATGGTCACTTAATCGGACCATATTTCTTCGAAGAAAATTTGACAGCTGCTCGATATCTTAACTTTTTGGAAGAAAAACTTCCACACTTATTGCAAGACATTGCACTGAACATTAGGAACGATATGTACCTTCAACAAGACGGGCGTCCTGCCTACAATGCTATTATAATTGGGGGATATCTTAATAACCAGTTTAGAAATCGTTGGATAGGGGAACGTATGGTCCAATTCGTTGGCCACCACGTTCTCCGGATCTGTCTCCGTTGGATTTTTATCTTTGGGGATATCTGCAACCCGTTATATACGACACAAAATTCAATAGTGTTAAAGAACTTCGGAATCGCATAACAACTGCATGTAATAACATAAAGAGACGCCCTAATTACGACAACAACGAAGTTCTAATACAGAGAGCGGAGTTCTGTATCGTAAAAGATGCGGATCGCAGTTCGGATATCTAATGTAACTTGATTTATTTTGTAAGAAATAATTTTTCATTAAAATTACGTTTGAACAAAATTTTCGAGTTTGAGGTAATTTCAAGGTCATAGTATAATACACTGTTAAATTCGTCTCGACGTCAGCAACAATCCTATGATGTCCAAAACATATGGTGCCATTTAAAAAAGTCAAGCTGACCTTTACTTCTTTACCTAAAAAGCATTTTCTTAGATTTAAGAATATGCGAACATGTAGTTCACCAAGTACTGGCACACTCTTGTCTAAAACATTTCTCAATTGCACTACCGGAAATGCCTAAAAAATGGTGACCTAACTTAACGGGTACACCCTGCATTTTACTTTTATCAAAACTTCATAAACGAATTCGTATAATTAACGGAGAATCTCTCCCACAATTATCAGTTTTTGAAACCTACTTTTGCAAGTGAAATTACAAATTACAAGAATAGTCGAAATTGTCGACAATGAACCAAGCAATCACCAATTTGATCCGACCAACACTGAAACACATTCCCAGGCGAAAATTGATAAGGTTACTTGCAGGAATAATAATAATTCCGGAATGCATATTGTGTACAGAGACGCAAAACCAGAAAAATGATGGCTAATTCCCCGTTTTAGTTTCGCGTGATATAGTAAAATTTCATATAAATCCACAAGTAGTTATATCAATAAAAAAATAAACTTGAGTGTACGTTGACTTTGTATTGCGTCGGTGTACTTACTTTTGTCACGAATGAATGGAACTCGCAGTCTAGTTATATTACAAAGATCGATTAACCTTTAGAAAGATCTGTTCCCAGTTATCGAAACTTCCATTCTCCTCTTTCTCTTTCTCTCTGTCTTCCGCTCTTTATCCCGGATAATTTATTGGCGATGAAGCAGAGGGTTCGTTTACACTTTCCCAGCGAAAGGAGTCATTCATTATCGCGTGCACGCCGGAAAGAAAACAACGCGAGTGGAAATCTACAACGCTAATGAGAAATCCCACACTTTTCTGCCAGCACGAGCATTCGGCATCGGTTAACCTTATCCTTGCGGCGGGATGGTGCTGGTCTCCTTCTGGGGGTGGCGCATTGAAATTCAAATAAACTGCGAGCAGAACGCTATTCTCTGCGTGCTGGGCTGCAACCACTGTCTTTATGAGCGATTTACTGCGAATCTGTCCTGCGCGGACGCATTAAGCGCGCGAAACATAAAGAGAACGAAAAGGTCAATGGGGGGAAACAAACGTGGTGACCCCCGTGGCTCTTTGAATGCGTCTGAAACGGCGGGAATCCGTTGCTGAAGACGAGACAGAGCAACAGACTAGGGACTACCTTGAAAAATTCAATGCCAATTATATATCCTTGTCGGTTATTAACGAGACTGTTGAGAAACGTCAATCCTTTTAATCAATACCTGCAATTCGGTTCCAAGCAGTGTTGAACATACAGTGACTCCTAAAAATACTCGGACACTTTTAAACAGCCGATAACTTTTTTAAAATTGGACTATATGATTCGAACTTTTTTGGAAAGCTAGAGCAATTAGTTTACTACAGGATGTGCAAAGAAATTTTTTTGAAAATTGCAATTGGTCGGAATTGTATACGAAGTACTAAAAATTGCATTTTAAAACTTTTTTTTATGCGGGCCTATATTAAAATTTTAAGAAATAGGTTTTGTAGATCTGTGTCAATTATATGCACTGTGATAGTTTCATCGAAATCGGTTGATGCGGGAAAAAACGACAGGCATTGAAAGATGTACGAATCTGCAATTATAGGCCGAAAATCGTGAAAATCTGCAATTTTTACCATCTTTAAACGCTTGTAACTCATTGCAAGGCTGACCGATTTTGACGAAATTTTCAGAATATGTTTATTTCATGCCCGCATAACAAAATTGTAAATTGCAACTTTTAGTATTTTTTCTACAATTCCGGTCAATGGCTATTTTATAAAAATTTTTTCACATCCTGTAATAAACTAATTGCACATCTAGCTTCCCAAAAATGTTCAAATCGTATAGAACAATATTAGAAAAGTTATCGCATTTTTAAGAGTGTCCGAATATTTGTGGGAGTCACTGTACCAGGTATGTAAATATGAAACCGGAATTTTTTTATAAAAAATACACGTTTATTGTATGACAATGCTACAAAATATTTTATTCGAAGTATTGCCCATCGGTAGCTACACATTTTTCCCATCTCTCTGACAATTCGTGGATGCCACGCCAAAAAAACTGTTCCTCTTTTGAGGCAAACCAGTCATTGAGCCGTGTCCCATCGATGCAAATAAGTAATAGTCGGATGGAGCCAAGCGTGGTGAGTAAGCCGCATGCGAAAGTATTTCCCAACTAAATCGTTTCCTTTACCGGTTTTTCTGTGTGTGATGGTGCATTAGCATGAAACAAAATCACTTTGTGTTGCCTTTTTTGATATTCCGGTCATTTTTCACGCAAAGCTTGATTCAAATCGATCATTTGTTGTCGGTAGCGTTCAGTATTAACGGTTTCGCCAGGTTTTAGCAGCTCATAATAGATCACACCCTTCTGATCTCATCAAACACAGAGTATTGTTTTCCGTCCATAGCGATTTGGCCTTGCAGTCGATGCCGATGGTTCGCCTGGAATTGCCCATGATCTCTTACTCGTAGGATTCTCGAAATATATCCACCGCTCATCGCCAGTCACAATTCGATGGAGAAATTACTTTCTTTTGTACCTGGTGAGCAGCATTTCACAAGTGGTTTTTCGGTTTTCCTGCTGTCTTTCATTCAGTTCATGTGGAACCCATTTTCACATCTGAATCTTTCCCATGGATGAGCGTCGTCCTCATCCAACAATGCTTGCAGATCGCTGTTTTCAAACTTTTTCGGTGGCTTTCCACGTTCTTCGTTTGTCACATCAAAATCGCCATTTTTGAATTTTTTAAACCACTCAAAGCACTGTGATTTACCAAGAGCATGCTCATCGTAAGCTTCGACAAGCATTCGATGCAATTCTGCAGCAGTTTTCTTCAAATGGAAACAGAAAATCAATGCTGTCCGCATTTCGTAGTTTCCAGGCAGAAAATTCGACATGTTCAACGTTATTAAAAACTATGCTGTTGTATGAAACTTGTACGGTTGTGAGTTGAAAATCTCTACCAGATGACAAAACAAGAAAATGGCGTCAATGACGCGGTTTGACGGTAACTACATTGACAGCTAGAGCGTATTAAACAACGTGGAACAGTAAAAACATCCCACGTAAGGCAAGACCCAGAAAATCTGATGAAAGAACTGGTTGAAAGATTTATCGTCTATCTGAGGCTGACCGTTTTAAAACCGCAGTTGACATACACAAGAAAATATTAGCAAATTCGGAAGTAAACATTAGTATAAGGACTGTGCAACGAAAATTAAATGAGTTTCACCTGAATAGACGCGTTGCTAGGAAAAAACCTTTCATATCCGAAAAGAATCACCGAGCCAGGATTGCATTCGCGAAAGAACACTTTAAGTAGATACCACTACAGTGGTCAACAGACATTTTTACCGACAAATCTAAGTTTAATCGCTTTCGATCTGACGGGAAAGTATATGTTAGACGCTGAGTAGGAGAAGAATTTAAGAAAAATTGCATAAAACCGACGGTGAAAGGCGGTGGAGGATCTGTGCTGGTTTGGGGTCCCATGAATATAAACAGTACGGGTCCGATTCATCGAATAACAGGAATCATGGACAGATTTATATATTTGGATATTGTTAAAAATGTGTTAGTTCCATTTGCCGAAGAACGTATGCCAGGAAATTGGAGCTATCAAGCGGATAATGATCCGAAACACACTGCGCGGGTCGTTAAAGCGGTTTTAAGTGATCAAAATATTAATGTAATGAAATGCCCGGCGCAATCACCGGATTTAAATTCGGTAGAAATGTTATGGATTGATGTAGACAAACATGTAAGAAACAAAAATCCGAGAAACATTGATGAATTGTACACTATAATAAAAGAAGCAAGGAAATCAATACCTGTTAGTCGATGTATCCGACTTATTGAATCGATGGCACGTAGGTGTGCAGCAGTTCTTAGAAATAAAGGTTTAGGTCCTAAATATTAAAATTTCATAACTGTAACTATCAAAAAGCTGTAAACAAACAAATATTTTACTATGTACAGGGTGTATAAAAAGTAATAGTCATCCGTCCTAGGGGTGAATCTACACCTCTGGATCGGTCGACATTTGTAAGAGAAACACGCCGCAAAATTGTTTATAACAAAGAAAATTGTTGTTAAAGTTTTTTTTACATCAACGTCTTCTACTCGTCGAGAAGAGGAAAAGTTTGGAAGGAGTCATATGTCGCAAACATATAGTTATTGAGATATAAGCTGTTAAAGTTTTTCAAAATTTGATTGTGTGAAATTATACGTATAGACAAAAGCGTACTATGTACTACATTCCACACATCCGTGTCGATGAGACAGAACATGATCGTTTGCGTGCCTCGAGCCAAACGAAATTTAGTAAAGGAACATTCGTCGCTAGGCCCGTACCAAGTCATCGTCTCCCTACCCATTCAGATCATCAATTTGAAGTTGAGAATTTCAAGTTACATTATTAAATACTAACGTAAAGTTTACTTACAAATTTTTCAGAGTCTTATATTCCTTCGGCGGATCCACAGCACACTACCATTTACTCATGCGAATAATTGTGCTTGCCTTCCGGGCTCAATGTGGGCATACTTTCCGATACAGTTTCTCACATACAGTGACTCCCACTAATATTCGGACACTCTTAAAAACACCATAACTTTTTAAATATTGAAATATACGACTTGATATTTTTGAAGATGTTAGAACAATTAATTTGCTATACAATCCGACAAAATTTTTTGAAAAAAACTGCAAGCTGTTGGAATTGCAGAGAAAATACTAAAAGTTGTATTTTTCGAAACTTTAGGAAACACATTTCGTAGATCTGTATTAATTAAACATATTCTGAAAATTTCATCAAAATCGGTCGACGTTGTAATGAGCTACAAACGTTTAAAGATTGTAGACATTGCAGTTTTTCACGATTTTCGGCCTCCAACTGCAGTAACTCTAAGGATTCTTACATCTTTCAATGCCTGTAGTTTTTTTCCGCATCAACCGATTTCTATGAAACTTTCACAGTGCATATAATTGACACAGATCTACAAAACCTATTTCTTAAAATTTTAATATAGGCCCGCATAAAAAAAGTTGTAAAATGCAACTTTTAGTATTACCATTTCTTTTCACATCCTGTAGTAAACTAACTGCTCTAGCTTCCCAAAAATGTTCAAATCGCATAGTCCAATATTAAAAGAGTTACGGTATTTGTAAGAGTGTCCGAATATTAGTGGAAGTCTCTGTATGTCCACTTTATTTCTAACCACTTCATATGCATTTTAAATCCTGCCTTTTGTATCATCTATTTAAGAATGAAAACTTAGAAGAATCGAATGTCTGGACTCATAAGAATCGATGTTTCTCGAAGAATCAATATTTCCAGATGATTCTCGAGAAATCAATTTCGTCTGTCTCGAGGCACGCACACGATCATGTTCGGTCTCGTCGACACGGACGTGTGGACTGTAATAGTAGGCTTTTGTCTATACGTAGGGGAGAGTCGTGGAGTACCGACCGCTCTAAGTTTTCTTGTTATAGTTTGGACTAGAATCGCTAAAAATTAAAATTAAAAAAAGGAATTTGTAACTCAAAGGGAACTTAATAAAAGGCGAGAAATTAATTTTGTAAAATTTAATAGTTACTATTCATTATTTGTAAGAATAAAGATATTAGAATTTGAAGGAAACAAAAAATTGTCGTCCAGTACCGACCAATTACGTATTTAATAGATTTTTCAGTCTAAATCATTAATAATGTTAAAACAAAACATTTAGATGTTAGAATACGCATTTTTATTCAAATTTTATTTATACAAATAATAAAATAATTATATATTTTTATATATTATGTAATTTTTTTTTTGTATACCTTTCGTTTAGGGGAGGCAGCTCCGATGACCTTCACTTTGACATATGTTATTAACAACAACATTCTGAACAATTTTTGTCATTACATATACCCGGTGCTCGGCTTTAGTTTCCGAGATAATTGCAAAAAACTATTGCTAATACTGTATTGCATTTTCCGTTTTCGTGCACGCTCCGTGGCAACGTAAACCTGTTCCGGAGCCGCATCTGTTTATTTTTCGTTTGTAAACATGTTGTGGAGATGAGAAGTGACCATACCACACCCACCCACCCAGTGTTTCACACGCACCCAGTGTTTCTAAAAAGAAGGTTCTCACATTATACAGCACAAAATCAAGTGAGACCAATACAGCATACATGTATTATATTATCGCATTTGATAGTAAAACAAATTGGTATTGGTTTTAGCTGATTTTATATTGTTTAATGTGAGAACCTTCGTCTCAGAAACACTGGGTGCGTATGAAACACTGGGTGGGTGTGTGTGGTATTGTCGCTTGTGGTATCGTGTGTTGGATAATACCTGTATGCTGTATTGGTCTCAGTTGATTTTATATTGTATAATGTGAGAACCTTCTTTTTAGAAACACTGGGTGGGTGTGTGTGGTATTGTGTGTTGGTTAGGTTAGGTGGGGGTATCTCGAAAACTAATTCTGATTGCATGAATTTTCCATTACTAGTTCAAATTCTGTATGAAGGCTATATAGAATGCAAAAATTATGCGATCAGAATTAGTTAGGGTTAGATGGTGGGGGCGGAGAGGGCCGGGTCAGGCCGGCCCGACCACGCGATCGCAAATTCAAAAGTAGTCTTCCAAAATTGAAAGCTCACCCTTTATAGAGTGATACTCTGTTCTGTTTTCTCTCTGACCCCCACAACGTGTTTACAAACAGAAAATAAACAGATGCCGCCCCGGAACAGGCTTACGTTGCCATGGAGCATGCAAGAATACGTAAAATTCAATACAGTATTTGCAATAGTTTTTCGCAAATATCTCGAAAACTAAGAGCGAGCACCGGGTATATGTAATGACAAAAGTTGTTCAGAATGTTGTCCTCGACAACATATGTCAAGGTGAAGGTCATCGGAGCTGCCTCCCCTAAACGAAAGGTTTACCTTTTTTTTTGTTCTGCGTCATTTTAGACTCGAGGAGTAGTTTCAAAGCCGTATTCATATCCTCAACTGTCCATTTTCCTTTTTTCTGCTTTTGGAATTTAATTTTGTAAGTAAAGTAAATAAACATCTTCTAACTTCATTTCAAATGCTAACAGATTAAACTTACAGATAAGAAAAGTTTGGCTTATACTGGTCGACGATTGATTGGTCGGTACTGGACGACAAACATGGGGAAACATTTTAGGATATGGTATACATAATATACAAAGAAAATTCCAAAACAGGGCCCGTTAATTATACTTAATAGACTAGATATAATATACATAATTCAACAAAGTCGTTTACTTACCTGAGAAACAAATTATCAGATCTAGAAAATAACTTATAATACTCGAAATATCAACGCCCACGCTAAATGTGTCAGAACTGCGAAAATAATCGAATAAACAATGTAGCAACAAAACATATTACCCACAATAGTTATATTCATTTGTTTTCTTAAAGAAAATGTAGTCATCTGACCTGGAAAGTCAGAAACTAATTTTGGTCGGTTACTAATACAGTATGCCGGTCGGTACTGCACGACTCTCCCCTATAATTCCACACAATCAAATTTTGAAAAACTTTAACAGCTTATATCTCAATAACTATTTGTTTGCGAGATATGGCTCCTTTCAAACTTTTCCTCTTCTCGATGAGTAGAAGGCGTTGATGTGAAAAAAACTTTAACAACAATTTTCTTTGTTATAAACAATTTTTCGGCGTGTTTATCTTACTGTCCACCGATCCAGAAGTGTAGATTCACCACTAGGACGGATAACCATTACTTTTTATACACCCTGTACGTAAGTACGTGACTGTGGATAACTATACCTCCGAACAAAAAAATGTAAATAACTCATTATTTATACGACATTAGCCAATAGTATTTTGTGTTTTAGTTACATATACTTTATACTTACAAATAATGTAATTCATTTTTGTATAAATGTACCATGTTCAAGTGCAGATGAAATAAAGAGTCATTTTGTTATAAGTATACTTAAGTATATGTCCGCCACTGTACAATACATTCCGAGTCCGACCGCGGGAACGTTGTTGCGGAACTCTGTCGGTTGACGCAACACGCACCCCAAACGAAACGAAATATTCAGTGGAAATGATATTATACCTGCTACAGGCAGCGTCACCAGACCGGGGTAATTGAAGGGAATATAGTTGCCCTCTCCCTGTCATTACCGGATTAGTCACGGGACATTGTGGCACATGTTCGACAGAGACGGAACGCGTCGCGTGACCAGGCAGTGGCGGAAGCGTGGAGGAATAGCGTCGTTGAAGGGATAAGGTAAAATGGGAGATAAGAGATACATAAGTCTTAACCTGGCGACACTGCCTACAGGTCCGTTGGTATAAATACGGAATTTTTTAGGCAGTCCCACAAACAACTCAGAATCGGTAAACAAATGGAAGAGTGGCAACACTCGCTTCGTGCCAAAAAATCGTTTGCGGAACTAATTGCGTGATTAATTATCGCAGTGGATACGATTGTACATTTACTAGCAACTCCGAAACGGTGAGACGTTTGCAATTTATTAGGGAATAATTGGAGCACACAGTACCATTTTAATTACAATTTATTAATATGAGAACTATAATGATATGTTATTTGTATAACGTATATATGTGTACTTACGTAATAATTAATTATTCGTATGAGAATTATCTTCATTAACGAATGATTTCGAGCATCTCTTTGAAAACGTTCGCTGCGAGTGAACAAGCAACGGCAGGGTGAGAATCCCGACGCGTCGCGCCGTTTTGTTCTTTCCTACACAAATCGACCGAGTTTTCTGACCCTGGGGCGCTTATTTGGCTGTACTTCCTTCATGAATATGTACCCCTGCGCGTCGAGCCCACCCAGGACAAGAGCTCCAACAAAAGATTCACTGAAACATCACCGCTGCATTTAAGAACTACACGTAGCCATTACTTACGCGTTTGTAGAACAGAGACGAACATGCATGCTGGAGGAAATTTAATTTTCTTTTTTATGGAAGAGGTAAAAAAATGCGTTTGTGCACACTCCTGAAGGGGGTAGTGTGGGACCAAGGGGAACAGGTGGTCGGTTCCCCCACTAAAAACCAATCTGGAGGAAATTTAATTTTCTTTTTTATGGAAGAGGTAAAAAAATGCGTTTGTGCACACCCCTGAAGGGGGTAGTGTGGGACCAAGGGGAACAGGTGGTCGGTTCCCCCACTAAAAACCAATCTGGAGGAAATTTAATTCTTTCATTTGAACAATCTGATGGAGTTGGATTAATCGACTCGGTTTAGAATTTTATAATGAAACGGAGGATACGGAGAGGGAGAGGGTTAAGTATTTATCGTACATCTTCGCGAGACAGATAATGTGAGACAGGTGACCGTAAACGTGATAAAACGGGACACCCCGTATATACGGCAATACGGAGGTACCATTGTGTCCTCCATATCGTCCGAATAATTCTGCAGGATGGCGCACATGCGACACAATCTAACCAGATAGAGAGATGCATCCACTGCGTAGCTGACATCGAGGTGCGACGAAACGGTCGGTATGTGATGCCAGGAATATACCGGAAGCGTGAGGACGTGCTCCGAAGGGTTCCCGCCGCATAACACTATCGTGAAATTTCGCCGGTGTCTCGCGTGTCCGTATCATTCGCACGCCATTAATTTCATTCCCGTGCTCAAGAATATCCTATCGACGCCGGCAATCACGACGACGATTTGTCAGGTGTCTCAGCGTGCTCGTAAGTACAGGTTTTTCGAGCTACTCTTTGTTCCACAAGAGCGTGTTGGTTATATTTCCTAAAAAAGAAAGAATCGTTTATGATTAAACGTATAACGTCGAAACGTAAGCATTGTACTACAATGCATTTACTTAATATGTTGTCCAGTCGCCATCATTGTTGATGATGGCACCGTTTAGGCAAACTTTCTGATCGACGCATACGAATTTGCAAATGTTCGAACAACGTTATTCCGTTCTAATTGTTGAAATTGTAATAGTGATTTGTACTAGTGCACATGTAAAGTCAGACTATACAGTTATTGAATTTAGAACGTGACGTTCAACCATTCACCTCCACGTTAATCATTGAATTTTAACCAGGGACCAAAAATAACAGTTATTCTAAAATTTTCTACGATCAAAATCATTCATAAAAAGTTGATTATTATTCAAATTTAAGATAGTCTACACAAAATATACAGGAAAAAATTCGAAGAACAAAATGATTAAAAAATTTCAGTTTTTATACTTTTCGGTTACAAGTAACAGTTATTAGTGTCCACAAAATTAGATCCTACTCGATAACTGTTATCGATGAAGAAAAACTGTTTCGATTTCTCAAAGCAGTTATTGATGAGAGAAGTTCATTTTGATCGCTCATAACAGTCATTATTATTATTATTATTATTACTATATACGGACCGAGGTCCTTTTATACAAATGTTTAGAGTTGTTTACAGTAGAACTGATAAGAAAAAGAAAATAACAAAAAAAAAGTCTTAACCCAAAATTTACATAAGAAGGGACAAGCGGAAAACGAAACAATTTATCTCAGTTATCGATGAGAGAAGTTCATTTGGATCACTCATAACAGTTATCAAAGAGAGAAATTTATTTCGATCGCTCATAATAGTTATCAATGAGCCAAATTTATTTTGATCGCTCATTCGATATATAGTATTTTCTAACTATTTCCTAAAAGTGAGAAAGTAAGAGTCGTGTCGGGTTGTATCAGAGTTATCTGTTCCATGTTCTTAGACTTTAATACAATATTTCAACTATTTATTCAGTTTTATTAAAACTCTTAATTATTTTGAGTACATTTTTTTCAATTTGGAGAGTCGGAGTCGGAGATAAAAAAAAAGAGTAGTTGGAGTCGGAGTTGGAGTTAAGAATTTTGTCTATCGAAGCCCTGGCATTGAAGCCAAGTGTTCAAACAATTGAAGTAACCGAATGTTGAACAGATGCGTCGTCTAGTAAGAAAATTAGGATCGACACGCTCTCGTTAAACTGACTGTATATCCGGAAAAGTCATTGTACAAACAACAACGTGTCTTTGTTGCGCCGATGTTTTTCATTTACCTTTTCCTTGACTACGGCCGGATGATAGCCGCTATCATTTTGCCGAGGAGTGTGAATCCCCTATGTGCTCCAGGACGGATATGGGTCGGTTCGCAGGACACGCACCGCTGAACGTGACGGCGGGGCACGAACCCGATGTCCGAGAAAATAATTTCGTTCGTGGCACACCTCTGTTCCGGGGGATCCAAGATATTTCATCATCACGGATGAGCTCGCTCGTAATTATCACCGACAAAGCGCCGCGTGCAAATTGTCTTCCGGATTAATCGATACACGTAATTGGAACGATACCCCTCCTTTTTCGCAGCGAGCCGACTTGATTACTTTATAAAGCGATTCGGAATGAACCGGGCACCGTTTCAGGTTATTAAATTGCCTGTCCGTCGGCGTCGATCGCCCTTCGAAAATCACTAACCGTCTCCGGAGTCTGTGTTTATGTACGGCGACCAGCGGAACGGAATTATTAAATGGTCACGGGCTCGATTTATTGTCAGATATCGGACTATATAATACGCAAGGACTTGTCGGTGGATGGCGGAACGGGCGTGGGGCTACTGATTTCCATCGCGACCCTTGTACCAGACCTGTTTCATTTGATAGGCGCCTCAGGCACTGTATCTTGATTTATTGCATGCCCCTGCGCATAAACTAGTCGCGGTACGAACCTGGCGAAAGTATTCAATCGCAGAAATCAAGCGTTCGATGTTGCGACTACTGTGAAACTCTTTTGTACGAACTCTCGTTATGATTTCTTATACAAACACCCGTTATTTGAATATGTGCACCACTCGTTTTAATTATCTATTCTCATCGGGATCGACAGGGTGTCTCAAAATTACCTTAGTTTATGGAAATGGGAGGTTCCCGAGATCATTTCAAGCGACATTTTCCTTTACGAAAATAGCGTACGCGGCTTCGTTAAGGAGTTATTAACGAAAAACACGGACCAATCAGAGCGCGAGCTAGACGCGTAATGCCCGGCGTGCTGGCAGGCGAGCGTGATGTAACGCCGCGATGCCGCAACGAACAAAAGTTTCTCGATGATGTGAATCCTCTCCAATTCCGACGAGCTTTGGATATGTTGTCAAGACCATAATTCGGAACAACATTTCCCTTTACAGTTTTTGTCGGTCGGCTTTAGTTTACGAGATAATTGTAAAAACTCGTAATTGTAAATCGATCGATGTACTATTTTCTATCCAATTTCGATGAGCCTTGGATATGTTGTCAAAACCATGATTCTGAACAACATTTCCCGTTACAGTTTCTGTCGATCGGCTTTAGTTTACGATATTATTGTACAAGCTTGTAATTGTAAATCGATCGATGTACTATTTCCTATTCGATTTCGATGAGCTTTATTTCAAAGGGAAAAGATATTTAAAACATCGAATTTATAACATACTTCAAGGTCGTCGAAATCGGTGAGGGCCCACATCATCGGCAACTTTACCCGAACGAGAGAATAAGCAGAAACTGATTGAATTAAAAACTCATTTATTCAGCCGTAAATCCATTTGCTTGTTAATCCAGTGAAACACAAAACACGAAACACCAACCTTCACGCAATTACTGAACACTACACGTAGCACACTTTTCGAATTCGTAATCGCAGCGAACGAGAATAAATTAGATACTCCGACGCGGTCAGTGCCGGATTAAGCCAGCTCGGGGCCCGTAGCAAATGTTATGACAAGGCCCTAGGCTTTCTATCAGGGCCGCTCGTGTGCAAATGTAGCGCACCTTTTCAACGAACACAATGAATGACCTTTTTTTTTAGCAAAAAATATCTGTGCCCCCTGGCATAGACAGGCGCTCATGTTTGTATGGCGCGGGGCCCGTAGCATTTGCTACTTCTGCTACGGGGCGTAATCCGGCCCTGGACGCGGTAAGAGTTACGTCCTCTTCGCGATTCCGCGCGAAACTATGCTCTTCCAACGTACAATGTATTGGATGAAGGCGTCGTTTAAAACAAATGAAATCGTTGAGAAGAAGATATTGATTTTTCGAGCATTATATGATAATATTGATTTTTCGAGAATCATATGATTCCCGAAACCATTTACAATTACGAGTTTTTACAATTATCTCGTAAACTAAAGCCGACCGACAAAAACTGTAAAGGGAAATGTTGTTCCGGATTATGGTCTTGACAACATATAACTAAGGTAGTTTTGAGACACCCTGTATATTGTGCAAATGTTTGAAAAAACACGAGGAACTTGAGACAAATGAAGTAGCCGTGCGCTTAGTCCACGAGGTCGACTCGTGACATTCATGTTTGGTTCGAACTTTTGAATACGAGTCAGACTCGTGATACAGTGTTCGCGCGATTGTTGTGAGAACCTCGGGGGTATCGAGTCTCGGGAAAAGAAATGGTACTACGTTTTTTTACGTGTGCCGAACATAGATTTCTTGGATAACTTTTTCAAGTGTAAACGACGATTCTGAGCAAACAATGTGTGTACATTGTATTGTACTAATGCTATTCCATACCTGGTAATGGATTCCGTACCTATTGTACTAATGCTATATATACCGTCCTCAACCGCCTTCCGATATCCCAGCGTCTAAGGCAGGGCCCGCTAGATAGCCTTACCGATGAGTCCCTGTAGCGGGTCTAGGACGAAACGCTCCCCTTCCTTTTCCTTCCCAACAACACATCTTTTCAACCGCCAAAACCCCTAATACCTTTTCTTTTTTTTTTTAATGTTTACGGATGTGACGGAAAATACATTATGTACACCCCAGAAGGGGGTAGTTTGAGACTCTCCTCCCCGATGGTCGGGGAGGTATACCCATTAAAAACCTGAACCACACCCGGGACGGCTGATAAGACGCCCATCTACAGTAATCGCTCCTTCGTTGTCCTGAATCGTGGGCACGATCGTTGTCCAGTGCCTACCCACTCCACTGCCTGTCAACGAGAGGATTAGGCCTGCGTGGATCTGGTCGCCAGATGTGTCCCAGGCCTGTCCAGACCCGCGCAGAACGGAGAACAATAGGAAAGGAATATGGCAAGGAAAAAAGGAGTTTTCTAAAGCCGGACAGTTGACTGCTTTTGACTGCGAATGCTTTTCTTTGTCATTTAACTAGCCGTTTCACTAAAGACGCAGTCATAAATCAAAAATAGTGTCCGGACACGGTAGTTGTCCGCTCAAACCCCCGACCTTTGGACAACGAAGGAGCTTTTACTGTACTAATTTGTCCCAATTTTCAATGAGGTGCGCGTCCCGTTATCCACATTTCTCGCGCACCTCATAAAATTGGGTTGTATCCACACCTGTTATTTGCCAAAGAACACCCTAATACCTTAGTTTCTTTATAGCGCGATCAACCACCAAAGGGGGAACCCCCTAGTAGTGGGGATAAGAAAACCCGAAAGTCACATCAATCGCGGGAATTTATGATTGACCTGATATGACGAAAAGTTTCCGTTTAACGGGTTAATGAATTTTTAATGTTTTCTATTTTGTAGAAGAATTTTAATTCATTCAATTACAGAAGATTCCTAGTCTGAAACCGCTGATTACAATAATAACGATTCTATTATCACGTGAGAGTTTAACTTGTCATTAGTTTAATGAGCTCCGTTTTTGTATTTTAGCTCGTTTGTTATACACACCGAACACAGTATGAAATTTTTTCCGACCACTGCATGCTCAATTAGACTTCGCTTGGAAGTTATAATGAGTTTCTTGTTGCACTAACTTTATTGAGCAACTGAGCTATAATTAATGATTCCTTATTAGCTAAATTTTAACTCGGTTACTAGAAGAAGCATAATAATTTCGGGTATTAGCCTTTGTAATCCTGTTTTACTAACAGAATCGAAACAAATCGCCATCGGAGTACTCAAATATTAACATTACTGCACAATAATATCTATTAATTAAGTAATTGCAACTCGCAATTGTTCATAAGTAGACTGCCGATTTTACGTGTTTATAATAAAAATATCAAGTATAAAATTGTAAAGACCTTAAAAAATATTATTTTCAATTTTCTAAAATTACTAAAACAGGAAATACATTTTCATTTAACCTCTATTTTTCCTACAATTGATTTGTACCATATTTATTTTGCATAAAGATCCGCTATCCTGTTTTGAATTGTATTGACTCATTTTTCACTCAAAATAAAAATGTTCTACGTCAGTTACAGGAGACAGGCGCCGGATAGACATTTCATTCTGTCTCGTAGTTTTAACAAGCTGAAAGTAACGTATCGACATTTGTAAATCATTTTATACTTTTTATACATAAAATCCACCGACTGTTAATTGAAATTTCATCTTTTTTCCATGAAGAATCTTCTAGTCTCTCTCGACGATATAAATTTCCTTTTCTTCTGATTTTCGTAAAGTAACACAGAAGAAACTCGTTCGTCGCAACTTCGAGTTGCTCTTTCCTTTACCGGACTCAAAATTTCTGCCTTTCTCCTAAGAATTATGATGTATTTGTTATGTAATCCAGTAGAATTGTACCCTGCGCGGATGCAGATCGAAGTTTCGAACCTCTAGGATCAATGGTTCAGGAGCTATGCTTGCTTAAAGTTGTACATTTTTCAGTGTTTTTGACAGGCAAGGGCGCCGCCATATTGGTTTGTAGTGATGCCGCGAGCCGCTGACCTTGCCGCCCCCCCGACCTAATCACAACCAACCTAGCGGTTCTGCTGGGTAAGCGGCGCGCGACACTGCAAACCAATATGGCGGCGCCCTTACCTGTCAAAAACACTGAAAAATGCGCAACTTCAAGCAAGCATAACTCCTGAACCATTGATCCCACAGGATCCAAACTTCGATCTGCATCCGCGCCGGGTACAAATCTACTGGATTAGAGTAAAGTGGGGTAAAAAAAGGGTAAAGTAAAGCTCACCCCAACCTCGTTTGCTGCACGCACTTTCGGTCTCGCTTTGTGCAATGAACGAGGTTCTACCGTAGATGAATATGGGAATTCCCGTCAACATTTATCTACCACTGGTTACACAACAAAATGCAAACAACGCGTTTCTATGTCAATAGCAGGATATATTTGCGTGTCAAGTCGCGTCTGCTTGATTTATTCGACGCATTGACCGATTCATGAGTACACGAACGAGCGAACGATTTCTTATTTTTATACCGGTCTGCTCCTTGGTTTAACGGTCCGCGCGGGTTCATTCCGATGCGTTGCATTAATTTCCATCCGAGATGAAGTTATCGGCTGTCGGGGAAAAGTTATACGTGCATATCGTTTAGCGCACTGTCGAAGAAACGAACGAACGTAGTGCGGATCTCTCTCGCTCTGCGGCGAGACGATTTTTCCGTTCGGCGGTTCCCCCGTAATTTCCACATGACGTGCCGCTGCGCTGTCGCGCCGTTTCATATTTTTCGTCTGCATTTTATACAGATCTCCGGCAGTCAGTCGTTCGTTAATAATTGTAGCGCAAATTATCGAAAGCCCTTCCTTGAATTACAAGCATAACGTAAAACACGAGGCAACCATACTAGAAACACGGAGACTCCTAAAAGTATTTGAAAACGTTCACTGTAATTTCATTGTCAACAATACTTATTACACTTAGCAGTCCCTGGGTCTTTGCGATACCACTTGAAATATACAGGGTGGTTCACGCAACTTGCACACCCATAAAACTTTAAAAATACGTGTTGCACGAAAAAGTTTTGTATACAGAAGTTGTATGGTCTGAAGGGGTACATTATGTAGTGTATTTATTTTCTTTACAGGTGTAAATCTGTACAGGTGTGAGTACTATATTTTTTATACCAAAATATGGAAGAACGTCGAATTCTGAATAAAAAAGTATTGACCTTCATTAGCCCTAAACCTAATAATTAACGAGTAATTTCACTTCATTTCCTGAAAATTTTACTCGTTAATTATTAGGTTTAGAGCTAATGAAGGTCAATACTTTTTTACTCAGAATTCGACATTCTTCCATATTTTGGTATAAGAAATATAGTAGTCCATTTAAAAAAACAAAGTCAACCTTCAAATCTCCGAAACGCTCCCCCCTGTAAAAGAAATAACTACACTACATAATGTACCCCTTTAGACCATGCAACTTCTGTGTACAGAACTTTTTCGTGCAATGCATACTTTGGAAGTTATATAGGTGTGCAATTTGCGCGAACCACCCTGTATATACTGAAATAGTTACATTTTCATTAACCGGAGGATTAAATTTTTAAACGACTACGGACACCGAACGCGTTGTCACAGGAGCCCGTTACCAAGAAAATCGGTTTTTATTTCAGTCTCGACTCGATCAAACAGGAACGTGTTGACAAGGCATATTTACATGGGCAGCACCAACGCGCGACCCATTGCACAGTCAGTTTGTACGTAAATTACATAATTCCGATTAAGTCAATAATTGTTTGCTCGTTCGTAATTATTTACTTGCGCGGTTCAACTCGCAAATTCAGTTCGCAATTTTATGGATAATTAAAATTTTCATCACTTCCTTTAAAAAGATTGACTTATGACTGTTTGATTAACCATTAGCGTATGGTTTTGTGAATACTTAACATTTTTCTGTTAACAAGCAAGTAAGCTACGACTGCTTCATCCGATGAAGACGTACGTATTCATTAAAACCAATATTTAATTAAAGTTTTTCTCAGTACCGTCTCGTTATTTTCCATTCATTTATTGTTTGGGAATAACAACACATGGGAAATGAATTTCACAATTTTTCGGTGGAGCAGGAAATATTTATCAAGCAGCACAAATATGGAACGCAATGAGTCAGTACGTACATGCTTTATAGACGAATATTGTGCGCACGTTGAAAATCAATATGCAGCGAATAGTTCCCACCGAATGATATTGTTAAGATGCACGTGCAAGCAATCAAAGCACTTGAATACGAAATTATGCGCATATGCAACGTATACCGACGAAGACGCGAAGATGGCTTCTTTTCCGAACGGCAATTTATGTTCTAATTGAATTGCCCTTGCCCTACGATTTATTTTACGTTTTCAGTGATTAGAACTTTTTTCTAGATCGTAATTTCCTAAAAAAGGAGAAAATTTAGATCTATTGTTGCCTATATGTTCTCGAATAGCTGTACATTAACAAAACCAAAATAGAATTTTATTTCAGCTGCTCTTAACTTTACCGGTCGCAAAATTTGTGCCTTTCTCCTACGAATTATGATGTACTTGGTATGTAATCCTGAATATTTGTACCCGGCGCGGATGCAGATCGAAGTTTCGAACCTCTAGGATCAATAGTTGAGAAGTTATGGTCGCTTAAAGTTCAACATATTTCAGGTTTCTTCACGGGTAAGGGTGCCGCCATATTGGTTTGTAGTGACGGTCGCACGCCGCTTACTGAATTGGTTAGGCTTAGGTCGTGGGAGGGGGGCCCCAAGATAAGCGGCTCGCGGTCGTCACTACAAACCAATATGGCGGCGCCCTTCCCTGTCAAAAATGCTCAACTTTAAATGACCATAAGTCCTCAACTATTGATCCTAGAGGATTGAAACTTCGAAAAAAATCTACTGGATTACATACCAAATACATCATAATTCGTAGGAGAAAGGTACTAACTTTAGTCCGGTAAAGTAAAGTTTACCCTTCATTTCGGTTATAGGAAATTATTGACATACATTATTATTATTATTATTATTATTTATTTAATGCTTTAAACCAAGTATGGTTTATTTAGAATCTGTTCAGAATCTTCATCACGAGTCGGACACGATACTGTAAGGCAAGGGGTTAATTCATTCCCCCGCGCAAAGAATACGATTTAAAAGTGAATGTCTCTCTAGAGTAAAATCTATCGTAAGTGACGTTCTGGCCAGCCGATGAAACTATTGAAAATAAATTTACACCATTTCCGTACATACTCGGAAGGAGAATTTGATAAGAAAGTTGGAGTTATATTAAACGTTGTTCGGCCGGACCGGACCGTTATAAGATTTCTTGTTTTATTTTGACAGTGATCGATGTCCATGTTATTTCATATCCAGCCGCTTCGAGAACGATCCCCATTATTTGCGCCGAGGCGTTGAAAAGCCGGCGCGAAACTGATCGCGTAAGTAATGTTTGGGAAGCTTGATATATTTTCTTAGAGCACAATTATTCCCGTCCACTTGCTCACATTACTGTGAAAAATATTCATCGTGTCTGCCAACAACCCACGGCCGCAATATTTACCGTGCACACTTTCGCCGGCAGAACGTATCGATCAACAACACCAGACGGAGAAGAAAAATGTTCCGTCTACACGCTGCGACAAAAACTTCAGACATATCAGAAAATTAATAAGAAATGTATTTTGGTAGCAATATATATATGATCTTCTTCCTTTATTACTAACGTTATTGTTTACATTCTATCGCAGCACTTTACATAATTTCATTTATACTGAGTAGTAAACAACTTAATTTTTTGTTTCGGAACAGCAGAAAAAGTGGGATCAAAGCAACCGACGATTCATGTTTTTCAAAACATCTCCCATAAAAAATATTGATTATCGTTACTCAAATACCAAGAAACATGAGTGCAAAATCCCAATGCAAAACGCTCAATAACTTTTGAGAAAAACATTCCTAAACATACGTGCAAAATCGGCCTCGAAAATCAGAATCAAAGATAACCATAAGTAGCGTCGTTTTCTGGTAATTAATCTGTTCTAAATATTAAATAAAATTAATTTCGATTCAATTGTGTAGTCAATTATGAAATTTTATCAGTTTCAACTATTCTTGATGATTTATTATTGCATAACCCACTTACTGATAAAATATATTGGCATTTACTGGGCTTATTACGGAATTAATCTGCAATTAGTTAATCTGTACTAAATACCAAATAGAATCGAATGTTGCATAAGTTATTACAGATTAATTTCATAATACGCACACGAAGTGTCAATAAATTCCATCGGTATATGGGTCATGCAATAATAAATTTTCGTGACACTCAAAAACGATGATATGTACAAACAGTACCAAAAAGTTTTTAGCTGTTTTTAACGGTAAACTTTGTACGGTCACTTTAGTGCTTAATGGTGTTAATGCTACTTATATAATGAACAAGTCAAGAAACAACAGTGTCAGGACCGTGTCAAAGAGTTTTAACATACAGTGAGGGATAAACTTTACTTTTGCGGACTCAAAATTTGTGCCTTTCTCCTATAAATTATGATATATTTGGTATGTAATCCAGTATATTTGTACCCGGGGCGGCTTTTTTTCCGTGTGAAAATGCATTACGCATACCCCGGCACCCTGGGAGGAAGCCGGGGTTACGTGCGGCTCCCTCAAGGAGGGGGTCGCCAAGCTAACAGAGCTTGCCGATCCCCTCCCCCAGAATACCCACTAAAAACACATGCCCACCAAAGCTAATAAGGAGGTGCCCGGATCTCGCAAGAACTCAACTGGTCACCTCCTACCTGTACATACATCCCGCGAGGAGGGGTTAGCTCCCCCCTGCTCGGGGCAGGGTGGGTCCCCGTGGGTCCCCAGCCCCGGCCAGGGCAAAAAAGCGCCGACACCGGCCAGGAAGGGTCGTCGAGGGCGTTTCCTTACGCCCCGAACCTCCCCACCCCATCCCCCGCGCGCCCACCCAGAACTCGCCTCTTGGGCCACCCCTGCTAGAGTTTGTCTCCTCCGGAGGCCGGGGTTAGCTCACTCCCCCGAGGGGCGAACCCCCCGCACCGCCAAAGGGACAAAGGAGGGGGGACCCAGGACGGCTGCAGATCGAAGTTACGATCCTGCAGGGTCAATGGTTCAGGAGTTATGCTTGCTTAAAGTTGAGAAATCTGCAGCGTTTTTGACAAGTAAGGGCGCCGCCATATTGTTTCGTAGTGACGACCACAACCCGCTTACCTTGCCCACCCCGACCTAATCACAGCCAACTACCACCTAGCGGCTCTGCTCGGTAAGCGGCGCGCTACACTACAAGCCAATATGGCGGCGCCCTTACCTGTCAAAAACACTGAAAAATGCGCAACTTTAAGCAAGCATGACTTCTGTACCATTGATCCTACAGGATCGAAACTTCGATCTGCAGTCGCCCCGGGTACAAATCTACTGGATTACATACCAAAAAAATTGAGTCCGGTAAAGTAAAGAGCAGCCAACAGTGAGAATAAAATATAAATATTCACCTTATTCGAAGAAAACACGACAGGAAAATTGTTTCTACAAGATTCGGTACAAAAATGTATGCGTGTACACAAGGATTTCGAAGTACACACATTTGTAACGAGAACCATTCTTGTTCTGCACGTTTTTATATTTGGAAATGTTTTGCGTATCGATGGAGGATTTTCATGGAAGTTTTTGGAAAAGCAAGCGGTCACGTAACTGCGGCATTATTTCGCTCGCTCCACATACATATAATTCCGATGCGAGGTTTTCCGTGAAAACCCAGCAGAAAATCGGGATCAGAAATTACTCTTGAAATGAGAGAGGGTACACACGGGAGCACGATGCGGCTTGAGAAATAAAACAGTACATATAATTGCAGTCTAAACGTTCACGTCATTTCTGGTACAATCAGCAGCGGGCGACGTTAAAAGCAGTTGTAAAAAAAGAAAAACAATACAGAGCACGGTGCAGATAGGTGCATCAATCGAGCGTGCTGCTAGGCTTCTGATTCTTTTTTCCAACCTTCCCTTCGTATGTATCAAAGTGGAACCGTTACAAAGCGAGACTTATCTTGTCGATAAACTAAAAGCGACATTTTTAGCCGATTAGATGCCTATAGATATAAATAAAATCGACCCGTAAACATAAAGCACTCGCATCACATCGAAACTCAATAATTCAAGCCGTGCGTGAAACTGGATGAGCGTTTTTGCCAGAAAGCACCATTAATGAAATTAAAATTTACTGTGGTATCACAGCTTGCTTTTTGCGAAACACTGCCTTTTTATAAAAAAAGAAAACTGCCATAGTGTTATGATAACTAGGAACCAAAAACAACAGTTATTCTAAAATTTTCTTCGATAAAAATCAGTAATAAAAAGTTGAGTACAAAAAAATTCTACGAACAAAATGATTAAAAATATTGATTTTTATACTTTTACTCCTCGATAACTGTTATCGATGAAGGAAAACTGTTTCGATTGCTCAACGCAGTTATCGAAGAGAGAAGTTCATTTGGATCACTTATAACGGTTATCGATGAGAGAAATTTATTTCGAGCGCTCATAACTAGGCTGCGGATTTTATGCTTGTATGACAAAAGTGGGTGGTATTAAAAAGATTTATGGCCCCCAGTATATTAGTTTCACCGTAACAGCAGGATAATCAAAAGAAGAATGAAATTTTGATTAGGCTCCTGTGTCTTGCAATCAATACAAACATTTTTTATTTTGCATAAAGATCCACAGTCTACACAGTAACAAGATAATTTTCTCCAGAGAAGAAATTGCCAAAATTCACGCCCCTTTTTTCCGGTGGTAACAGTACCGAGATCACCCAAGCTTAACTTCCACTTGCCTGTAGTTATTCGACTCTCTGCTTTTTTGAATTCTGTACTCTTGGAACTCATTAAGTTACTCACTTACCTATACCTTTTTCTATTCATGTTGTTCGACAAGCCAATGAACCAGGGGAACCAAGTTCACCGGTCCTCCATCTTTCCAATTTCTCATTACCCCAATACCCAGGGGGTCTCTCAGTCGGCCACTTCATTAATTCTACAGACCAGCGTACCCACAGTCACACCTCTTTGACAAAAGTCACCCACTCGTCCATTCATTCTTGGATCGGATAGCGACTTGTGATGAGGAATGAATAATGCATCACAATTGATCCCGATCTGCATAAAAGCAAGATGCTCGTCAACCACAAAGACAAGCGCAAACTCGAATTCCCGTTATAAAAAGAACACAACGTTCGTCGAGGTACCTAGCTTAGGAACAAATTCATCCAAAAAGTGTCAACGAGTAATATTGCTTTCATAAATTAATATTAATGCGAAATGTAGGATCTGGTCGTCAACGCGGATGGAATTCCGTTGACTTCGGGCGAGACAAATTAACGCGACTACACGAACAATAAACGGACTTTATTACAATTTATTACAATTAACAGAAAGGGATATTGACAGAACTGACTTAATCAGACGTGTAATTACAATATAATTTAAATATTATACCTTATAATTAAAATACAGCTCTCCAAATTATAGTCCAGTACTTCGAAGAAGTGCGATATATTTTTATTTTCGTTCATATACTTGTTTGATTATCATATCATATTATAACATACACTTATTTGTCCCAAAGATAAAAATCTAAAGGCAACCAAAAAAATTTTTTTTTAAATATTGAAATATTGTGGCAAAAAAAATATATTGGTTCATGGCGATATTTTTTTCAAGGTCATCTGAAAGGCATCGTGTAGCAGGTCGTTGAATCCGTTTCGACGTCGCCCACAATATTATGAACTTAAAAATACCCAGTTCCATTTAAAGATATGACAGCGACCTTGATTTTTTGTTGAAAATCGATTTCTTTTGAAATTTAAAAAATTGAAATTTCTTGTCGGTTAAATACTGATTAACTTTGGTAAAAAACACTTTTCTGACCATCCGAAGGAGCTGAAAAAGTGGGGACTAATTTGTGCCGCACCCTGTATATCGTAATCTAGGTGAAGTAGGGACATGTTTCCTTTTTCTGCTTTTCATGTTTATGTTTGAAATTAGAAAAATGTGTAACGCAGAAGTTATTTCTGTTCAGATATTATAAATTTATAAATAATAAATTTCTTCTGTGTTTGAAACCTTCACATGGATTTTTCGTCCTCTTCTTACCCATTACTTTATTATTCTGTAATTTTTATTTAATTTAATTACATCGTAATTCGTAGTGTGTGAATGTAATTTATATACAAAGTACATATTTTATAATTTTACTCCAATTGAAATTACGAATTACATTGTAATTTAATTGAATGAAGATCTGAATTATAAATTACAATAAGACTGAATTACAATGTAATTTAATTACTTTGTAATTACAATTCATGGAGTAATTCAATTGTAATTCTGCACAACTCTGCTCTCTATGTATAATCGACTAATCTCAGTTTTCGAATTGTCATCGGTTACGTGTCGCAGGGCGTTTTTTGTCTCCACAACAGCCGGCGACGACTCCTTTGCGACGCCAGGTGACAACTCTGTCGTTTGTTGTCGCTCGTACATACAGGCACGCACCCATACGTCACGCAACGCACAACATACAGTTTGGGGGTGATTGACCCCGCGCTCCACATCCTACAGAACAGAGTACTGTCCAACAAGAAATTAATTTAAATTAAAAAACGAGAGTGGCTTCAGGAAAACAAAATGCTACTATGGAAATTATTACCGACGATAAATTCGTTTGTAATTAAACCATATAAAGTACCTATTCTGACAACTGTTCCTGTAAAACCCATAATTTCAAATGTAGTAGGTACGTTTACATCAGGAAAATATAGAAATATTATTATAGATAGTATATTTGGGTAAACTTTACTTTACCGGATTCAAAATTAGTACCTTTCTCCTACAAATTATGATGTATTTGGTATATAATCCAGTACATTTTTACCCGGCGCGGATGCAGATTAAAGTTTCGAAACTCTAGAATCAATAGTTGAGGAGTTATAGTCGCTTAAAGTTGAGCATTTTTGACAGGTAAGGCCATATTGGTTTGTAGTGACGACCGCGAGCCGCTCACCTTGCCGTCCCCCTCGACCTAATCCTAACCAACTCAGTAAGCGGCGTGCGACCGTCACTACAAACCAATATGGCGGCTCCCTTACCTGTCAAGAAACTGGAAATATGCTCAACTTTAAGCGACCATATCTTCTCAACTATTGATCCTAGAGGTTCGAAACTTTGATCTGCATCCGCGCCGGGTACAAATGTAGTGGATTACATACCAAATACCTCTTAATTCGTAGGAGAAAGGCACAAATTTTGAGTCCGGTAAAGTGACGAGCAGCCGTAGAGTCTTATTTGTGTAATAAAAATGGTGGAATAAGGATTGAATTTATTTTTTAGCAAGTCTTGTCTGACCATTGCGCGTTGTTTCTACTTGCGCTGGTACTTTAAAGCGGACCTACACCGCAAATCTATTTTAATATTTTACGACGTTCAGAAATGACGTTAGAAGCATTTAAGGATGTTGTTATATTATTTTGTCATGGACAATTTTTATTTTGCACAAAGATCCGCAGTCGTGTAATTACATACTATCGTAGATAAAGCGAACATAGAACACTGTTTCAAAATGATCTAGCAGATATATGAAATAGCGATTGCGCGAAAATACATTTTAAATCGCAATTCGAACACAAACTGACTGCTTTCGAATAAACATATTTCTCGAAGTTCGCGGAGCACTTCAATATTTTGTAAAGCTGCCGCGCCGGCGGCGGCGTTCTCCACGGTGTCACAAAGAAATCGCAGTAGCTTTCAATTTTATATATCACGACAAACGAGTATAAAACTACGCCAGAATGAAAGCAATATAGGTGTTGCCGTTCGCGTTGGTGGGAGCGAGCAACAACAAGAGGGTTGGGAATATAAATATCATAAAAAGGGCGAACCGCGAGGCAAAGCGAACAACGGTCAGCTTTAGAATCGTCTGTTGCCGCTGTAAATATCACTCAGCTGCGCGCGGCTAGGAACGTAGTCCAATTTACATTTTATGAGCTGTTGTATAACGAGTTATTGGTTGCGCGTCACGTTTCACGGCTACGCCTTCTTGCACTCGGCAGTTCTTTTTAGGTGCAACACTTTGTAAATAACGCCGAGGAGTGGCCGCGCACAATATCCTTTCTCAATTAGTATCACACACGTGTCTATTCCGAGCGATGTTGTTCGCAGTTGAACATCTCCGCACTGTTCGAATCACTGTTGCGAACTTTTTCAATCATTCATTGTTCGAAGTTCTTTGAAGAATGTGTTAGAAAACGAACTTGCTACCAATCAATGACTAATGTGATCTTAACCCAATCGGGCCAGGTAAAACCTACAGTGACTCCCAAATATATTCGGACACTAGGTATAACTAACTTTATGGTTTGATAATTCGTTTGTTGATAAAGCAGTCGCCCTGGGAATATTGTTCCTAGCAATAAAACATTTATTAATGTTCATAAACATATATAATTTATTTGAAAAATATACATGCGTTTCATATAATAAAAATTATTAAACGAAATAATGCACCATTTGTGGCTCACAAAAATATTTGGACACGTATTATATTTCTCTGGCAATCGCCTTCTGGGAACGCGATATTCCAAGACCGCGAAAACGTAGTATACAAACAGAATCTCGTGGGCCATTAGATGTCCATGCCACCTCACTACTGTCAGTAGTAAACGTGAATTCGTTCAAAATGGGTCGCAAAGGAAAGAATACGAGTTTCAATGTGCGACAGCTTGCAATTTTTCATCGAGAAAAAGGAAGAACATATCGCGAAATTAGTGCAATGCTTTGCATAAGTAAAAGTACTGTTGCAGATATCTGTCGACGATTTGATATTGAGAATCGCATTGATTCTATTCCGCAAACTGGAAGACCAAGTCTCCTATGTACGAGGAAGAAAAGCAAAATTATTCGGAAAGTGAAAAAAAATCCGCGCTCAAGTGCTCCAAAACTAGTTAGTGAGCTATTAGGAGAAAGCTCCAAAAATGTGTCAGCTGAAATAGTTCGGAGAACTCTGAGGCAAGCTGGTTACAATGGAAGACTAGCTAGAAAGAAACCATTTATCAATGAAAAGAATAGGAATAAACGAAAAACCTTTGCAAGAGAGCTAATTTCTAAGGATGAGACATGGTGGAAGTATGTCATATTTGCTGATGAAAGCAAATTCAATCTGCACAATTCCGATGGAAGAACTATGGTGTGGCGGAAAGCGAATAAAAAGTTTAATTTTGAAAACACAAGAGGTATCATGGACAAAAATCATTATTTAAATATACTCAAAAATAATTTAGTTCAAAGTGCTGAAGAAATGGGGCTTAATAATAATTTTAAGTTTTAGCAAGACAACAACCCCAAGCACAAGTCACGTATTGTGTAAGAATTTTTATAATACCGCTGCCCCAAAGTTCTTCATCCGCCGCCCCAATCACCGGACCTTAATCCCGTCGAGAATTTATCGGATGAATTGGCTAGAAAAATTCGAAAAACACCAATTACATCGATAGCCGAATTAAAACAAAGACTTACAACTGAGTGGTGGAATATAACTGTTGAATATTTTTAAAAAATTACAAATAATATGCCAAACAGGTTGAGACATGTTCTTAAACAAAATGGTTATGCCACGAAGTATTAAACAAATTTTCTAATGCTAAATTACGTTATCTAAATAGAAAAATTAATTTTGTCCGAATATTTTTGTGAGCCACAAATGGTACATTATTTCTTTTAATAATTTTTATTATGAAATGTATGTATATTTTTCAAATAAATTATTTATGTTTATCAACATTAATAGATGTTTTATTGCTAGAAACAATTCCCAGAGCGATTGCTTTAAATCGTAAAGTTAGTTATAGCTAGTGCCCGAATATTTTTGGGAGTCACTGTACCCTTTTTTTTTAAAGGCTGTGGGGAAATGCTTTTACGCACCCCCCGCACAGATGACAGCTGGAGGGGGGGGGGTATTGACAGGACTCTTCTCAAAATCATATATCTCTGCCCATACCCTCTAAAACCCCACCGCCCAAGGTCCAGAAGACCCACTTTTCATATTACAACGCGACTCACTACTTCGGATCTGAATCCACTCCTGTTCTTGTGAATACCAGGTAAAACCTACCTCTTTCTTTTTTAGAACAGAGGTCCCTTACACAGAGGACTTTTACGCTGGACCCCCCCTCCCCTCCTCTCTTCAGTTCCATATAAGGCGGTTGAGGGGAACAGTGTGGGTCTTGGCTCCACCATCGATGATAGACGGCGGGAACAGGACTAAATCCTTGCCCATACCCACTGAAACAACCTCTGTTCAGGGGCCAATTTTATTGGTCCGGCCCTCCGCCACACCTGTTCCTTGCTATTAAGGTAAAACCTACCTAAGAGCGTAAAAACCTACGTAATCTACTTAGTTCACCCTAACATACTTAATTCAATCAATTATCCCAATCTTCCAGACTGTTAGACATTGCTCGGTGAAGCTTCTTGTTGGAACGAAGTTGGGGAGCAATGCGTTTTCTTATCAATCATAGACCTGCGACTCGAAACGCGGTATAGTAAACAGTACTCGATATTTTTAATCTCCTGATAGATTTAAACGTTGGAATCTAAATCTCTGGAAGAGGAACAAATATAATTCGAAAAAGATTCTCTTCTTACAATTGGATCAGTATAGCTTATTCCTCGGGATGCATCGTAACGTGAAACCGTCGGACTCGCTCCACACGAGATTCCGCAACCATTCCGGCTACACCGGCGGAACTCTAATTTTTTAACGCGCCCCTTTCTATTCTCTGTACGCACTTGGTAGCCAGAGGTTAACGGGAAATGGAAGGCGGCGGAAATGGAGGAAGCACTTCCGCTGACCGAGAGAAAAGTCTTGAAGGGCGGCAAAGAAACGGGGAGGAGGCCGGCTACAACTTCTTACCTGATTGCGTTCGCGTCGTAACGAGTTTTTGTCGTAGACCAGACACAATCGGGAAAGCAATATCTACACGTGCGCCTCTTACGCGGAGATGCCCTTGTACAGCCTCATTTTCAGCCCGGGACACACAGCGTTCCCCGTATCAACGACAGGACCTATCCCCAGGATTGGCGAGCACCTTGTCGCGTCGACAGACACGAAAAGAAAGCAAATGGCCGCGTATGAGCGGCTAGACCGAAGCCCGAAGTTCGGGCTCCGCTCGAACGAGTGGGTTATCACGCAAAAAACGACTACCCCCTGTCGTCGTGCGACACGTATCCGCGTCGAGTATTTTACGAGGAGATCGTGCACACATTTTATATAGGTTTACTTACACGCTCCTCTTTTTCGGAGTCACTTGCCAGCAAGGCTGTTCCTCTATCAACCCTCATTCGGCGGGACAGATCAAATACACCCTCCCCCCTGAGACCTTTTCGAGGGTTTCCCCGCTCCGTCGGTAGGCTGGGAAAGTGATTTTTCCGAATTTTTCTTCGCGAACAATATAAATGAATAGGTCCAGTGTAAACCTTTTTTTTTCATTTATAAGGCGACAGAGAAAAAATCCGTTTACGCACTGGCACCTCCTCATAGATGAAATTCGAGGAGGAAGTGTGGGAAACACTACCCACTAAGAAATCGCACAAGGGACTTACAACCCTATCACTTCCTGGCACCTGACGAAATAGCCGCAGGATCCCGCTTTCTGCATCACCCCCTACGACTATTTTGACTCATCATGTCAGGTCACAACCTTCGTACAGGATATACAGGGTGTCCCAAAATTCCTTCAACAGCCGGAAATGGGAGGTTCCTGAGATCATCTAAAGCAACATTTTCCTTCGCAAAAATGTTATCCGCAGCTTTGTTTAGGAATTATTAAGGAAAAACACGGACCAATCAGAGCGCGACCTTGACGCGAGTTGGCACAGTCGACCAATAGACGGTTGACGCGCCGGGCCGACTATGCCAACTCGCGTCAAGGTCGCGCTCCGATTGGTCCGTGTTTTTCGTTAATAACTCCTAAACAAAGCCGCAGATGACATTTTTGCAAAGGGAAATGTTGCTTCAAATGATCTCAGGAACTTTCCATTTCCTGCTGTTGAACGAATTTTGGGACACCCTGTATTCATTTCCAATAGGTCAAATGTAAACCTGAAGAGACATTTGAAGAATCGAATGTTACATTTATTTTCGGCTTTTCGAGATGATTAAAAGAGATTTTGCACAATTGACTTGGAGATCCGCAGTCTACTTTATTAGCTACTATATCATTGCACATACACGCATACACACACATTGGCCGGTCCATTGGAGCACAGTTCGCCGAAATACAACGATGGAACGTTGCACGGTGTTTACACCGGGTAAACCGAGTTCCCAATTTGAAACTGGGAGCATTCCCTCGTTGGAGTTGACCCTCTCCTTAGTTTCCATTTCCCAGATATTTATTCTTTTCATGCCTTCGCGTTCATTCCGGGCATTCCCTCGTTCCTCACCTCTCCGTTTCGTTTGGTCGTTCCAGCCTCCGCCCCAACGGTTTTTCTTCTTCCCGAGGTTCACGCTTCCTTCCTCTTCCTTTTCCGCCTCTTATTCCAACTCGGTAGCCGAAAGTCGCTCCCAGGCGTCTCACTCGTGCCTCCATCCGTTTCCTTACACCCGCCGGCATTTTATTACCGGCTCCATTACCCCGCAAACAGCCCCACGCTTTTTCACCTTCGAAGATTCGCACGATTTCACCCGGTACCCAAGTTCTGCGCGGCGCGCGATATTTCACCGGCTGTTTACGGTGGAACATAATTATTGCTCGTGCACGCCGGCCCGCTGTTTCACTTTCCACCGACGACGACGACGAGGACGAGAACACTGGTTATTTAATTGGGGTCGCGACCGGCCAAAAATCAGCCCGTTCCGTTTATTGTTGACTCGAACGCTCCCAGATTGCGACGTGTTCGGTACCGTTGGTGACGCGGTATGCAGGCAACGTAAATATCAACAAAACAATTATGGATATCAGGTTTGTATCGAATTACCGAGAATCATTTCAACAATTGATTCGACGATTTCATCAATCGACGACATTGTTACTCGTGTCTCATAATTTCCTGCTCTAACAATAGCATCCATCAGATACCACAAACGCGGAAGTATATTATATTTACTGTTCCGAGTTCGCAGCAATGCAACACACGTTTCGAAAATGCTTTAGTACGACGCTCCGGCGCGGTCATTGTATTTGAAGGTGAACGTGCTGCAGATTTCGACCGTTCCAGGAAATTTTCCCGGAAGTGGCGCAGCATTCTCGACTTCCATATGTGAGGAAAGTTTTATTGGTCAAAAGAAAGTCCTGTGTCCGCGAATTCGCGCGCGTTCGGGTCCAAGCTCGATGGACCTTGGCTGTTCAACTTTCTGTCAGCTAGCACTGTCTTCTCGTTACGTCAGATTTATGACGCTCTACCACCCGTTTCTGAAAAGTTCAGTCTTTCATCGCCCGGTATCATAAATTCGCTGGGCTGCTCGAAGTCCTCACATTATTCTATGGGGCATCGATAGTGTGGTTGTCCTTCTGCGAATGTTACCAAAGGACTCTCCCTCTCGCGTTGCGAATCTCTCGAGAAATGGAGTGAACAACGTCGCGTGTATTCTTTTCATCTTTTCACAGAGACTGACTTTTACACGAGCTGTCCAAAGACGCGGCAAACTGCCGGGAACGTTTATACAAAACATACACACGTTCATACACACGTCGAAATGCTTCACAAAGGAAACTCTGGCATCTCGCTGTCAATGAGTTATCGAGTTTACAATCATTCTATTTGTATCTTTCAGGGACCAGAAATAACAGTTATTATAAAATTTTCTACGATAAAAATCATTAATAAAACGTTGATTATTATTCAAATGTAAAATAATGTACACTAAATATAAAATGGTTAAAAAATATCGACTTATATAATTTTTGGTTACAAATAACAGTTATTCGCGTTCAAAAAATTGGATCCTCCTCGATAACTGTTATTGATTAAGAAAAACTGTTTCGATTGCTCAAAGCAGTTATCGATTAGGGAAGTTCATTTCGATCACTCATAACTCGTAACTAGACAGCGGATCTTTATGCATTTATGACAGAAATGAGTAGGTGCAATTTAGAACAGTAAAAACATTAGGAGAATTTAAAAATACTGTTACATTATTTTCAACCTAATGAACATAATAAGAAAGAAAATCGATTTTTATTTCACTCCAGTATCTTGTAATTCAAGTGGAACATTATTATTTTGCATAAAGGTCCGCTGTCTACTCATAACAATTATCTCTGAGAAAAATTTATTTCGATCGCTCATAACAATTATAGGTGAGAGAAATTTATTTCGATCGCCCATAACTAGACTGCGGATTTTATGCATTCATGACAAAAATGAGTGGCCGTAATTTAAAACAGCAAAACTATTAGAAAAATTTAAACACGTTATCATATTATTCTCAACCTACTAAACATAATAAGGAATAAAATAAATTTTTAATTCACTCCGGTTTGTTGTAATTCAAGTAAGAAATTTTTATTTTCCATATACATAGATCCGCGTCTACTCATAATAGTTATCAATGAGAGAAATTTATTTCTATCGCTCATAATAGTTATCCATGATCGAATTTCTTTTCACTTATTCATAATAATTATTGCTGTGAAAATTCATTGGTGGTTGCTTATTTTTTGAGAAGGTTCCGTACAACAAGACGAATCAACAGATCATAAGAACACAAAATCTGTTTGTTTGTCACATTAAATTTTGTTTGTAACAATTAATGTTACGAATATTAGAAAGGTGTACTATTTAATAATAACTGTTCAGGATTTTCTCCATCAATAACTGTTATGAGCATCTAAATAAATTCCTCTCGTCGATAACTGTTATGAGCGACCGAAATAAACTTCTCCCATCGATAACTGTTATGAGCGACCGAAATAAACTTCTCCCATCGATAACTGTTATGAGCGATCGAAATAAATTTCTCTCATTGATAACTGTTATAAGTGATCGAAATGAATTTCTCTCAACGATAAAATTTACCAACAAGAGAACAAATTTTCGTTTACTTATAATTAGACTGCAGATGTTTATGCAAAATAAAAGATTTTTGCATTGATTGCAAGACACAGGAGCCAAATAAAAATTTAATTCCTCTTTTGATGATCTTGTTAAGGTGAAACTAGTACACTGGTAGCCTTAAATCTTTTTAATACCTCCACTGTTTTAAATTGTAACTACCCATTTTTGTCATAAACACATAAAATCCGAAGTGTACTTATAATCCCTGGTAGCTCGAGTCTGCGCAATGCCAACTGTTGGAACACAATTCAGCTTTGTATTGCAGCTTATAATTCCATTAAAAAAGGTATACAACCAATTTTACAATAATCATTAGTTTCTGAGGTGTCGTTGTAAAAAGAAGGCTTCAATTTTCTAATCTGTGGCAGATCGATTCACGAAGAAAATTTTGGAATTATTATAGAGAGGTTTCAATTAGTATAGTATGGAAATATGTTTCGAAAAATCAGAAATATGTTGAAATACTTTTTGGATGCGTTGTATGCACCACGTGTACCAATTCGATTCCAGAGGAATATTGTAAAATACGGGAAAGAGAATTTGGGGAATGTCAGTGAAAATGTAATGATGAAAGAGTATCGCTCGGGGGTCTTCGTTTAATTCACCTCTGACTTTCCGCAAGACTCTTTGGCATTGTAGGTTTCTGCTAGGAAACGGTAAAAGAAAGTGAGGATCTGCAGGGAGAAAGGAGCGGAGCAAGCATAGAATATCTCTGAAGAATTCGTTGAAAGGCGCAAATGGAAACCTCAGCCTGATACTGTGAAAAGTAACGACATTCTGCCAAGATGTACCTCGACAATGTGGCTCGATACAATCTATCACGTGTATACGTCGATAACAGCGATAAAAGTCGAGCAACGGTTCACGACGGTAGATCGCAGAAAGCATGTCGAACGAATCATTTGATTGCACCAACGCACAACTGTCACCGTGATTAAAATAAGATCGTCCATACTCCCGTACAAATTCTCGAGAAGTATCTAAATAGATAGACATTTCCGAATGACTTTAACATCAAGAATTTTATTTAGAATACTATTTATTCATCATCCGTATATTTCGAATGGCTCCCGATTAATGAAGAAATTTTTTAATTTCAGAAGAACTAACAAACATCACGGAAAATGATCGCAGTAAATTAAATATAAAATATATTAAAAATAAAATGAAATGAAATGTCATATTTAATTTCATTTATATAAAATTCACATTAATGTTTCATAGCTACAATCGTTTGAACTTTGTCGTCAATAATTGCATACAGAAGCAAGAAAATTTATATTTAAACTGTTGCTGCATTTGAAACAAAATTAAATTTTACAAAATGATAAGAGGGAAACAAAATTATATTTCGATTTAATAAACCAGAATAAAAATCCTATTTTTTGGAGTCGCCTTTAAAAGACGAATAGCATTCGTATACATATGGCAGTCTGATTGAAACTTTTATCGCGAGTTTGACTACAGATTGTATAGGAAAAACTTAAATTTTATTTTACCAAGTTGCCTTTCACTATTATTTCCAATAGTATATTATTTTATATGGTACACCAGCGAATTTCAGATTGATAAAACAGTAGCAAACGAAAATCATATTCGTTTAGTAATGAAGTCAGGATGAAATTAATTAATAATTCAAATTGAAATACGATTCCGAAAGTATCGCGCGATACGTTGAAGGCAATATCTAAAACAGAATTTATTCGTACGGCTTTACAATGTTATTGCATATGTGTTTTTCTTTTTTAAACGGAAAATAACAAACATGTAGTGCGTTCGTTTAATAGCTGCATAAATCATAGTCCGTAGTTTTTTATGGTGCGCTAATAACAGCTTACGTGATTCATTCTGCACTCGCACGAATGCATGATTCGTGTACTCTACTAATCGGAACAACATATCATCATCGACACGTCAATATGACTACATACTCCATCAATCGAAGATCGGGGTCAGTTAGAGTAGTTTTATGCATTTGCGCGAGTTCGGAATAAATCAAATATGAAAAGCAAGCACATCGTACTAGAAATCGACAAGTAGTTTATCAACAGGGCAACAGTTATACATTTTCGAAGCTATTACAAAATTATCGAATGGATTAACTATTTTCCATGTGCATTCATTAGCAGAAGCTAAACCACATTTTGAATTGCTAACAATTTCCTACAAAATATCAAAAGAGGATAAACGGAATTTCATTGAATTTTCATTAAAGCTATTAAATTATATTTTAAGAAACGATTCTCATTTTTTACTATGGAGCTTCCACTGATAAATTACAAATCTGTCTGTCCGAAAGAGTTTTAATCAGGGACCCTAACTGTTATAACCAAACAGAAAAATGTATTGGTTACAAATAAGGATAAGGAGTAACCGAAAATTTTTTCTCTACTTGGTAAATGTTATCGTTGTGTGTGTGTGATCATTTTGATAAAATTGAGTTATCATTCCCATTACTTATAACAGTTATCGATGGGAGAAGTTTATTTCGATCACTCATAATAGTTACCGATGGGAGAAGTTTATTTCGGTCGCTCATAACAGTTGTCGAGACGAGAGAAATTTATTTCGATCGTTCATAACAGTTATCGATACGAGAAATTTATTTCGATCGCTCATAACAGTTATCGATACGAGAAATTTATTTCGATCGCTCATAACAGTTATCGATACGATGAATTTATTTCTATGGCTCATAACAATTATCGATGAGAGAAATCTATTTTGATCGCTTATAACAGTTATCAATGAGGGAAGTTCGTTTCGGTCGCTTATAACAGTTATGGATGAAGGAAATTTGTAATAGTTATTATTAAATGGTAAAACTTTCACAAATGGCAGACACAATCAATTATTTCATAAATGTTCTATTCATAAAATTAATTGCTACAATCAAATTTAATGCGACAAACATGACTTTTCCCAAATTTTGCTCTGACAAATTACACCGCAAATCATCTAGCGTTAATTTTAGAGCAGAAAAGTCTCGTTCAACGTTAACCTGAGTTGCGGGCCCAGCGTGAATTATGCACGCTAGTATTGATAAATACGAGAGTCTACATTTCTGATTTTCCTAGTAATCTACATATAATATTTTCGTCTATAGAGTCGTCCGTGAACAAAGACAGTCAACGAACAGATATTGTGTTGTTTTTATGGTCTGTTGATTCGTCTTGTTGTACGGAACCTTCTCAATGAATTACACAGGCTTGCTCCATACGATAAAGAATATACAACTCAATAATTAAGCAAGCAATCGAACTGAATTTTCTCATCAATAATTATTATGAAGAAGTGAAAAGAAATTCGGTCATCGATAACTGTTATGAGCGATCGAAACAAATTTCTCTCATTGATAACTGTTATGAACGATCAAAATAGATTTATGCAATTACAATATGTCGAAATATGCAAAATATATGCAAGATGTATGCAAGGCATATGCTAAATATATGTATAGGGAATGTATTGTATGTACGAATCTGAAAAATAGTAATTATTTTATTGTTTTATTTAGTATAATTTAAATTACAACATACAAGAACAGTTTTTCTACAGTGTCGATTGTAAATTGATACCTCTTGCGTGTTAAAATTAATTTATACGTTGAAAAAGAGCGTTCTACATCACATGATGCTATAGGGGCATATTTAAATTTACGCTATTAATGTGACAGAACCTCTCGTGGTCCTTCAACGTGCTCACCCTTCAAAAAATCTTGCTTTTTTTTAATAATACATTAAAGTGTACATTTCGTTTTAATACAGATTCCATTTTATGTGTAACCTTTTGTCCATAATCACCGAGTATAATTTTTAAATTTTCTATAAGTGTAGTTACCAAATGTATACATTCCGTTAGAGGTAATTCTATTGTTTCCAATTTCTTCATGGCCTTATAATCGTAACAGCTACTGATTTACTTGACCAATGGAGATTAACTGAGGCGGGACTCCGTCTGTTTACACACCATACCATCCTCCTTGTTTTGTTTCTCATTGTATATTAATACGGTACTTACCAACTCGAAATTAGAACACGTTGTGGATCGTAGCTGCTCAATTTTTTAACCACATCTATCTTATTTATTCTGGCGTAGCATTAAATAGTCGAATATTTATGCAAAATTTATGCAAGAAATATGCACTTATGCAAGTAATATGCAGTTATGTAAAACATATGCAATATGCAAATATGCAAAATAAAAATTATATTTCTAAAATCCTCTAATGACAAAACAAATTTCTGTTTAGGTCTAAGATAGAAAGAAATTTCTCTCATCGATAACTGCTTTGAGCAATAGAAACAGTTTTTCTTCATCGATAGTCATCGAAGAGGATCCAATTTTTTGGACACTAATAAATGTTACTTGTAACCAAAAAGCATAAAAATTGATATTTTTAAATCATTTTGTTCTTTGAATTTACGTTCTCTATATTTAGTGTACATTTTATTAATGATTTTTATCGTAGACACACAATTTTAGAATAATTGTAATTTTTGGTCCCTGGTTTTAATTGTATCATCGATACGAATTTACGAATGATATTTTCGATATTTATTTAATTAGTTATTCGCAATTGATCGGAAATACAATATGGCATAAGATACAACGACAAAGGATACATTTTGTTTTGATATTCGTGTTGTCTTCACTTAATTACTGCGTTTATATGACGTTTGTAAAACTGCAGTTGAAATAAAAAGCGAATTGGGAATTTCATTAATTCGCAATTGCATTGCAACGTGTACAAAGAATTGTATAAAATTTATTTCAAAGCTCACGCTGCACAAAGAACGAAAGCTTGAATATCGTTGTTAAACGCCAAATACAGAATGAGATTCAACGTAATTTCACATATCACGAGTACGGCAAGTGTAGCTACAATAATTTAGGAATAAAACAATAATCGTCCGTGAAAAGGTTTGCAATGAATCAGTATTACTGTATGTTTTAAATTTATGCAATGTGCAAGTGAAATTAAAAACAGTGGATCCATTAAATCAATACGTTAATCACCAAGCAGAAGAATAATATTATTTCTCCTTACAATTATGGTTCGCCACTAAAATGTGTGTCTATTTTACGTATGATATTTTAAAAAACTGATACCCGTTCGATATCGTAGCATGATAATGTATCGCTGGATACAAAGTGTACGGAACGGTATCTGTTTTATAATGTAATTAAAATATAGAAATATTATTCCGAGTCCTCCATCGTTAGTTCTCGACCTCTCCTGAAAGAGACGACGAGGAAAATTAAGGGAAATCAAGGGAGGAACTACCAATTAGTCCCTTTAGCAGCAAGGTTCCATTAATATCGGTAAGTAAGGTTAAGCCGCAAAACCACGATCAGTGACCCACGACTATATCTACTGTTGAGGGTGCTCGAATAGATATGGACTGCAGTTTATGCATTATTGAGTTTCAAGCATTCTTCAGAATATATAATTATCATGTAATTACCCTCTTTATTACGCTCAAAGACAGGGTCCGCAATGACGATGGGGATTTCAAACAAATGGAACGCTTTGTTTGTCTGGGCAAATAATGGGTGCTCTCATTCGAAAACGTCGAACACTCTAATAACTGTGAAAATCATTGTCTCCACTCCTGTTCGCACTTAACCTCGTCAGGGGCGGACTTTTCAGAAATGAATTTAATTGCATTGTAATTTGAATGCTGCGGATTTTATGCATTCCTGACGAAAATCGGTAAACGGAACGCAAAAGTAACTTACAATCGATGTACAGTGTGTATCAAAATTATGTGTCGCGACTACCATTGCAGGATCTGTTTAAAAAACGGATCGGAATATTCACCTTGACCCTTTTTTCAAGGTCAAATTTGTCAACGCAAGAAGTTTCGTAAGTTATTTCATTCTATATGTCTACAGTGGTGATTCTGCATGAGAAAATACGTCGGAAGTATGGAATAAATTTGTTTCTCATAAATGTTGTTTATTACAACCTCGAGACCACAGTATTTTCAGTTTGGTGAAATACGGTTCGGCGCCGAGAAATAGGCAAATTTTCAGTCCTTTTTTCAGGATGCACTTGGTCTACGTTGGTCTCGTAATTCCGCGCGACTTTTTCGCGCTGGTCGATTCCGATAACTGGTAACCAGTATATCTTGCTACAGCGCAGAATGTAGTGCGCGGCCGTAAAATCTGAAAACTGTCCTGCTAAAATGTTTGCGCGAGCATTATGCGTCGTTCTACCACGCTCCTCGTCCGTTTTATTGCATTAAACCATTTTCAACTGGAATAGACGATCAGAATTTTTCCACGGAACGTAGATTCATCGGCGGAACCAATAATAAATTAAGGCGTACTTACACTTTTTCACACCAAAAATGGGATGTTTATATTTGACTGAAAAAATTGAATTTTTTCGAGCACACCGATGAAGTTCTTTCTCCTCCCTTTTTCGCAAACCGTATATGATCGGATGTAGCCGTGCTGAACGTACATTACTGTATTATCCCTACGCGAACATTGACGAGCGTTTTTATCTCCGATTATCGCGAAATATCCCGGTAAACAGCCAAAGTTAGTTACCGTGAAATAAATTGGATCGCCAGGATTATCCGTTTTGTAAATGCTCGATGCTGATCGATCGTTCAATTGTTCCATATTGGGTCCGACGTCGTGCGTAGCAACGTAAAGATTAATTAAATTGCTTGCGCTAACGTGTTTGCAAACGTTATTTACTCTACCATGCGATTCAATTCCCATAGGCGAGATCGTCTATTATAGTGCGTGCGACACGAATTTTTGCGAAAGTTCTAGGTGATTTCAAGTCTGGAGGGTAGCAACAAAAGATTAAAATTGGAATTTTCGGAATGGTCTGAAATAGTCTATAAAAAGCAGGGACAAAACATAACAGTTATTCTAAAATTTTCTACGATATATATAAAAATAATTAAAATAAAAAATTGATTATTATTGAAATTTAAGATAATCTACACAAAATATAAAGAAAAAAATTCGAATTTCGGTTAATAAAAATTCGATTTTTGGTTACGAATAACAGTTATTAGTGTACAGAAAATGGAATCCTCCTCGATAACTGTTATCTATGAAGAAAAACTGTTTCGATTGCTGAACGCAGTTATCGATGAGAGAAGTTTATTTTGATCGTTCATAACAGTTATCAATGAGAGAAATTTATTTCGATCGCTCATAAATGTTATCGATGAGAGAAATTTATTTCGATCTCTCATAACAGTTATCAATGACCGAATTTCTTTTCACTTCTTCATAATAATTATTGATGAGAAAATTCAGTTCGATTGCTTGTTTAATTATTGAGTTATATATTCTTTATCGTATGGAGCAAGCCTGTGTAATTCATTGAGAAGGTTCCGTACAACAAGACGAATCAACAGAACATAAAAACAACACAGAATCTGTTTGTTGACTGTCTTTGTTCACGGAGGACTCTGTTCCACTCGGGAAAAACGTATCGATATAGACGAAACTTTTGTAGATTACTGGGGAAATCTGAAATATAGACTCTCGTATTTATTAAAACTGGCGTGCATAATTCACGCTGGGCCCGCAACTCAGGTTTGCGTTGAACGAGCCTTTTCTGCTCTAAAATTAACGCAAAATGATTTACGATGTAATTTGTCAGGAGAAAATTTAGAAAAACTCGTGATTGTGACATTAAATTTTTATTGTAGTAATTAATTTTATGAATAAAACATTTATGAAGTAATTGATTGTCTACCATTTGAAATTTGTACTACTTAATACCAACTATTACAAATTTCCTTCATCAAGGAATTTAAAACAGTGTACATATTAAAAAGATTTAATGACATCAGCGTATTGGTTTCAGCTTAATCAGATGAGTTAAAGCAGAAACAAATTTTTATTTTGCGTAAAGATCCGCGGTCTTGTTATGAGCGATCGAAATGAACTTCTCTTATAGATAACTGTTATGAGCGATCAAAATAAATTTCTTTCATCGATAATTGTTACGAGTAGAGATTGCGGAACTTTATGAATTTATAGGAAAATTTAGAAAATTAAAGATTTCAATATAGGTTTTTCCCTTTTTAGAAATCACTAAGGAAAGAATTAACATACAATTTGGTTTCTATTTCTTGCAATCGACGCAGACAATTTTTATTTTGCATAAAGATTTGCAGTCTAGTTATGCGCATTCGAAATAAATATCTCGTATCGATAACTGTTATGAACGACCGAAATGAACTTCTCTCATCGATAATTGTTATAAGTGACCGAAATGAATCTCTCAACGATAACATTTACCAACAAGAGAATGTATTTTCGTTTACTTATAATCTTTATTTGTAACCAATACTATTTTAATCGATGAAACACTAGTCATTCCATGACTTTTTTTCTTTTTGTTTATAACAGCTAGGGTCCCTGACAAAAACTGCTAACATTATCACTTTATCTAGCGACAGCCTAGAAGATCTCCTAGTGACTATATTACATGTTTGAAAGAGGGTCTCTCTTTCCGCCCCTCTGAGGTTCGAGTGAACCGAACCGCCCATTGGCTATTTATTTGGGGACTCACTAGACTCGCTAGAGCTCTCCCTGGGATGTTCTAGCACAGACAAGGCATGTTAATACCAATCACCCAATGTATTTTTCAATGTCACGCGTTCGTGGGGCTCTAGAGCCCAATTACCAATTTCGTGTCGCGTTCAACGTTACCGATCGCTCAGCAATCTGGGCCTCTTCAGTGAGAATCGAGTAACTCCATTTCTGTTACGAACAATATTGTACATACCTCATAGAGGCACTTAGTGTTAGAAGAAACATTAGATCATGTTGACAAATCGAAAAAGAAAAACAAAATTCTCACGATTTTAGAATGTATTCTCAAAAGAATTTTTGAATGGTCGAGGACTCAAATGAAAGGTAGAGGATGGGACATTCTCATGGGGGTACTTCGGTTTAAAAAGGAATACGAAAGCACAGTACAATTCTCGAAGTGTAATACCATTCGAGCAGTGCTTTTAGCTTCCGCTAGAAAGGGTATAAATTAGTTATCGGAACGGATACGGCAAAATGGCATAATAGCGCATTAAAATCAGTTTGTCTCTTTTTATTCGAGCCTCTTGCTGTTCGAACTGCGCGCTTTAAGGGAGGAAAATCGATTTCTCGACGGGCTCCTCGTGGAAACCACGTTGAATATACATGTTCACCGCTACCAACCGATCGACCTCATCCGCATTCTAATCAGCTCTTACTTCACACGGCCAGAAACAGCTTGCTGAACTTTAAATCGTTATCCTGGTCGACCACGGAAATGCCGTGGCTGGTTTGGCAGCGTCGACCGATTCGACCGAGCCCGATCGTGAATGCTTCTGAAGCTGGTAGATAGTTACGAAAAAATATCTGCTATCCGGGTGTCCCGGAGCATTTGCATAAGTAGGGACTAAAATTTTCAAAATAAATGTGTGACCGAGCGCATCCGTAGCGCCGTCCTTATTACTTGGACGGAGACCGAGTTTCCATTTCGTATACCTAAGTCGCGATACTTACAGACGGGCAAATTGAGATCGACGTTATTCGGCGGAGCAGAAGATTCCCAGAAAACAAATGTCAGCGGAGAAATTTCGAATACTAGAATATATTAAACATGTACTAAAATACATATATGGTCTCCGAGAAGCTTTAATTACGAAATCATGCTCGAGAGAGTGCAGCACAAATTTCTCCGGTTTTGTTCACATAACCTAAAAAATTCAATGTCATTCTTTGATCATGATTACTCCACAATATTAACCACAAATTAACCTAGAAACATTGTCTGCTCGAAGAAGAGCATTCGACCAGAGCTTTATTTTTAATTTAATTAATAATCATATTGATTGTCCCTCTCTACTTGCGCCAATCAATTTCTATGTACACTTGAACTAGTAATGGACGTGATATCAGTTTTTCTCATGAGTTTTAAGCAATTGGATACCCAAGTAATTGTTTGGAAGGTTTGATACGTATCACAAGCTTAAGTGCTTGGTATTGACATTTGATACGAGTATTGCTAAAATGAACACTGGCTGGTATTGGTATCATAAGCATCGAAACAATAATAAATACATACTGTAAGTATCGAGAAGTATCGATTCCCAAATGATTCCTCCAAAAGTCTCGATACATACATGGACATCGAGCTCCGAACGTCAAAGATCCATACAGACACCTTATTGACACTAAACTTTTATATTTTTATATTTATATCAACGCGTCACGGAAACAAACGAAACTCGAGAACGAACCGTATATTATTCAAAGTATCGATACCAATTTGTAGGCGATTCTTTAAATGATCGCCACCGAGTAGATCATGGAGTGTTTTGTTGATTATCGTTCCGATGTGACCGTCCAAACAAACCAATAGTTGAATAGAATATATTGCAAAAGCAAGACGTCAGTTTAATTTTCAAAAAACGTTGTCGACTATAAATTCCATCCAAGACGTACTTACAAAGGATCGACACTTCTGAGTAAGTATCATTGAGGTACCGATACCTTTTGATACCTACGTATTTATACGTGCTTATGATACCTTGATACTTTGGAACCAGGTATCGATATCGCTTGAGTAGAATTATAACATATAACCCATCACTAACATGAACGTGTTTTGAGAACTAGAGCAGGATTTCAAACCCTTAAAGCCAGATCTACTTATGGATTAATTAATCCAATAAATCGCATTATTGTAGACTCTAGTACTCTCTATAATCGTATTGATTTTTTTATCGAGTCTTTGCACACTTAAAAAACAATTACGCAGGATTATAGGATAATACTGTCCCTGATAATAATGTCCCTTCTTTGTTATTATACGAGTAGTCCTTTATCTTTTTCTATTGTAAACATTTATGTAAGAGGACTTCGGTCCGTCTATAATAAATAATAATAATAATAATTAAATACTAATATACTAGAACGATGATTTGCGAAAGTAGAGGCTTCGAGCTTTAAAATTAGTCGAAATTCATTATTGGGCTGCTCTTTACTTTACCGGACTCAAAATTTGTGCCTTTCTCCTATGAATTAAGAGGTATTTGGTATGTAATCCACTACATTTGTACCCGGCGTTTCGAACCTCTAGGATCAATAGTTGAGGAGATATGGTCGCTTAAAGTTGAGCATATTTCCAGTTTCTTGACAGGTAAGGGCGGCGCCCTAAAATTCTCAACTTTAAGCGACCATATCTCCTCAACTATTGATCCTAGAGGATTGAAACTTTGATCTGCATCCGCGCCGGGTTCAAATCTACTGGATTACGTACGAAAGGTACTAATTTTGTACCATTATTGTAATATGTTTTCTTTAGCGAAATGATCGTAGTCGAAGTATCAACAATTTTTCGAGGGTCGAAAATTTAGTGTTGAAATTTTCCGTGGACTGCAGCTCACTACGGAACGATTGGAAAGTACTATTTGTCTATTTCGATCATTGATAGTGTAGGTCACCGAAGTTCGCGAGAGCTCGACTGACGTTTGAGTAACCGCGTTACGGCAGGCAATAGACTCTGGTCGTTAATTCGACGGACTTTGATGAGACTCTATGAAATTAGGAGTAGCTTTGAGAGAGCTAAGAGTAATTTCGACCGGTTGGTTCTCCGCTGACGGGGACTGGTTTCCTCGGAATCTGAAACTATCCAAAATCAACTGCAACTACGACAAGATGCTGGGTCGAAGTCCTCGAAATGCTGAAAGGACAACGAGACGGTGTCGTTAACTCGGCGTTGCCGTAGCTGAGCGTAGTGGAAATGTACAGCTATCTAAACAACGGAAATGGACTGCGAGGTATTGTTATGGCTGCTGGAATTGTAACGGCGTCACGCATGCCATTATAGCGCGTCATTATAATTACAGAAGTGCACATTACTTCGAGTCTCGTGCCACAGCTATGTTAAATATTACTATCGTGTTTCGTAAAGGGTTTTCTGTTGTAATGACGCGGACATTATACGTCTGGTTATTACCACTGTCTTACTGCTAATTAGACTGAGAACCTTCATGCGCGAAATAAAAATGTACTACATTGACTATGTTTACCGATCGGTCGCTTTTCGATAGAAATCGAAAAAGAACATTTATCATTCCCATAAGAAATTTATTAATTAGCATGCGATGAATTAAAAAATTGAATTCGTTCATGCTTGTATAGTACGATCTTTTCTCATGGAGAGCAAGTATTTTTAATATGCTGTGTCAAAGAGCAGAAAAGCTGGGAGTTTTCGCCAGGAAAACATTTTTACGTCAGTTTAATTTTCCGAGCAATTAAAGCGGAAATTAAACGAAGAGCTGAAATACTGTTTGGTGCTGCAATATATTCCTTGATTCTTCCATTTATTTAAATCAATATCTCGTTATCCTAATTCTCGTTAAAAATAAAAATTCTTGCTCGAGTTTCGAATTAAGTAAACTTCAATGGTAGATTTACCACAAAATGGACATGTTCTATTCGAATGCTTAAATTAACTCGTGTAAGAAATTACATTAAAATGATTCATTTGAGTCCCATGCAAAATAAAGTTACCTTCTCTGTATTACTTCAAAAATAACACAATAGCTGAATTAATTCTTTACTCCGAATTATCATATTTTATTTTTTCTCGAATAACGTGCGTCCAAGCCTGCGGTCAGCTAGTTTAACAATAATGTGGGTGTTAAAAACGAATGTTCTCTGCATACGAAATAATAAATATTTGTGAATCAACGTTTGCAATATTTAGGAAACGTCGAGCAAAACAGTTTAATACGATAACGTAGTGCGAAGAAAGGCGAATTGGCTTTTGAATTATTTTGCAACTAATACAGAGAGTGGAGCAAGTATCTGCATATTTTATCAACTAATAATACGCGTATTTTTTGTTGTTGGAATGTGTGTTCGCCACGCGCTATGCTTCCAGGTGTTCGAGTTAATTGGTACTCGGTCTCCGTGATAATCTGCGTGATTAATGAAACGAAACATCAGGATTATCAGTTGAGCGTGGCGCATGTATTTTTAAAATAAATTGTTTCCGGGCCGAAGGTTTTTACATAACATATTTATTCGACGCATTCTAAATTTATGATTGTACGTACATACATATGTGTGAGCTCTTGCTGCGCGGTTGCATATACCACCCGTTGCGGGACATTCCGTATGTACTTCCCGTCATACAGGGAAATGTATCTGGAAATAAACAAACCGTTTCCCCTTATGTTCTGTCCTTACTGTGCTAACTTTTCACTTTTTTCGCGCAGTCGCGTCGCTGAAGCAAAAGTTCTGCAGATAAATTAAATGCGTGGAGAAATTCCCTCAAAAATTCTACTCGATTAATTTTCGAAGGTTATTCCAATGCAACGTGCGCGCAGAATATGTGACGAACATTTCAAATAATTAATAGCAATTGGAAAGATACGAATCGCATCAGAACATTTCATTCCGCAGAAATTTCGGAATTTTTCATTCCGCAGAAAATAATTGATTGTTAAATTGTAAGTTATCTATTTAAATCATAAGTACATCTTGTAACATTGTAATACTAATCTGTAAAATTGTAAAGCGAAATGGACCCATTTAAGAGTCTAAAGAACTTCAATAAAAAGAAAAAAAATAATTGATTAAGAGTATACAGTCGGTCGAAAAAATATTTCATTTTCGTATATTCAAACTGAGCTCATTTCAAATCTAGTCCAGTCAATGAATGCTCATAAGGGGGGTGTTAGCAACAGACTGCTTTCTTTCATTTTTCGAGATATTAGTATTTTTGAGATATTATATAATGTTTCGAGATATTCAGCTGGACGGATGTCTCCATTCTGACCTCGCACAGTCAACTCGCGATATTTATACTCTGTGTCCCACTGCCTCCTCTCTCAGTAGTGGGGCAATTTTGGTTGAGCCCCCTCTCACCGGCCTCGCCTGGCTAACGGGCCCGGTTCGATCCTTACGATCTTACCGTGCTCGTGGACCTGGTTTCGGAGGGAGTGATCACAACCCCCTCCCGGTCTACCGGGCCTAGGCTGTTGTTGTCAATAACAACCTTGCCCGTGGCCTTTTCAGGGGTTTCCGACCATGTGGCGGCCCCCATACAAACGCGATGCCGGCGAGAGTTTTTTAGGACGTTTGATTTGACACTATCAAACGTATCACACCTTGCAACGCTCTATGTATACATACACAGATTTATGACCATACCATTCCTTATTCGAACGCAATTTACAATATCTCCGCATCGCACCATTGTCACACCACAATGTTAACTTATTCACGCTATTAATTTCTATACAATATTTGTTCGACGTATACACATACATAATTTGCTTCTCGCATTTCACATTGTTATTTCGCACGAATAAAGGACAATCCAGTAGTAACTGAATCGAGCAACACTGATTCGCCAAACATATAATTTTATACCAAAATTAAATTATTGATTTGTAACAGGGGGTGTAGAGGGAAATGGAAGGAACACAATTTTTAACTTTGGGACTTTGTTTGGACTAGTTAGGAGGTGAACGTACTAAAAATCTCCACTCCTAGGAGGTGAGCGGGTTGCAGGGGGGCACATAGAAGGTCCCCTTTTTCGGTTTTCCGCTTATATCCCGGAACCTATGCGTCCTAGCGATAAGACCATTCTATACAAAATTAAAGCTCACAAAATGTGCCATAAGACTGATTCCATTCAGTTTTTCGCTATCTCGCATAGTTTCCGAGATATCAGCAGCGCTTAAAGTTCACTAATTGTTAAAAAGAAAGGGTATAACCGGATAAGATAGTCAAAAATGCCCTTGAACCGAATTGTATCGACGATATGTCATTTGGTAGGGCACCTAGAAAAAACAGACTGTGTAAACTTTTAACCCTGTATCTCGATCGGGAGGGTAGTTATGGGGTAAAATCGAAAAATCAGTTTTTGGCCTATTTTCCCTAGTTATTTTTTTAAACAACGGCGCACCAAACTAAAAAATCTAAAAAAATTCATGAACAATGCCTATAACAATATATTGCTACTGTAAAAATATAAATGTTGTCACTCAAGAACTTCCATGTGAAATCTGCATTTTTTCGATTTTTTTGAGGTTTTTATTTTTTACAAGCAGGATTTTCACTTGAAAAATCTGAAATCAATTGCAGAGTATGTATTTGGGTTCTTGACGTGTGTCAGATTTTTCTCAGAATTTCTAAACCTCATTAACTAGGGAATATAGGCCAAAAACTGATTTTTCGATTTTATCCCATAACTACCTTCTCGATCGAGATACAGGGTTGAAATTTTGCAGTCTGTTTTTTCTTGGTGCCCTACCAAATGACATATCGTCGATATAATTCGGTTCAAGGGTATTTTTGACTATCTTATCCGGCTATACCCTTCTTTTTAACAATTAGTGAACTTTGAGCGCTGATATCTCGGAAACTACGCGAGATAGCGAAAAGCTGAATGCAGTCAATCTTATGGCACATGTTATCAGCTTTAATTTTGTATGGAATGGTCTTATCGCTAGGACTCACAGTTTTCGAGATATAAGCGGAAAACCGAAAAAGGGGACATTCTACGTGCCTCCCTGCACCCCGCTAAAAATTGTGTTTCTTCCATTTCCCTCTACAACTTTTCGTTGACTGGACTAATCAAATTCCTTTTAATTTTAAGACGTTCTGCTTTCGCTGTTCGAAGCTCTTCTTGAAACAAAACGAGGAATATTGCCAGAATTATTCTAAATACTGTATGTATTACGTAAGATTTTAAATGGAACGAAGATGAACGCGTCTAGAGTCAGGTATCATAAGGGTTTCGAGAGAATGTATGTGTGTAGCGGGAAAATGTAACGTAGAATGTCCTACGGACTCTTGTCCATTATCATCAAGATGCAAGTTTATAACTGCATTGTAACGGCTCGTAAGGTCCTTTCTCATCCTCGTTATTTTCCTTCCTGCTCCGTTTCTGTCTCGCAATCAGACTCCATTTTCAGCTCGATTGCGCACGTGACTTTCCTGGCTCTCACGGTGCTTCCCCGGGAACAGGAATCTCGACTTTTATAAGACGCATAATTGCCATAATAAAACGATGGGAAGGCGAGTCGAGTCATTTCTCGAGTCTAACGCGACCGGTAAACGCTTGCGTAAAAGCTCTATTGCTCGTGACTGTTGCTGCGACTTCTATTAAAGTCTCATATACAACAATTGAGTTCGGTTAAATTTAACGGAAATTTGCTCGGTTAAATTTACACGAGACTCGGTCTGACTTTTCCCTCAGAATCCACTAGTAATGTCTGGAACCGTATCCATTTACACTCCGGGACAGAAACATAGCACATCATCTATTTTTCCTCAGTTGATACATTAAACTGAAGAAAATGAATATTTTAACACTTTACCTAGCGGAAGCCTATTAATAGGATTTTCAATAATTGTGCTGTACCAAAAGAAAACATTTTCTTTTACATTGCAATCCTAAATGAAACTAGTAGATGACGTTATTGAGAGTGACTTGTTAGTTTGCAATGAAAGTTTCTGTTGCTATTGAAGGTTCCATTAAAAAGTATTTAGCCATGTACCACAGATTCTTCAAAATTATGCAATAATCACCGGTCGGTAATGTGTTAATATGTCAACATATTCTGACATGCCGTTTTCAAAGTTATTTCATGGACATTTTTTGTCTTTTTTTATAATAAACCCATATTTTTTATTTCGGAATCACATTCACAAAAAGTTGTGCATCTTTTTACGTAGAATGTGATTCCGAAATAAAAAATATGGGTTTTTGATGAAAAAAGATAAAATGATCTTGAAATAAGCTTGAAAACGGCCACACATTAAAAAACTAGTAGTGCCATCTGACTCGTCACTCGAAACACTGCAGGACACATGTCAGTTTGTTTTTTTTAAATCACATGTCTTCGAGATTTTTTAATCTCAACTTAAATGAGACACCCTGTAGAATACAAACTCTGTTTACTTTGATTTTATGTTTTTTTTCGCTGATTTCATTTTTTAATCAACGATTAATTTCATCAATCGATTGAATCAATCGTTGATTTTTCAATGATTTCTCTTTTAATCAACGATTGACGATTAACTTTATCAATCCATAGAATCAATTGTCGATTTTTCGATGATTTCTTCTTTGAATCAACGATTGACGATTAACTTTATCAATCGATTGAATCAATCGTCGATTTTTCGATGATTTCTTCTTTTACTCAAACATTGGCGATTAACTTCATCAATCGATTGAATCTATCGTCGATTTTTTGATGATTTCTTTTTCTAATCGTACACATTAATCAATCAATCGTGATTAAAATTTTAATCGATTAATGCCCAACTCTGTGTGCACGTACAATATTCTGAATATCATCCACAATATTTACTTCAATAGAATTTTCGAAATGAAAATAATAGCAGAGTCAAAGACAGTCAACAAACAGATTTTGTGTTGTTCTTATGGTATGTTGATTCGTCTTGTTGTACCAAACCTTCCCAATGAATTTCACAGGCTTGCTCCATGCGAAAAGGAGTAGGCAATTCAATAATTAAATAAGCAATCAAAATGAATTTTCTCATTAATAATTATTATGAACAAGTGAAAAGAAATTCGATCATAGATAACTGTTATGAGCGATCGAAATAAATTTCTTTCATCGATAACTGTTATGAGCGATCGAAATAAACTCTCATCGATAACTGATATGAGCGATGGATGTAAACTTCTCGAGTAGACTGCGGATCTTTATGTAAAATAAAAATATTCTACTTCTATTGCAACAAACTTGAGTGAAATAGGCTTCCTAGATCCTTAATGTATTTAATATTTAATAAAATCCGCAGTCTAGTTATGAGTGATCGAAATAAATTTCTCTCATCGGTAACTGTTATGAACGACCGAAATGAACTTCTCTCATTGATAACTGTTATGAGCGATCGAAAGAAACTTCTCTC
>CM052313.1:19954692-19992860 GCA_028455605.1 Lasioglossum malachurum
TTTATACTTTTTAGTCCGTTTTAAAAACGTGGTATTTTTTAAAAATTAATTTTTATTTAAATAATTATTTTCTGCTTTTTAGTCTTGTGCGTGTGAAATTTTTCAATTGATTTTAAACATTTTGATGAGATTATAACAGAGACATATAGTAAATTTCAGGCGGTATTGCGACCGCGTCCTATCGAAAACAGACGCCGTGGTAAAATGTCAAAGATAAAGGTTCGACGGAGAATCTCGGTGTAACTGTTCTTTGGCTTGGTAAACATCGCACGGGGCTCGAACGCACACTGAGCTCCTTCGGTGTGTAGCGGGTCAGTTGAGTGGGGATGAGTCAGAATGGGAACCGAGTGGGTACCATCGAGCGTCGCGCAGGGAGGTGTAACGGTTACATTTTTTTTAGATAGTTGACATTTAAATACAGGATTTTTTAAAATGAAAAAAAATTTTTAGATATTGCATTGTGATCCAGTTCTGAGCTATGTTTAACATTTCAAGTCTCTCTAGCTCATCGGGAAGTTACTTTAAAATCAATTGCAAAATTTGTACCGAAAAGACAGACCGACGGACAAGAAAGCAAGCTAATTAAAACGAAGTAAAAATATTAAATGGCATACCTGGTGATTTGGCTACTTCCCTGTGAAAATCATCATTAACGAACTGCTCCTTTTTTGTAGACATTATTTGTGACACTTTCAATCACAGACTGTTCAAATTCTAATCTCGTATTCGATATTTTATTACCTTTATCACATATGCGCCCCACCATCAAAAGGCTTCCTCTCCTTTTTCTTGCACGCATATTTCAGTCGATTTTAAACATTTTGATGAGATTATAACAGAGACATGTAGTAAATTTCTGGCGGAATTGTGACGCGTCATATCGAAACGCCGTGGTAAAATGTCAAAGATAATGGTACGACGGAGAATCTCGGTGTACCTGTTCTTTCGCTTGGTAAACAAACATTATTGTAGTATAATAATACGTAGTAGCTATGTATACACCGCGCACAGAGCTTGAACGCACACTGAGCTCCAACGGTGCGAAGTGGGTCCGTGGGGTGGGGATGAGTCGGAGTGGGAACGCGTAGTGGAATGGGAAACGCTCTGTCGCACGGATTGGCTATCGCTGAATCGATGATGTACTACCTTTACCGAGCATATTTACTGAGGCTCGGGTTCGAATCCCGGTTCAGTTACTACGATTTTCCAATTACTATCTCGTAAACGCACAGTTTTAAAAAAAATTTTTTTTTAGAATATTGCATTGTGATCCAGTTCTGAGCTGTGTTTAAAATTTCAAGTCTCTAGCTCATCGGGAAGTTAGTTTAAAATCAATTGCAAGATTTGTACCGAACAACCAGACAAACAGACAAACAGACAATCAGACAATCAGACAAACAAGAAAGCGAGCTAATAAAAACGTGGTAAAATATCTTATTCATTACAGTTCATTGCTTAAATAACAAAATTGGGTTCTATTTCACAATAAAATACCAAAATTACTTTTTCGCCAACCCAATAGTTTCAATAAATTCAACCTAATATTTTCATAATACTTGAGAAACACACGCGACGTTGGAAATATTTCTGTTACGCATGTTGGGATAAGGAAAAAGCGATGGCGTTGACAGACGCGTTAGCCGAGTCCTATTCAGCAGCACGTGTACTCGATGAATATTCAGATTCGATTTTCCCAAAAATGGAATCATCTACGAAGGAATTTCATTTTTCAATCCCGATTCACTTTTGCACGAAGAATTACCTCCATTTCGAGTTTTCCACAATCCCCTCTATTTCTAGTGAAAACTGTCGGGTTATGTTTCATCGGATTAATTATTCCGAATATGTACAATTGAGAACCGAACGCGATCCGACAAAGTCGTCGTTATTAAAAAGCTAGTATTTAACAGTTCGCAAATGTTGTTACCGTCAGCTTGTTAACGTTTCAAACTCTTTCAACCCTGGTGATTGCATATCCCAGTAATGTTTTTAATCCTTTGTGGGACAAGCAATAAGTTATTTTTTTTTTAATTTTTAAACTCAAGTCGTTTGGTCCGATGTTGAAAAAGATATTGGTATTTAAGGGGTGTATCTGTATACTCACTTTTGAGTCTCACTGTTGGTATAATTACAGTGACGCGAATTAATATTCGGACGCTCTAAAATCTAAAAGAGACGATCAATTTTTTAATATTGTACTATACGATTTGAACTTTTTTGGGAAGCTAGAGCAATTAGTTTACCACAGGATGTGAAAAAATTTTTTCGAAAATTGCAATTGGTCAGAATTATAGAAAAAATACTAAAAATTACATTTTACAACTTTTTCATGTAGGCCTATATTGTAAATTTAAAGAATACGTTTCGTAGATCTCTGTCAATTAAAAACCAATAATAATGTTTTCAGTGCTCTGTGGTTCGATCTGATGCTACTACTTAAGCAATTTTGCAACTACTACTTAAAAAATTTTGCAATTTTTCTAACAAATAAAATCTGTTAAAGGTTTAAAATACATCAAAAGTAGATTGAATGTCAGTTAATAAATTACCGCAACTTCGTTTGATATACAAACAGTGAAACTTGTTGCTTGGATTTTTCACAGTTCATAGTTACCGCCAAATGGCTAATGGGTCGATCGATGTTCTATGATTCAGTGCCTTTTCAAATTCTAACTCTAACGTTTCTCCTCAGTCAGTTTATCACAGGCATGGAATCAAGTTGTCAAGAGAAATAATTTTGTCACATAACAAGTATGTTTCTGGTTTTCTGCTTAAAACTTTCTGTTTTTTTTTTGTACGGAATGCAACACAAATTATATTTTATATTAATTCAGTAATTTTTATCAGCAATTATATAAAAATTTTTCCTGAAAATGGTCTAAATTTTTGACCGAAACGTTGAAAATTTTGTGGTAATTTGTAAAATTGCTTAAGTAGTAGCATCAGACCGAACCAGTGCGTTGAAAACATTATTATTGGTTATCAACAAATTGTCGATCGAGATCAAGGAAACAGTCTGTCAATTAAACATGTTCTGAAAATTTCGTCAAAATCGGTCGACGTTGCAATGAGCTACAAACGTTTAAAGATGATCAAAATTGCAGATTTTCACGATTTTTTCTGCATGTAACTGCAATAAATCTTTCAATGCCTGTCGTTTTTAAAAACGTATTTTCTAAATTTTCAATATAGGCCCACATAAAAGAAGTTGTAAAATGCAACTTTTAGTATTTTTTCTACAATTCCAATCAATCGTAATTTTTGAAAAAATTTCTTTTCACATTCCGTAGTAAACTAATTGCTTTAGCATCCCAACAAAGTTAAAATCGTATAGTACCATATTAAAAAAATTATTATCTTTTTTAGAGCGTCCGAATACTAATTCGGGTCACTGTAAGTCTGATTTTCAACGTTACCAGGACACATGCGTTCGATCCAGAGAAGCTACTGATACTCATATTAACCCTTTGCACTCGGAGCTATTTTAACTCGAAAATTAAACATATCTTCGACCTAGAATATTTCCATTCTCTGTGATCTTTTAAATTTTATGGGTATGAAATTGATATAATAACTCATACAGTACTTAAATGTTTAGTAATTGATTAGTTTTTTGTGTAATGATATAATGATGAAATGGTGGCATTTCGGGATTACATAAAGAAAGCATACAGGACGATTTCGAAAGATAAGTATAAAATTTATTGATAAAAAAAAAAATAAAAATATAATTTTACACAGAACAAACTGCGAAATTTCTATGGTGTCATTTTCGTTTTACACGGATAAAGTTGAAATTAACAATTGTTTTTTTATTATTTATATTTTAATATTTAGTGTAATCTCCATTTTTTAAAATTATATTAAAAATACGATTGTTTGTGGGGGCGTGGACGAAACTAACTTTTGTAGCGTTTCTGTTCTAACAGACGCCCACGCTTCATTCACCGCACTCCTTAGTTCGCTGATGGAGTTGTATTGTTTGCAGTTTTTATAAACTTGTCGCGCAATTATAACCCAAACATTTTCAATAGGGTTTATATCGGGGGAACAAGCGAGCCATGGCATAATATTAATATTTCTTTCAGAAGCCCCTGCTTTGTGTGCTTCGAAACGTGTACTGCAGCATTAACATGCTGATAAATAAAATTTTCATCTTCAATATATTTTCCGTAAAAGATATTAAAACCATGTCTAACAAATCTGTATAATTTTCCGAATTCATTTTGTGATTTATGTAACACATTGGAGTTTTTTTGTCGGCTTTGAACGCAGCCCATATCATTAGGGAACCACCTCCAAAGTAACGACTCATACTTTTCTTATTTCTCAGATCGTGCCAATAATATTTACAGCCATCAGGCTCACCCAAAATTAAATTATTCCTCACCTTAAAAAATGACAGACTCCCACTCTTTCGTCCAGAACATGTGTGCCCGTGCGAAATCAAGACGGGCCTGTTTATGCACTTCTTTAAGGCCTGGTTTACGTTACATTTTTGTCCTCACAAATTGCCCAGAAGAATTTAAAAGTTGCTGCACACGTCTTGTTGTTGCTGGGAGCTGCAATTCAGCTCGAAATTGTACTGCATTTTTCCTTTCCTTAGCCGCGCAGACCTCATTAATAATGAATGTTGTCCCTTTGACAATTTTTTATTACCATCTTTAAAATGATTTTTTCCGTAATTTTCACGTAAATTGATGTAATTATTAATCACAGTGTATGATCGATTAATTCTCTTAGCAATTGCGCGATTAGAGAAGCCCATATCTTTATAAGCATCGATTGATGCTTTTTCTTCACTTGTTAGTACTTTCCCTCTCGGCATTCTAATACACGTGAATCAAATTATAATAAACAGGATATCTACGAGTTATAAAGCTAATACTTTTAGAATATTTGCAATTTTCCGTAGCTCTCAGCTCAGAATACAGAGAAACACTAAGTGACTTTATAGAAACTTCACACTTGTGTTCTGCACCACACAGAAAAGAATTAAAACAAACGTAAATAGTAAACATAGCGGTCTAGAGGGGGCAGTCCCTCTATCCGAGTGTGAACAAGCCACAAGACTAGATACGATAAATCGACAAAATTATTTAAATAAAAATTAATTTTTAGCAAATACCATGTTTTTAAAACGGACTAAAAAGTATAAAATAATTTAAATAAAAATAAATTTTAAAAAACGGGGACTAAAAAGTATGAAATAATTTTTCCTGGCCCTATACAGGTTCCTAACCCCATACAAATTATGAATTTTTAATAGCTATGAGAGAAAATACTTGTAAGATTTAAAACGAAAAACGTGGGGCGCAAGATAATAGTAAGGAGTGTAGATAGTAGCTGCCATTGGGAAAACATACACAACAGTTCATATCATCTGCAGTGCAATAAAATTGTTAGTGACTTAGGGGGGTGAACAATTCATGCATCAATTATCAATTAAGGCAAGCGCCCCACGTTTTTCGTTTTAAATCTTACAAGCATTTTCTGTCATAGCTATTAAAAATTCACAATCTGTATGGGGTTAGGAACCAGTATGGGGTTAAGAACCTGTATGGGGCTAGAAAAAATTATATATTTTAAACTTTTTAGTCCGTTTTTAAAAATTTATTTTTATTTAAATAATTATTTCCTGCTTTTTAGTCTTGTGTGTGTGAAATTTTTCAATCTATTTTAAACATTTTGATGAGATTATAACAGAGACATGTAATAAATTCCAGACGGTATTGCGACTGCGTCCTATCGGAAACAAAGCCGTGGTTAGAATGTCAAAGATAGAAGTTCGACGGAGAATCTCGGTGTAACTGTTCTTTCGCATGGTAAACAAACATTATAGTATAATAATACGTAGTAACTTTGTAAACACAGCACGGAGCTCGAACGCACACTGAGCTCCTTCGGTGCGAAGTGAGTCAGTGGAATGGGGATGAGTCAGAGTGGGAACCGAGTGGGTACTACCGAGCGTTGCGCGGGGGGGTGTAACGGTTAAATTTTTTTTTAATAGTTTACATCTCCTAAACGCATAGGCTTTTTTAAAATTAAAAAAAAGAATTTTTTAAAATATTGCATTGTCTTCCAGTTCTGAGCCATGTTTAAAATTTTAAGTCTCTAGCTCGTCGGGAAGTTAGTTTAAAATCAATTGCAAAATTTGTACCGAACAGACAGACAGATAGACGGACAAGAAAGCAAGCTAATAAAAATGTAGTAAAAAGAGTGATACTTTTAAAATATCTATGAAAATGAAGATGACTTTATAGAAATTTCGGCCACTGTATTGGTAAAGCAATTTTTAGTGGTGACTCTGAGGCACCATCCGAGTGCTGAAGGTTTCATATTGGACCACACCCTTCGGTGGATAACATCGGTTTCCAAAAGGAGAAAGAAGAAGATGGAAACAGAAAGGGCTAGGTTGAATAGGGTTAAGGCTAATTATTCCGGGAACGTTCTTGGGAGCTAATATAAACGGGGAATCGATGATAGTAGAAAGTAAGGTGTCGGCGGGTAAGTTGCTCTCGTTATTACCATTTAATGGGTGGCAATTAATTTCTAGGAGACGGTTATTAGCCGCGTCCAACGAGGAATATTAACTTCAGGCACTCTTGATACATGCACGTCCTGCCGGACATGATGAAAGACGTGCAATCTGCCGCCACATTAATGCTACTGTCAGATGGCCAGGTGCTGCTTGACCCGTGTAAATCGATCTCAGACTAAATTGCATCGTTAGCCAGTCCATCGCCCACTGCGTTTCGCAGAACGGATCATTGCGCGCTCAATTTATTCTCGCGATATTATAGTTTAGACGTGGCTCGGAGCTGTTGCCGATGCCCGAGACACGTTTGATAATGGGAACGACGCGACGCGACGTCGAGCGCAGGCTTTCGTTCGATTTTTTTCGGAAGCTGACACGGTTCAATATTGTGGACGATTCACAGTTGCCCTGGATCAGCGCTTCTAAACGGGAATTGTGTGTTATTGTTATCGCGGTGGCTATTAGTGCACGCGTATTCCGTCGAGTTTCGCGGCGGCCGGCACGCAAGCTAGAATTCAATATGGTTACGAACTTGCCAGGCTATAGAGCCCCGGCGAAACTGGCGGATCAATAATTGCTTATACCTGATAGTCATTGAACAAATTGGAAAATTAGTTGCCGGCCAAATAGATGGTCATTGTACAATCTTAACAGTGGCAATTATCGATTAGACAATATTATCCGTCCACTGGATGCTGTTGGCTTATTTGCTACGAAACGCGCGACCGAACAGTGCTCAGGTAAACAATCGAACACGGACCTAATCTTCGTTGTTTCGGGTTCTACTCAGACCGTCAAAACCATAGGACATACAAGGAAACGAATAGAACATGCATTCTACTAAAAATGTTGTGCTTCCATTACTTCGAATATTCTTGTTCGCATAAGAATGTGGAGAGAATATGATAGCAATTACATCAATCTTAAATTGAGGATAAAGTTTGGTTGACGAATGAAATGCTATTTGTGTGGTCTCGTTTATATTACCGTCTCTGTTTTTTGCATTTCTTAGAATGAGAAGACGAACATTGGACACGTTTCTCATTAGCGAGTAATGAAACAGAAACAACAGGGACCCTAACTGTTATAACCAAAAAGAAAAAAAGGAATGGAATAACAAGTATTTCATCGACTAAAACTGTATTGGTTACAAATAAGGATGATAAGTAACCGAAATTTCTTTCTCTTGTTGGTTATGGTTGAGACAAATTCATTCCGATCACTTATAAAAGGTATCAATGAGAGAAATTTATTTCGATCGCGCATAACTATACTGCGGCACTTTATGCTAAATAAATATTTTCTACCCGAATTGCAACAAACTGGAGTAAAGAAGAAATTAGTTTATTTCCGAAGATGTGTTTAATTGATTAATAATAACATAACAGTACTTTTAAATTTTTCTAATGTTTTTATACTATTTTAAATTACACCTATACTCATTTTTGTCACAAATGCATAAAATCCGCTGTCAACTCATAACAGTTATCGATGTATATCGCAGAAGTTTATTTCGGTCGCTCATAACAGTTGTCGATGAGACGATTTTATTTCGATCGCTCATAACAGTTATCTAAGAGAAATTTATTTCTATCGCTCATAACAGTCATCGATACGAGAAAACTATTTCGATCCCTCATAACAATTATCGATGAGAGCAATTTATTTCGAACGCTTATAACAGTTACCGATACGAGAAATTTATTCCGATCGCTCATAACTAGACTGCGGATCTCTATGCAAAATAAAAACTTTCTACCCGAATAGTAACAAACTGGGCTGAAATAAAAATGTAATTTCTTTATTAAAATGTTTAATAGATTGAAAATAATGTAACAATAGCATCAAATTCATCTACTTTTTTTGTTGTTTTAGATTAAACCTACTAATTTTTGTCATAAATGCATAAAATCCGCAGTCTACTCAAAACAATTACCAATGAGTGCAATTTAGTTTGATCGATCATAACAGTTATCGATGAGAGAAGTTCATTTCGATCGCTCATAGCAGTTTTTAATAGTTATTATTAAATAGTACAACTTTCAAATGGTAGACAATAAATTATTTCATAAATTTTTTATTCATAGAATTAATTGCTACAATCAAAATTGAATGTGAGTTTCCCATATTTTCTCCTGACAAATTACACCGCAAATCATCTAGCGTTAATTTTAATATATACGGGTGTCTATATTTTTGATTTTCCAAGTAATCTATAATATTTTCGTCTACATCGATATGTTTTTCCCGAGTGGGACGGTGTCGTCCATAAACAAAGACAGTCAACAAACAGATTTTGTGTTGTTCTATGGTCTGTTGATTCGTCTTGTTGTACGAAACCTTCCCAATGAATTTCACAGGCTTGCTCCATCCGAAAACGAGTATACAACTCAATAATTAAATAAGCAACCGAAATGAATTTTCTCATAAATAATTATTATGACCAAGTGAAAAGAAATTCGATCATCGAGAACTGTTATAAGCAATCGAAATAAATTTCTTTCATCAACAATTGTTATAAGTAGACTGCGGATGTTTATGCAATTTTCAATTTTTGTAGAGGAATTTTAAGAAAGCAGAATAAGACGAAATCTTATTTTCCGCAGTGTGGTCTCCTTTTCAGAGATATGAAATGAATTAAAATCGTATTCAATTCTGTCATATTTTATATCCTAGCAGTTTTTGAAAATTTTCAAAAGCCACAATTGCATAAAGATTCGCTGTGTAGTTATGAGCGATCGAAATAAATTTCTCTTCGATAACTGTTATGAGCGGTACAAATAAATTTTTCTCATCGATAACTGTTATGAGTGATGGAAATAAATTTCTCTCTCGTCGGTAACTCTTATGAGTGATCGAAATAAATTTCTCTCATTGATACTGACTCTCTATAATCGTATCGAATTTTTTAATGATTCGTTGGACACTTTTAAAAACCAATTACGCAGGATTATTGGATAGATAATACCAAATCGTTTGTACCATTAGTTACTGTGCATGTCCCTTCTTTGTTATTACATGAGTAGTCCTTTATATTTTTCTATTGTGACCATTTATTGTAAGAGACTTCGGTCCGTCTATAATATTAAATAATAATAATAATAACTGTTATGAGCGATCGAAATGAACTTCTCTAATCAATAACTGCTTTGAGCAATCGAAACCGTTTGTCTCCATCGATAACAGTTATCGAGGAGGATCCAATTTTTTGGACACTAATAACTATTACTTATAACCAAAAAGTATAAAAATCAATATCTTTAATCATTTTGTTCTTCAAATCTTCTTCTTTATATTTAGTGTACATCACCTTAAATCTCAATAATAATCAACCTTTTATTAATGTTTTTTATCGTAGAAAGTTTTAGGATAACTGTTATTTTTGGTCCCTGCGAAACAATCATTCGACAGCCTAGAAACGATGACAGTGATTGCAGTTTTGGACAATGGTTGTGAAATGATGAGGAATTACAGGTAAGATAACGGAACACGTACCTGGAAGATAGCGATGACGATGGGGAATCAATTCCTGTCACGCTGATGCATTGGCTGGTTTAAGCACAGCAATCAAACGGTTTGAAGCACAGCCAGAGTCGAGCGTAATCGATTCACAATGCCCTCATACTGTGATAGGATTCCAGTTTATAATACCTTTAAATAAATCTTGCTTGATTTTCGTTTCTTTCGGTATTACTGTAAATTGCTTGTCGAAACAGTATAGCGATTCGTAGTCTTCAGATTTTTATGCAAGATACGAATCGTCTACATCAATTGCAAGCAACAGGAACCAAGTAGAAATGATACATATTTAGAATTTTCTAAATTCCTATTCTTTTAAATTGATCGTCAATTTCATCAATTTCATATAATCCAGCGACGTAGCGGAAACGCCACAACGTGTAATAAATTCCCAGCTTAGTAGAAAGAAGAAGTTTAATCAAAACATCGTGCTGCAACTTTTCGTTGCGAAAGTGAATCATTTTTCATTGTATTTAACAGGCCAACTTTCCTAAACGCTGTTAGAAGTTTACTTTTTGCGCTGAACTCTCCGAACCTCGTTTTGTAATATGAAAGAAAATTGAATAGCACAGCATATTGTTTCGCGCGGTGTGAAAACTACGGTATTATTTAATTAGCACGTTTAAAGTAAGATAAATTGATTAAACAAACAGAACTCACGATGGCATTTCGAGGCAACTGAGGTACAACATTCAATGAACTTTTTCAATGTCCGATAATTGCATCGGTTTGAAGGTGTAGACCTAGTTTCTAGTTTTTCGATTTATTTATGATACTTCCTACCTTCGGGAGTACAAAACTCTTGGCTTTCGAGGGACCCGAATAAATGGACTTTCACTGTTCACCGTGAAACGTCACTCAGAACTAATGACTGCTTGCGTTCATTGGGAATAGACGTGGATTACGATTTTTCCGAAATATTCCGGAAAATACTGCTACGCGCCTATCCATTCGTGCCGTTTCAGTAAAATTGCTTCAGAGAATGTTCGAGAACTTGTTACGCGTTTCTACGATGATAGAAGAACGAGAATGGTAAATAATATGACAAGCGAATCGGTAACATGATTCAGCTCCGGGATACGGTCGAGCAAAAATCGACAAAAACCACTGGCAGAAAATTAATAGCCGTTCAGGCTGAGTTGGCACGTCATTCTCTCCAAGGCAATCGAAGCGAATTATCGCGTGAACTTCCAACTGGAAATTCAAACCAGTACTTAACCAGGTTTTAACTTCCGTATTCTCTTCGTGTAGATTCTCCTCAGCACGTAAACCGGAGGTAATTAAAAGGTTAAACGTACCGTTTGAAAACAGAAATGAATCTCCCGGTTCTTTACTCCGTTGTGCTTTATTCGTCGATTATTTCGTTGCCCGAAAAAACCGTTTGGAATTTTTATCATGTTATTTTCGAAGGGTTCTCGCTGTTTGAAGGGTAATATTGGAGTGCGTCTTTTTCAATCCTTCCCGCAGAACTTTATTTCTCGGTGGCAGTTAATACGATTGGAAATCGCATTGCTGCGATCCACTCAATTAAGAAAATTAAATGTTGTTAGTACCCCCTGTGTATCAGTCACCGAGGTCCCTCGTCAGTTGTACCATCGGTAATTTCATTTCATGCAACTATCGCTAATTTTTCGAAAATCTGCTCAACCTATCTCGAGTTTTGAGAACGAACCGCCGCACAGTGGACAAAATCCGGACAAAAATCGATTTTTAACTTTTGTTTAAATAACCGAAATCAATTATTTTACGTCTTTAACAATACCCTAAAGTTTACGAAAAACAAGTAAAATGAGTTAAAAGTTATTAAGTATAAGTCGATATTCATATTTAAGTATTGTCGTTAACGCTCATCCCTTTAATTTCTTAATATTTTCGTCTGTTCAAACTCCTCGTACACAGCTAGAGCTGCATGTAAAATTATAAACAATTTGCTTATATAGCTCTTTATAGTATTATAGTATTTTAGAGTTATTTAAATTGAAATATCTCCTGAACTACTAACTTTACGACATACATAGGTTAGTACTTTTTTATAACGAATGTCCAGCTGCATCGATTGATGTATTAAAAAATACCTCATTCTATTTAAAAAAATGAAGGTGACCTTCATATCTCTAAAAAAAATTACATAAGAACAAAAATTTTTTTGGTATCGTATGAGCCTCATTTTACCGTTCAACTTTGTCCTTCAGACATTTGACGTATCTTTAAAAACAACAAAGATATTCAACTTGATCAAGTTAGCTGGAACACCCTGTATATTATTAATACATATATGTTTGCGTGTCACAGCAGAGATTTTTGTGAAAGATTTCTGTTCACAGACCATTTCAAGGTCATTCAAAATTAAAAAATAATGACACCACCTAACAGATTTTGTGAAACCCTACTATTTTTGTTTCAAACATTTTTCCAAAAAATAAATATTTCCCGAGATTTGAGTATTGGGCAGCTCGAATTTGTCATGTTTGACTGATTATAACTCGATAACTGTCCATTATTGAGCCTTGTGCCCTTACATCTTTTGTTCAGTACATCATAAGCTACAACATATGAAAAATCTAACTGATTTTACCGGGATAGATTTTCCATACGATTAGTGAGGGGTTCTTTCACTGAAGCAGAAAATTCGAGAAAAAATCCGGTTTGCAAAACGGTGCGCGGTATTCGATATAACCAGTTATCGCAACAGTCTTACCATTGTACACACCAGCATTGTAGGTTCAGTTAAGAGGGTGAGGCTTGCAACGAGCTGAAGGATGACTGGATCCCACGATCTTCATGATTATTCGACGTGCATATCCGGCTATTGTACTCCTCTTTTCTCTTGTCCCACCTCTCCACCACCCTCTCATGTATCATTCCAGCCAGTTGTCGTGTACCCTTCTTTTTCCCTCGCGTTCCGCTCTCATCTTTGCCATTCCTGTCGGTTCGCTACACGTTCGTGCTGACCACAGTTTATCATCCAGCAATTATTTTACAGACCTCCTCTCTCTCCTCTTCCCCTCCCCCATCACCCCGCCCTCATTCCATCTATGTTTCTTTCCCACCCACAGACACATCACCCCCGCCGTCTCCCTATCGTGGTTCGCGCGTTTGCTCCATCGCCACTCTTCGCTGGTAGCTATCGCGCGGGGGGCTACTGTAAAATATACGTTTGTAGGCGGGTCTCCGGTGGCGCGATGGCCGGTTATTTATTTTTCCAGTAACTGTAATTTTTCAAACACGTACTGGCCGCCGGATAAATGTGCCGGGCTGTTTTTGACGCGCCCTGAAAAATACGATGTCGGCCCGGACGGCGTTTCTCGAGATCTCGCCCTGCTAAGGAGGATGATAAAGATCGCAAGGCGGCGAATTGATTTTTCCGCGCTGTTGTCCGGGGATTCTGCTGTTTCACCGTTCCGCCGATCGGATGAACGCGCCCGTGCACGTACATAACGCGTATATCAATCAACCGCAACGACTCCGCTATCTTCCCGCTGGAATCAAATAGCGCTCTCGTCGAAAGAAAGAAACGCGCCGATCGACCGGTTCGTTAATTTACCTCCATCGCAGAACCGTTCCCGAAACATGCTGACCAGCGGCCATAACAATTCCACAATGTCCAAGCAATTGACTTAATCCTCGCGCACGGTCCCCAGATATAACAGTATCAGAGATAAAAGCCTAATACTTTACCCATGTCCGATTGAACCCTTTCGACACGGCCAGTGTGTTCGTTTTATAAAAGCGATCAGTTTTGTTACTGGAGAAAATCGGCGATTTCTCAACCGAGAAGTACGCGAATATAGAAGTGAAAATAAATTCGAAACGAGAATACGTTCTGTCGTGGTCGCATTGTATCAAATGCTCGGATATGATGATAAAATTTCTCTGAAACATATTTTCATATCAAAATAAACGTGTAAGAAAATATGGGAGGGCTCGAAGCTACTCTCTTGTTAAATATTTAGGTGACAGTTCGAAGCTAGTGTTAGAGTCAGACCAGTGGCTATGTTTCTAAAATTTCTCGTTGTATCGTGACGCGGGAGACAGCCCTGAATTTTCCGCAGGTTTCAATAAAATATTCAACGATCTCGTGATTCGAGCGACGTCCTTCCGTTGATTCGTTCAATTTCTAAGTTTATTACGAAGCTCGATAGAATCGAGGATATCCTCTTCCTTTATCCCCGTTGAAACGTAACAAAACAGCAACAATGAGATTGCATCTTTGCGGGAACCGCCGGGGACACGGAAGAAGAAACCTCGAGCAAGTCGGTTTACCTCTCTCGTTTTCACCTGCGGCGTCCCAGAAGGCGACCCCAAATCCCATTCCACCGTTTCGTGGCTCAAAAAGCTCTTTTGTTTCGTTTTCGCTTCTCGCATCACGATCGAGGGCGGGTGTCGACAGACGTCGCGTCGTACCGTACCGATGCGTCGCATCGATGGTCTTCTCGATCGCCAAAAAAACGAAATCAAAACGGACGAAAAGTGCGACAATACTTCGACATGAGATTACACTGTCTATTACTCATTTTGCATTTCTAGTTGTTAGATCCAGAAAATTTTCTACGATAAAAATCATTAATAAAAATTTGATTATTATTGAAATTTCAGATAATGTACACGAAATATAAAGAAAACAATTCGAAGAACAAAATGATTAAAAAATATCGATTTTTATACTTTTTGGTTACAAGTAAGAGTAATTAGTGTACAAAAAATTGGATCCTTTTCGATAACTGTTATCGATGAAGAAAAATTGTTTCGATTGAGAAGAGAAGTTCATTTTGATCGCTCATAACAGTTATGAATGAGAAAAATTTATTTCGTTCGCTCATAACAGTTATGAATGAGAAAAATTTATTTCGTTCGCTCATAACAGTTATCAATGAGATAAATTTATTTCGATCACTCATAACAGTTATCAATGAGATAAATTTATTTCGATCGCTCATAACAGTTATCAATGAGAGAAATTTATTTTGATCGCTCATAACTAGACTGCGGATGTTTATGTAAATGCATATTTCGATATACAAATATTATTTTGCATATTGCATATGTTTTCTACCATGTGCACATGCACATATTGTATATATTAGGTACATATTTCTTTCTTTTATATAATTTCACTGTATTTTGCTGCGATTTTTTTGACTTCAATATTTTATACCGAACATTTTGATAAAATCAAAGAGGTTCGACTATTCTTCTTTCTTAACATCCAAAAACAGTAAAATCATTAATTCATAATATTTATTCTGTTTTTGTAAATATAGGTAGTTGAAGATTTTTATGAAGCTGATATATTTTCAATTGCAACAGCTCAGAATGTGTTGCAACAGACACAAGTTGCAGAAAATTTGACGTTTATAAACGTACATTTACAAACCCATCCAGCCACAATAAAGAGACTGGAAACTGTCGGTTTACCCTTAACAAATTCAATGAAAATGTTCATGGACTGTATTGAACATTTAAGAGCTGTACCTATTACTAGTACCTTCACTAGTAAATGTGGTGATCAAATTCTGGAATCCTGGCTTAAGCGGAATATATCAAAACTCGTGAGGATATTAAGCGATGAATATGTGTCAACTAATGTGCTGCAATGCTATTGGAGCAAATATAAATATGCACCCGTTACACCTTGTGTACTTTTTCACCACATAAGTCAATATTAACTGACAAACGGCAACAACTGCTTCAAACATGGACAAATTACTAGTAACCTATTGTAACGCAAATTATGATGTTTCCGTATACATATATATTTTTGTATTAGTTCTCAATAGTTCTGATCATATTTTTCGTGCACATTTGCATATTTTATGTGCATATTTGCATATGCGTTTTGCATATTTTCATAACATCCGCAGACTGCTCATAACAGTAATTCGATTAGATAAAGTTATTTCGATCGCTCCTAATTATATATTTTTATAGCATAAAATCCGCAGTCTAGTTATAAATGATCGAAATGAATTTCTCTGAACGAAAACATTTACCAACCAACCAACCACATTTCAACTTTTTTTGGCGTTTCGATTCTCACAATGAAATTCTTGTAGAGTTTTTTTGCGCTGATTCCGAATTTGTTTTTAATTTTTCTCCTAGACTCACAGTTTTTGATAAATTTGAGTTTGAAAAAATGACATATTTTTCAACGTTGAACAAAAATATTGTGATCTTATTATAAAAGATATTGAATTGATCTTTACAGCAAAAGATTCCTTAGACTTTCCCGAATACAGTGATATCCACTATTAATACAACCCATGTCGGGTGAAGATATTTTGCTTTCTGGTTCGAAAAAAACGTCGACGTTTCAAACTTCAAAGCGGGGTTTCTCAAGATAAAAGTCTGCTCTATCGCGTGGTGTAGTTCGATTTTCCGCTGGACCCTTATATTTTGAGATAAATTCAAACATATCCTCAAAAATTGGTGCAAAAGTGGTGTCTCTCCGTCTTTAATGATCGTTTAAACATGTTTAAACAATGTATTAATATTGGATATCACTGTATTCGGGAAAGTCTAAGATGAATCTTTTGCTGTAAAGATCAATTCAGTATCTTTTATAATAACATCACAATATTTGTTCAAAGTTGAAAAATATGTAATTTTTTCTAACTCAAATTTCTCAAAAACTGGGGGTCTAGGAGAAAAATGAAAAACAGATTCGGAATCAGCGCAAAAAACTCTATAAGAATTTCATAGTGAGAATCGAAACTATTTTGGCTGTTGGACAGTGCATTAATTAACCCTGTCTCTCAACCGTGGTGGTAACGATGGGGTAAATTGGAAAAAAATTGTTTACTAGAGTATATTTATTCATTTTCTAATATGTGTTATAGATTTGTCGCTGGATGTAGGAGACATCGTGCTATCTATATTCTATCTTTAGGTTGAAATGCAGCCAACTGCCGTGATCCGAGGGTTAAGGCACGGCCAGACGGACATCGGGCACGTAGATACGTTCTCTTGGACTGGAACAAAGACCGATAACTTCGACAGTGAGTGGGTCAGACTACGCGTAATATGCGCGGAAAGTTCTAAATTGGCCGACGACGTCGAATTTTACGATTTTATTGGAAACGCGTATGTCGGTTATTCGGGGCGCAGCGCGCGGCGCGGCGGTGGCGAGAGGGTTGATCAGAGAGCCAGGGGTGGAGATGCGGGGGCGGTACGTTCCACGATTCCCTTGCAGTTCGTTTGAGGAATACGTTCCGTTCTGGTGGAACGGTGCAATTACTGGGATTGTTTAATAGACGCCCGATTTCGTTCTCATTCGGACGCGAAATTTTCAGTTCCATAAAATAAGAAACTCGGGAAATTGGACGGCCGGGAAAACATATTTCGAAGTCCGGCTGAGCCGCTGGACGTTCATCAAGAACAGCTCTATAAACAGTTCGGAGAATGTGACTTAATTCGCGGAGTTACGCGAAAAATGCAGGTTGATTACGGCGAATTTGGACTTTCCACATTGGATGTATTCATCTCGAGTGAATCATCCACAAGGAGAAGGTGTAGGATTGTTGCCATCCGCGTGTTATCGAAAACGATCATTCAAAATAATATAATTAGTGAACAAAGTAAGATGAATTTCTGTTTTTGATGGATCTATCCCAGTTAGAACGGTTCTATGAACCACTAATTGAAATGTTAACTGCAACTAGGGATGGGATCAAGTACCTCGCAAACAGGTTCGAACCTTGATTGATGGAATTCGAACTCTCTCTAAGTACTTCGAAAAAAAAATCGTACTCCCAAGTATACTCGAACCTTTGCCAGACAGTTTCGAACCCTTTACAAGTACTGTGGTAAACGTAAATAATACTTGCAAGTATACTCGAATCTTGGTCAAACAGTTTCGAAACTTTCGAAATTTGTATGAATATCGTTACGAATTTCCGTATTCTTGCAAGCCAGAGTTGGGCAAAAATTTAAATAACGATTGACGACTAAATTTCTAATTCAATCGTTAATCGCAATTAACAATTAATCTCCCTAGTTTAGTCGTTATATAATCGCATTTAACAATTAATCTCCAAAAAGCAAAAATTATTATTTATTATTTGAGCAAGTCTAAATGAATTATATATATATAAAATAATAAAGTTAATTGTTATTTACAAATATAATACAATACTTATTTACAAATTAAATTGTATTTTTTTATAGGCAGCTAGAGGCCCTCCGGACGGGCCCGACTACTGGCGGTATACCTGAAAAGGTTGCTATAGCAGACAAAAAACGAGCACGTGTTCATTGTATACACCAAATACAAGAAATAACAGCAGACCGAAAACTATTTCTTTGATTTCCACCTCAATCCAAACAATATAAATAATCTTTTATATATATATTTGCAAATAAGAAATAATAAATACATCAGTTTTGGAATTATTTAAATTACTTTTATTTAAATAAAAAGTTTAGTTATTATGTGCAATTAAAATCACAGGTTTATTTATCATTTTTTTAATTATTTATTATTTAAAATAAAATTTTCCCAACACTGTATATAATACAAACTCTGTTTATGTGCTTTTATGTTTTTTTTTTTGATGATTTCTTTTTTTAATCAACGATTGACGATTAAATCAATCGATTGAATCAATCGTCGATTTTTCGACGATTTCTTCATTTAATCAACGATTGACGATTAACTTCATCAATCGATTCAATGACGATTTTTTTTTAATCGTACACATTAATCAATCAATCATGATTAAAATTCTAATCGATTAATGCCCAACTCTGTTGCAAGCTTATATAAAATGATCTAAAATCATAATATTTAGAACGCAAAGAAGACCCGTTATTATTTTGGGATGAAAATTCAATCAAGTACCCCATTTTATCACAAATTACACGTGACTATCTTTGTATAATGGACACTACTGTACCTTCAGAAATAGTATTTTCAAAAGCAGGAAATATCATGGGTAAAAAGAGGAAATAGGATAAAATCAAGTATTGTAAATGAAATATTATTCTTAAATAGTTACGAATTTAATAAAGAAAGTGCTTAAATTAATTTCTGATTTCCAAAATTCGAGTACTACTTGTGAAAGTTTCGATTACTTTCAACATCTCGAAGTACTTATAAGTATCTTTTCGAAACTTGTAAATACTCATTCCGAGGTTCGATAACTACTTGCATACAATGAATACTTTTCAAGTATAATCATTGAAACTTTTATTGCTTTTAAGTAGTAATCGAAACCCATGAAATGAAACTTGGAACTTGACTCGGATTCGTGAGTACATATTGAACTGGATCCCATCCCTAACTGCAACTAACAGTTTCGCAACGAGTTAAAAAAACTGAAATCACGTTTTCTAAAAAAAATTCGCGTTCCAATGCAGTCGCAGCAAATACCATTGTATCGATGTTGTTTCTCCCTCCAGCATACACGAGAACTGTATTATATAGTGAACCGAAACCCGTGCAGATCGATATCGCAGTCAGCAAACAAAAGGAGTAACAACAATTGATCAAGAAACATTAAATGTAGAAAACAACGGGCTAGAGAATTTTCTCTTCCATGAAATTGAAGGGAATGCTGCTCGAATAACACGATTTCTGCCACAATATCGTGGCGAGTAGGAAATACGCGCGATAATGTAGACGAGGAATGGGGAAATTCGTTCGAGTAGAAAGTATCACTTCGAGGAATTATTAAAGTGGATACGGCCATGGGTATAAGGTGATGTTCGGCGTGTATATCTTAAGGGATGTGTGCGTACTGATACAGGGATGTACACGGGCCGATGTATCTCGAGATTACGAAGATACATCGGCGACGACGTAGCCGACAGTCAGATATATTGAAGTCTGTCGGAGCTGGCAGACTGGAACAGCGGGGAAGGCAAATTTTCAATAATGTTCTTTTCGCTTTAAGGGACATTGACGGTCTGAGACCCGAATTGCTTAACATTTTGGTCGCGATTTATGAAAATGCTCCGCGTCAAGAGACAAGTCAAGCTCGAGCTGCACTATCATTTATTTTATAGTTGCAGTGATTAGAACTTGTTTGTCGCTCGCAATTTCTTCGATAGAAAAGAAAATTTGTACCTACTGCTTGTCTATACGTTATCGACGACAAAATAATAGACACGATTAATTGTAATTAATTTCCACAAAAGAGTTGGAAGTATATTTTCGGGATTCCGAAACGTTCAAGTGTTGGAGAATTGAGTTTAGAGTCTCCTTCTCTTAGAATACTTATAGTTGCAGTGATTAGAACTTATTTGTCGTTCACAATTCCTTAAAAAGAAAAGAAGATTTGTACCTTTTGCTTGTCTTTACATTATCGACGACAAAATAATAGACACGATTAATTGTAATTAATTGCCACGAAAGGGTTGCAAGTATATTTTCAGGATTCCGAAACGTTCAAGTGTTGGGGAATTGAGTTTAGAGTATCCTCCTCTTAGAATACTTATTGGTATCTCCTCGAAAACAGTACTATACTCGGCAAACAACAGTTTCGTGGAGTAGATGGTTGGCTTATTAATACTATGGGCACGAATATTCCATTAACTGTACGTCATTAGCGCATGATACTTGTAACTACTATCAAGGATGCTAGAATTGTTAATGCAGTTTCGTAAACAAGTTACTATCCTCCGTACATAGTGTACTACCCACGAAGTACGCGGAACAGATACTATTCAACAGTTTAATTAGAAAGGTACTTTTAATTATCGCATGGTACCGAGTGTAACAAACTTTCAATAATAATCAAACTGAAAGTACCAGATAGACGAAAATAAACGATTTCAAAATTTTTTTTTATAATCACTGTGAGCGTGAAAAACATAGACGAACATATTTTCGCAAAATGAAGAGTACAACAAATAAATTGTTATTAATATCTCTTCTGTTAATCGTTAATGAAATTGATAAATTATACAAAATCTATTATTAACACAATATTCGTTGAATAATTAAATTCCGTCGATTGCGGTAGATATTGCGCTGTTTTAATAGCGAACCGCACATTCTTAGAGTCATATCACGTTATCGAAATTGTTCGATTGTTTAGACCTCGTTTCGATTCAATATTTCTACATATTATCGGAAACTGAAATTTTGTTGCGAAATAAACATAATATACAGGGTGTTCATTTGAAAACTTTCCAGCCGGATATCTCGAGAAGTATGAAAGATATTCAAAAAGTGTAAAACCAAGGATTACGAGGGGGAAAAGAGGGGGCAGTATCAGTTTTTTATTTGGGTGGCGTTTTCAAGGTCATTTGAAGGTCAACTTTGTTTTTCCAAGTGGAAACCTGCGGATAAAAAAAAGTATCCTACGAAAATTGCTCGTCTTTTTACGTACAATAAGATCCCATAATAAATAATATAGGTTTCCATTTGAAAAAACAAAGTTGACCTCCAAATGACCTTGAAAATGCCGCCCAAATGAAAAACTGATACTGCCCCCCTCCTCCCCCCTCGAAATCCTTGGACACGTGTTTTACACTTTTCTAATATCTTTCATACTTTTCGAGATATTCGGCTGGAACGTTTTCAAATGAACACCCGGTGTGTATAATTAACAATAAGTACATTACGGCCCCTCGGTAATCGATGATTCCTTTATTATAATTAACCGATATACACATTGCCAAGAAAATATTTTCCATTCACGTATGCATTCTAATAATTCATTAAATATCAATCACGATAGAAACTGTGATTAATCACAGACGAATTATTAATGCGCGCAGCACGTTTGATCATTAAATTTCCTATAATCACTTTATTATTGATTATAATTGCGGAAATGAAATAATTCTGCGCACTGAAATTGCTTTTTCATAAATATTACGTCAGCTTTAAAACATTATCGTTTCTTAAACAACTGTTATTGGATTGCATTCGGGCGAACAATAAATATAGGAATTCGAGAAATTAAAATGTATTTCGAAATGTGACAAAATCAATATCCTGATCGCAATGTTGCAATATCAACAGATTCGGAATTACGGAAACTTTGTTTGTCAAGATTATTTGAAATATAATAACGAAAACAAGTTTCACATACTATTTTAAACGAAATAGTCGTTTGCTCTTTACTTCAAAGTACAAATTAATCATAAGTAAACTTTGCAGAAAATATATAGATATGACGGAACTGTTTTCGCATTTTTAATGCTTCGCGGTGCAATACATACTTCGCGTCTCATTGTAGTCTAATTGCAGAAGTACTTTTCTCTTTTAACTTCTACTTTCTCTGCGAAAAGAATTATGTGAATCCACATGGACAGGATGGAAATCAGTTTTTTGAATTTCGTTTAATTTGTTTTTTAAATGTATTTTTGAAATTCAGCTATTTACAGACACTTTCTCCAACGAATTTAATCAAGTGCGGGAACTGTGGCAGCAGAATCTTTATTACATAGAATGAAAGAAAGAATGATGTAATCTCTTCTTCAGCGAAAAAACTTTCGGGACCGAGTGTAATATATTAGACGGTGTTTAATAAAGTCGAGGTGGAAGCTGTACGTCTATCAATCGTTTTAAGAGAATTTCAATCGTAAATTGAGCAGAAATTTCTAAAGCATCCTAGGGAACTTATCACTGTAGGATTTGATAAAATATAATTTAGTATTATACTAATGAGAGACAGAGCTACTTGTAGGGATTAAATTTAACGATGAAGATGCGCTGGCTAATGAAGATGTGTAAAGACAAACATCTACAAGAGAAATCGTTCGTCGAAAAGATAGCACACTTTGAAATTAATGTAATTTCTGTTTATTAAACATTAGACATTAAATTTTTTTATACACATACTTTTAGTGTGTTTTTCTTAACATATATGAATGAATTGAAACGAAGCTTCATTAACTTATCTATTTTTATTGAATGAAGTAGAATCATTAACGAAATATAGAGGTACAAAATGATAGCACACTTAACGAAAAACTTGAAATATAACAGAATTAATCGATAAAAATCAATGCTCAATATTTTGTAGGACCTCCTCTCTCTCTTTCCAGCTAACGACTTTAATCATTCGGTTTGGTAAATATTTATACAATTTTTTAATACTCTTTTGGCTAATATCCTTCCATTCGTCCAAAATGCACTATTTTAAATCGTTAATATTTTGGAATTGTCTTCCATTTTGGTACACAGCTCTGGTAAGATGTCCCCAACAATTTTCAATAATGTTGAAGTTGGTGATCTTGCTGACCACTCCAAAACACGAATAATTTTTTATGAAAGTATTTCTTGACCGCTTTCGTCGCGTGGACTGTGACATTATCTTGTTGTAAAATGTGTTTGTTTGCAGCAATTCTTACAGCATAAGAGTGTTTAGTTGTTCATTTATCATTTCAATATACCGTTCACTATTCATTAGTCCTTTTATAAATTTGATTTCTGTTTTACCCCAATATCCAATATCGGCCCAAATTATCACAAATCCGTCTCCCATTTGGCGACGGTTTAAAAATTGCTGTTCTTCATTCAAATCATGATAGATTACTATGCCTACGCCGTCTGGACCAACCAAATTAAATTGTTTTTCGTCAGTAAATGTGACTCTTCGCCGCTTTGTCCTCATATTCTATGCTTTTATTAAGTGCATATTAAGTGCTTGCATTTTTGTAAAACACAACGTACATTCTTTCCGTTAGGGTTTACGCCAACACTTTCGGCGATTTGTCTCGCAGTCATCCTCGAATTTGATACTGGTCTCAATGTTGCACGTTTTTCACGGGCAGTTAAACTTTGTGGACGACCAATACTCCTCTTTTTCCCGTAATTTTCAGGATTTTTTAACAAGCTCATAATAACTTATCGGCGTCTATATACAATTTTTGATATTTGTGTAATTCAATCTTATTCTTCCTTTAACTTCAATATCGTATGTACTTCACATACACGTAGTTTTTTTCCACAACATATTCTTAACGCTTTAGTATGATGTTTTATTAAATAATCACGAAAGAAGCTAGTAGTCACTTTATCAATTACGTTTTGCAATGAATATTTGTGTGGTAGATAAGTGGAATGATGCGGTGAGGATTGTATATAATATAACTTTTAATGAACACAACTTACATTATTAAACATAATTAAACTTTCGTTGTAACGTTGTAACACATGGCGTGCGCACATCTCTCTATGAACATAACCTCTCTACAACAGTCACTCCCTCTCCGTCACTCTAGCCTCTCATTCTCTCACGCGCGCTCACAGCTCTATCTCTGTATCATTCATTCTCAACTCTCACATGCAATATAAACAATCATCACTCACAGTTTGCTCTTCAGTAACCTCTGTGTAATTATGCATAAAAGGTCCCACCTCATCGATTATGACAAAATTTAAATATGTTGTAAAACTCAAAATTCTGAACAACTTTTTCCTATACATGTAACCGCCGCTCAGCCTTAATTTTTGAGATATTTGCGAAAAACTGCAGCTACTACTACATTGAATTTTTCCTATACGTGCACACATACGAAAATCCAGGAGTAGTCTTTCAAAATTGAAAGCTTACCTTATATAGAACTCATAACGTGTTTACAAAAAAAAATAAACAGAAAATGGATTTTTCGGATTATCCGCTCAGAAACACTGTGTGGGTGTGTGTGGTGTCGTAATATAATATGTACTCATTCTTCATCATCATATGATTTAAAACTGGCGAGCGGTCGCATCATGCTGACGCATACGCACGGGCGTGCACGTATAGCCAAAATTCAATGAAGTAGTAGCTGCAGTTTTTCGCAAATATCTCAAAAACTAAGGCTGAGCGGCGGTTACATGTATAGGAAAAAGTTGTTCAGAATCTTCATCCTGACAACATATTAAAAAAATCATCGAAATCGGTGAGGTGGGACCTTTTATGCATAATTACCAACTTCTGCACAATTGACAAATGAAAAACTGCTATTTGTGCTATCATTTTGTCCCGCTTGTGGGCCCCAATATTTACGTTTTCGTTTCGAAAATTCTATTGGAGTAAATATGGTGGATGATAATCAGTACATTGTACGTACAGGCATTGATCAAGTAGAACCAAAATGGGTTGGATTATTAATTGAACGTGATTACGCATGCGTAAGAATTGTACACTCTTTATTGAGGAGCTGTCGAAAAATGTACTGCTGCAGAGTTTGGTCAACGACTCACTGGCGTCTAGGACGCCTAGACCGAACACCTGCGGCCGCACACACACACGTACACAGACTCATCGGAGGGATTTGTTTTCGCGAGAACGTAAACAGTTCGTCCTCGTACTCGCTCACCCATCGCTGTCCTCGGTCCGTGGTCTGTTTACATTTTTTATATCCAACGTTCGAAAGCGGAGAAGACGCACAATTTAACAAGCATGTCAGAATTTGTTGACATATTAAAATATTCATTTTCTTTAGTTTAATGTAAATACCGAATGAGGAAAAACAGACGATGTGCTATCTTTTTGTCCCGGAGTGTAACTGCATATTACAACACACCGAGGGACGGATCGTTATCCGAACAGCGTGCTATATATTCCGATTTTATTGTATACAGCGTGTTCGCAATGTTTCGTTTCCCCAGTACAAAGGTGCAGGTCGGCGCACAGTCGGTACGTAATAAATTTACGCGGGCACTCTGACTGTCTGAAAGAAGTAATGGGCTTACGTAAATATCCGCAGACGAAATCAGAAATTGTTATGCGAAACTCGGTGAAATGAGAGCGCATTATAATCAATGGAATTGTATCCGCCTTTACCGGGGCTCGCATCTTTGTGTAGTATTCCGAGCGCGTCTAGTTGTGCTCGGAGCACCGCATTTACAAGGATAATGAGATAGCTAGTGGAAGAAGATATACTCACGTATAACTGCTTTTCGAGAAGTTGGCAGCGGAGCGGTGGAGGGGGATGGCAGGGGAAAAGTTAGAGATCTCGTTTGTTCACGGGGGTCGTCGTCTGTGTCGATACGCACGGGGACAAGTTGGCGTCAACGATGTCAGAAAGTTAGCCAGCCCAGGAACCGTGCGCGCCGTCGTCGCCGCGAAATGATCGCTGCCCTCCGACATAATATCCTATTTATAATCATTTACGGTGGGTGGCCAGATTAGCTGCCCCCGGATAGGATAATCACACACCCCGGACAATTAATATTCGATAGTCGCAAAGTGACAAAGCGCCGTTCCGTCAGTCAAACAGAGTACACGCGTACGGCGTGAGATTATGCTGCGCGGTCGCCATAATGAATCTCTGATGAACCATCCAGTTTAGCTGAACGATCAATTCACTCGATAAGGGGCTGACAAAATTACCGGGGACACATGGAATCGCTAGATCTCGCTGAATCTCTACTCCAGCTTTTTATTTCCCTCACAGCAAGATTGCTAACGGCCACTCCGCGTCAAGCGATCACACTTTGTACACAGGAAATTGCGGATTTTTATGAAATTGCATGGGATCGTAGAACAAGATGCCTCTTCTGTAAAGTCATTTTTCAATTTTTTGATCTTGTCCAAATTTTCTCGACAATACAATTTTCTTTTTTGGTTGAAAATCCGGTTGTTTAGGACAATTGTGGAAAAGTTATTCTTTTTTAAAACCCTTTAGAGGGCGTTTTCGAATACTTACGGGACTGACGGTATATCAGTCGACATACAGTGCCCGAAATTTCCATAAAGCTACCACGTTTTTTGGTAATATTTTATAATTATTCTGTACTTATGATAAATTTGAGTATGATTTCATTTTAGGCGTATTAAAAATACATATAATATCGATTGAAATAAAAAATAAAAAAATAAACGTAAATATATAATCTTATATAAAATAAACTGCGAAATTTCTATAAAGCCACATATTTTTTAAATACGTAGGTTAAAAATTAACAATAAGTTCTTTTTTATTTCTGTATTAGTAATTAGTAGAACTGCCATTTCTTCGAATAACTTCGAAAATACGATGAGCCATTAACGAAATCAAACTTTGAAGTGTATCTTCTTGAGTAGATGTCCACACTTCGTTCACCGCTTTCCATAATTCATTAATAGTATTGCTGTATTGCTTGCAATTGCCATAAACTTTCCTTGCGAGTATCCCCCAAAGATTTTCTATTGGATTTAAATCTGGGGAATGAGTTGGCCATGTCTAAACCCTGATATTTTCTTGACCTAACCACTGCTTCGTGTAATTTGATGTAAGGTTGGCAGCGTTATCGTGTTGATAAATGAAGTTATCGTGTCCAATATCTTCAATAAATGGTGTTCAAATTGTGTCTAATAATTCTGTATATTTTTCAGTATTCATTGTAGGAGTAATGCGACAGATTAATGTCTTGGCGTCAGCTCTAAATGCAGCCCAGATCATTAATGTATCACCACCAAAGTTGCGACTCATTGTTATGTCTTTTTCTTTCCTTAAATCGTGCCAGTAATATTTAAAACCATCCGGCTCGTCTAAATTGAATTTCTTATCATCAGAAAAAATAACAAATTCCCATTCTTTGGACCAGGACATGTGTGTTTTTGCAAAATCAAGACGAGCCTGTTTATGTTCTGCTTTGAGTGCTGGTTTCTGCACCATTTTTGTCCAGTGAAATCGATTGAAACTTTTAAAAATTTGTTGTACGCATGTCGTAGTTACTGACAAATCTAATTCAACGCGAAGTTGTGCTGCACTTCTCAATTCTTATGATGCAGATCTCATTAACAATGAATGCTGCCTCTTGCTCAGCTTTTGATTTCCTCCTTTGGTGTGGTTTTTGCCATAATCTCTTCCCAAATTCATTCCCAACTTAATTTTTTTTGCAATTATGCGATTAGGACATCCCATATTTCTATAAGCATCAATGGATGCCTTTTCTTCACTGGTCAACAATTGCCGTCGTGGCATTTTACTAATAAAAAATTAAAATATAACATACTACGATTTTTATTTTACAGATCTCTTTTTACGCAAATCCTAACTTTTCAAATGCAGTTACACTTCTTTTATTGTACCTAGCTGAACTTATTCACTCAGAATCTAAGCACAAACTACGTGGCTTTATAGAAATTTCGCACTTATACTTCGCTTCGTGCAGCAAAAAATGTAAACACACCCAAAAGGTGAACATTTCCGAGCAGATACTCGTAGATTTATGATTAGTATCAACTAAATATAATTGTAGATGAGAAAAAGTAGTAAACTTGACAATATTTAAAAAAAAAAACACGTCAAAATATAGGTGGCTTTATGGAAATTTCGGGCCCTGTATTGGAGTAAAAATTTAGGTTTCCTCGCAACATACGTCACTGGAAATAAACAAACGGCAAAAATAAATTTCTACATGCTCGGCTCGTTGAGCTCGTTTGTAGTTTTCGTTTGCACGGGTTAGAAAAAATATTGTAAGCGAACTGCGTAGAACATCAATAAGAAAAAAAGGAAAAACGTACGTTTAATGTTATTTGAAAAAGCAGCAGATTGAATTCCTAAATGTGATTTTCTAAAAACAGCGATTACATCCATCAATGTTTACACTGAGTTATTAAAGAAATATCAATACGAAACGAACCAGCGAAACATGATTTCGCCTCCGCCGTAAATTGATGTCTATCTCGAACGACGTTATCATACATCCTAAATAAACGTCAGCGGAACAATTGATAAATGTTTATAGGGTTTATGGATATGTGCGTGGATCTGTACTATTTCGGCAATCAACTGAAATATTTTTCAACTTCCATTACACGAGCTACGCTCTGGTTTACGTCAGATACGTGAAAAATATTCTGAATGCAATTTTACAAATAGAATTGATTTCTCAGTTGTCGACGTATCAATTGAATTAAATAAGGAAACGGCAGCTCTTTACTTTACCGGACTCAAAATTTATGTTAATCCAGTAGATTTGTATCCGGCGTGGATGCAGATCAAAGTTTCGAACCTCTAGGATCAATGGTTGAGGAGTTATGGTCGCTTAAAGTTGAGCATATTTCCAGTTTCTTGACAGACAAGGGCGCCGCCATATTGGATTGTAGTGTCGGCCGCACGTCGCTTACTGAGTTGGTTAGGATTAGGTCGAGGGGGGGGGGGCAAGGTAAGCGTCTCACGGGTTTCGATCCTCTAGGATCAATAGTAGTGGAGCTATGGTCGCTTAAAGTTGAGCATTTTTGACAGGTAAGGGCGCCACCATATTGGTTTGTAGTGACGACCGCGAGCCGCTTACCTTGCTGCCTCCACCCCAACCTAATCGCAACTAACTCAGTAAGCGGCGTACGACCGTCACTACAAACCAATATGGCGGCGTCCTTACCTGTCAAGAAACTGGAAATATGCTCAACTTTAAGCGACTATAACTCCTCAACTATTGATCCTAGAGGTTCGAAACTTCGATCTGCATCCGTGCAGGGTACTAATCTACTGGATTACATACCAAATACATCATAATTCGTAGGAGAAAGGCACAAATTTGAGTCCGGTAAAGTAAAGAGCAGCCAGAAAAAGAGTATAGCAGAAGAATCGTGAAGTAGCCGACACTGAAAGAGAGGACGACGAAGCAAATGGGAATGAAGCTGGCGACGGAGATACCAATGAGGACGATAACGAGGAAGTGTCAGACAAAATTTATTCAGTGATCGTGAACGCGACACGTACAAGTGCTATATTTGCTCGAAGGAGATTCAAGGTGTATCGTAAAAGTACACATCGGCGAAGGAAGTCGTAGGGCCAGCTGCTGAGAGTCTGCAGCCGGAAAGCGCTGATCGGGACACAAAATTTCGAAGGATTTCTAAACGAGAGACGCCGGGGTTGAATTGGCCCATGGGTAGGTGTGCTGTGCCACGAATCTTACGGGGCTATTCAGATAATTCACATCGGGGCTTTAACGAGGGTCCATAAAAACGGACCGTCGCGCGTCGGACGGAGAAAGAGGGGAACGAACGTCGATTCGCTCGAGTTGGACGGCGGCGTCTAACGCCGTTCTCCCGTTGTCCTAACATTCTTTGACTGTCCGGGGCCCCGGCTACCACCAGACAAACAGAAATTAATTAGAAGCAGTGGAACGTTCGCTCTCCTTACGATAGTTCACCGGTGACTCTGAAACAAGATTACTGGATTTGCTGTTTTTGTTCGGGCCGCGGAGCGTAATTCGTTTGCTAGCGCTCGAATCGCCGTCCACGACGTCGTCGTGGCGTCTTCTTCTGCCCCGTCTTCAGGAACCGACGACGCCCGGATGTCGACGGCAATCGTCCCTCTTCTTTCACCCTGAGACCGCGCCACCCCGGCAAGATGGTATTTTTGTTTCTTCGTTGCCAGTTAAAAGGAGGTTGCGGGCTAGGGACGCCGCGGCACGGGGGCGTTCACGAATTTGGCAGAAGAAGCGCCGGAGGAATGGCGGAAGTTAACTTACTGATTTTCCACGGAACTTGCCACCGATTAATTGGTTTACTTCCAGCGCGCACCGCGAGCCAACGAACTTCTCCTCTCGACGGCAAAACAGGCTTTGCTCGTCGAGAGCTCCGTTAGCTACAGCGACTGTCACGGGTTTCTCGCCGTTTCACCCGAAATTCCCAGCCCCGGGTCCCGGGTAACCGGGTCCTCGGTCCACCTCGATCTCCCGCCGCTCGAAACGAAGCTATCGATCTCTCTATCGATGCCGGGACTCGCGGCACGCTCGGATACTTGCTAATTCGATCAGGTGGAAATTGTTTCTCAGATAGGTATTCGAATGTATCCGGCGTGTCAAGTGCTGCTACGAATAATGCTGTTAGCCGGTTCTACGAATCCAATTGGTCAAGTTTTTAGACGGCGCTCGCTAACCGAGTGAATTTAACCGGATTCCACCGGTTACCGTGGAAGCTCTTACATATTTGCCTGCCACGCCGAATATGTAAAATTAGTTCTGCTTACATCGGTCTGTGGGTTTATCTTAATCATCAAAATTTCAACGATCCACTGGTGTTATGTTTGCAGGCTCGTTCTCTCTTTCCCTGCCTACCGAAGATAAGACTCCGTTGAGCTCGAGGCACTAAGCGGCTGAGGAGGAGTGGGATTGGATCGTGGAAATTTAAGCGTTACGGTTTGAGTCAAATTTAACCGAGCACCACTACATTTATCTCGGCCCCGTAGCGAATAGGACGTTCGTCGCGAGCGGAGGAACTCAAATGAAGAAAATCAATAGCCCGGGTAAAATAACATCCCAGGTATAAGGAAAAGCCGCGCCATCGAAAAATATTGATACTTTAACTAAGGAGGAAAGTTTGGTCGATCTACACAGAGATGTAAGAAACGGGGATTCGCGGGGGTGGCGAGGGTACGAGAGGGGTGTTGGGGGGCGGCAACTCGGCATCTGCGGCGGCTGGTATTGACGGGTCTCCAATTCTATCAGACTCGGGGAAAATATATATGTATTGGATGGCACATTATCGCATATTAGTCATAAAACTTTTTCCGCCAGCTGGAGGGCGGCCGGAATATATCTCGGGTCCGTGTCAGACGTCCACGTGGATTATCGTCGTTTGAACTGTTTGGAGTGGCATTAATCATGGCGCTATGATTGTGAACGGACGTTGATAAGGAGCAGAGGAAAGCAAGATCGAAACTTTCTTCGTAATTGTTGACTTATCGCTGCAACGTCTTTATCTTGGGGGGTCGAGGGCATTAGCAATAATGGGAGCCATGAGCTCTCGGAAACGATTACTAAATTGTTTGCTTCGGATACGGAAACATAATATAATTAAAAAATAAACAATATAATATAACAAAAAAATAAACATAATTATCTACGCAAACATTACAAATAAGTGGAATATTCAAAATATCAATTTAACTATAGTAATTATTGGCTGCTATTTACTTTACCGGACTCAAAATTTGTGCCTTTCTCCTACGAATTATGTATTTGGTATGTAATGCAGTAGATTGTACTCGGGCCGGCTGCAGATCGAAGTTTCGATCCTGTAGGATCAATGGTTGAGGAGTTACGCTTGCTTAAAGTTGAGCAATCTGCAGTGTTTTTGACAGGTATGAGCGCCGCCATATTGTTTGTTATGGCGGTCGCACGCCGCTTACTGAGTTGGTTAGGATTAGTTCGAGAGGGGGGGGCAAGGTAAGCGGCTCGCAGTCGTCACTACAAACCAATATGGCGGCGGCCTTACCTGTCAAAAATGCTCAACTTTAAGTGACCATAGCTCCTCAACTATTGATCCTACAGGATCGAAACTTCGATCTGCATCCGCACCGGTTACAAATCTACTGGACTATATACCAAATACATCATAATTCGTAGGAGGAAGGTAGTAATTTTGAGTTCATAAAGTAAAGTTTACCCTAATTATTTACTGTTGTTATCGTAGTATCAATTGTACAGCATTTAATATTTGTTACAATGGTCGTTAACATTTTTTATATACACGAACAAAATATGTGTCTATAAAAGAAAATTTTTTATTTTTGCACTTTACAAATTCTACTTGAATTAAAACTTTCAATTTCAAGAAATTTTCTTTTCTTGTTCTCATGAAAACTTTGTAATATCCAGTTTGGAAATAGAATCTATTAAAGAATTTTTTGCTTTCTTTATGCCTGTTTAAAAATGTTTGATAAATAAAAATGCAGGTGGGATTATATATCTCACTAATTATTATATGTATATCTCACTATTATATGTATATACAGTTATACAGGGTGCGACACGAATTAGTCCCCACGATTTTTCAGCCCCTTCGGATGGTCGGACAGAAGAGTGTTTCCTAGCGAATTTAATCAGTATTTAACCGAAAAGAAATTGCAATCTTTTAAATAAAAATAATCGATTTTCAAAAAAAATCAAGGTCACTGTCGTATCTTTACATGGAACTGGGTATTTTTAGCTTCATAATATTGTAGGCGACGTCGAAACGAATTCAACGACCTCCTATACGATGACTTTCAGATGACCTTGAAAGAAAATATCGCCATGAATCAGTTGCCAGATAATTTTTATATTTAATTTTTTTAAATATATTTTTATATATATATGTGTGTGTTAGGACATTTAACCTATCACAATAGAACAGGCTATTCAGTGTCAAATTAGTAATTCATCTATTAAAACCGTCTGTTTGAATTGCATATTAGTTGGTGTCATATCGATAATGTCGACGATGGAATTGTAAATCTGCCATACATGAAATTGAATAAACGTGGTCTAATGGAGTTTCGAGTTTGCTTTTAATTAGTCGAATACTTTTCTGTGTGCCCAATTAAATGTTCAATTTGCCATGTTTACCCTACTCAATTAAAAACGTAGCAATTTGGTTAGAGTATCAGCCGCGGACGCGTTTAGAAAGAAAAACAGAGCTGTTCGAGCGATGAAAAAGTGGTTTACGAGAGCATGCGTCCGTAACCGATAAATGATGCTAGCTGCAGTCTCGCATTCTATATCCGCTCAACACGTAAACTGCCACGTCACTCGTCACAAAAACCTCGCATGATCAAAACAATTTTTTTAATGACACAGGAAGTGATAAGTCGAAATTTATCTCAAAGTTTCCTTTTACGCCTCATTGAACGCAATGTAATTCGCGCGACGTGTGGCGTTATTCAAATCGAGCGTCGAGTTTTCTTTTCACTCATAATCTATATAATTTGTATTACTTTACAAATCCTTGTCATTTCACCCAATTTTACTGGGACTCAACTTCATTAATGGCAACTGTGATATTTTTTTTTATGACCTACAGTTTTTCTAAGATGGGTTCCGAACTACCTTGGGCACCACAGTTTAAAGTGACACATAGAATATTCCCTGAGGTGCCGGCGCAACTGTTATTTTAGTTTTTCAACTTGAAAGTCGTCCTGAATTATTGAAATAGAAGAAGACTACTGAAACGATACCGTGTACCGTGTACATAATTTGTATTTTGTTTTAATTGGAAATGAATCTACATATGTCATTCTATATCATCATGACAATTTCCCCCCTTCAGAGACTCGATCACATAGAAATAAAATTTCAACTTACTTTAATTACAATTTTTGACAAAATTATTATATTTATTATTTGAACCAAAATGCTGACGCCTTTCCAATGGAAATGCTACCAGAACATAACATTTAAATGAATGCAAATTGCAGAGATAGCACGCACAAAACGAGGAAGAAAATTTTAATAACAATGTGGTTTCTGTACATTGCAGTGATGTGTGAAATAATACTAATGAGGATTACACCGTTTCTACAGAATTTTGCTGTCCGCATTATTTTTAACGTTTATCATTGTTGCCTAAATATATCCAAACACACATCAACATTAAATAGTGTCGCAACAATCGAGCGGGTTAATAGGGCATTCGGTCGTGGACAAACTTGCTGCAGCGTGGTAAAGTTCGAATGCGTTCGAACTTTTCAAGCCTAGCAGACTTCAAAGAGAACTACATACAAACGCCCTCTACTTTCGGCAAGTCCAAACACCGCAGACGATAGAGAGTCGAGCGGTATTGTAAATACAGAACGATTCACGAATGAATCAAAGTAAACGGTCATGCAACACGGGGCTCGTCAAACACGGATTCATACAAAACGGCGTAAATATTGCGACAGTATCCATAAAAGCTGTTACGTGTGTAAACGTTTCGCTGCGCCATGTAACCAATCGGGAAAGTAGTCTCTACACCATAATATTTAATTTTTCAATTACACTGTGGTATAGTTAGCCTGGTGGATACAGTTTACAGTATTTGTCAATACAGTTCAACGTGCTTTAGTATATGCACAAAGTAGAATTGGTCGATCATGGTCAGACGCGGCAGGCGATTCCTATGCAATAGCTCGTGTATTCGCTGCATCCTCAAACTCAAACGAAAATGTTATTCATTTTTCTCGACTTATTCTCACATGTACTGTCATCCCCTGCTCGGTTGTCCGGCCACACCTTGTATTAACGAGTGACCTAGGCTGAGGCAATAAAGTCAGCACGGCATGAATGATGCATAAATGAAAATTTAAACATTTGTTCTTTTCGCTATACATACTTTTATGAAACTGTCACGGGCAGATTGATGACATTCGATCGATGCAAAGAATCGTATCCCTCCGTTCGGGTTGTTACATTAACATTAACATTTTGAATGGAATTGTATCAAAATTGACGCGCGCGTATTAAAGAAGAACTCAAACAGTATATTAAACATATGAAAATATTAAAGAAAAAGAAAGTTTTATGTGGTTTCTGTGTCTCGTAATAGACGAAGACAATTCTCATTTTGCATAAAGGTCTGCAATCTAGTTATAATTAAAAAAAATGCCAGTGCCGCTTTTACATGTCCCATCTCCTTGCGTAGCAGACACTTTACTAATTGCATCTTGTCTTGCAACGCTGTGAAAAATGTGAACAAGCATTTACGTTGATATTAGCAATTTAGCAGAGTTCGATGTGTGGCGCAGAGGAAATTTAATTAAAATCAAGAGCCACCTGGCCGTGTCATAGGGGCGACTTTCAGTCACCTAACTTTCGACCTAGAGCTACTCGGCAAGGTTGCAAAGTGTCCGTCCAATACTCGCAGAAAAGGGGAAGTTAGTATGGCTCCACTCTTGGGAAATTCATAGTAAGGGCACTAGGGGAAGGAAAAGGGAAAGCAGGCCTTGATGAAATCGATTCGACAAGAACAGGAGTGGAAAAGGCCCGATCTCATGGGGGTTGAGGGAAATACGGACAGCGGGGCCTGAACCCCAAGTTATATCGGGGTCGGGTGGGGTTAAGGTTTTTAGTGGGTATGGGTACGACGACCATCTGCGGCCCGAGTCCCACACTACCCCCTTCCGGGGTGTCCGTAAAGCGCGCATTTTCCCCCTCATTCTCAAGAAAAACTAGAGGGATATTGATGCTCGCTCGCTTCGCTCGCTCGAGAGTAGGGTTATTGCTCGCTCGCTTCGCGAGCTCGCGGGTAGAACTACTCTTGCGAGAGGGTTATTGGTACGCATGGCTAGTAGGGCCTACAGCTATTAACGATTTATATTTTTGGTGTGACTCTCCAAGAGTCACACAAAGAACTTCCCGATTCATTGGTTGCAGTATATTATTATCATTATTAAGTGTACGTTTTAAGAAGATTATAAGTTTTCAAGGAAATTTAATAGTTTTCTACTTGTTATGGCAGAGTAATTTCGCAAAATAAATTGCAAATGCTCCACAATCAAACGCATTGTTTTGATATTGTACTGTGTGAAATATATATTTCTTATTATATTTATAAAGGGCATTCAAATAATCTAGTACATCATGGTTCAAATGATTAGCATTAAAACTATCATAAATGTGTACATTGCCGTTACCGTCAGATATTGTGCAAATCCAATATCCTACTACCTATTCTCCAATTTCACTAGAGTGTATATTATCTGAATATTCGTCTCTCATGTTCTGGGAACTCTTGTAAATTACTCATAAAACCTCGAACATAACCAGTATCTTAAGCAAAGTTGTATATTCCACCAGGTAAATACATTTACAATTTAACAGAAACAGTAATTTTATTTTATATCAAAATAATAATAAATTAAAGATTTTTTATATTTTTGCTGATGTTGGAAATTAAGTTGACGCTAAACATAATGTTAATACTATTATGTTCAGAAGTAATTCATGCGAGGTTTGATGACACTTCGCTTTTATTACTTCTAATAAGCGATTGTGCAGATTCTGTATTAATTTTCCTAATGTCTCAGCAGTAATCTCATTCCACTAGTTTTTTAAAACTGCGGTGAATTGAGTTTTTACATATCGCTCATTTTTTGGAATTTGGAGGTCTAATTCATCCCATACATGTTCTATGGGATTTAAATCCGGACTCTGAGGTGACCATGAGAGAACAGAAATGTTATTTTATGCTAAAAATTGCTTAACTATTTTTGCCGTATGTTTCGGGTCGTTATCATGTTGAAAAATGTAGGCATTCTCGACTCCGAATTTTTCAATAGATTTAGATTTTCGATACATTCGATACATTTAGATGTATTTTTTACAGCAGTAAGTCTTCCATCAATTATTGTCAAATTTCCAACTTGGTTGTCGTTGAAACAACTCCATATCATGATGCTACCTCCGCCGTGTTTAACAGTGGTAGTTATTAACGTAGGTTTAAACGCCTGCCCTTCTTTTCTCCAAATACACTTCCTCCTCTCATTCGAATTCAATTCGAATTTGGATTCATCAGTCCATATTATGGATTTCTAAAATGAAATGGGTTTCTCTCTCTTGTACAATTCTTCGGCAAAGTTCTAACGTTTCTGAGCATTTACACTAGAAATGTATGGCCTTTCTCGAGCTATCCGCCCATGTAAATTATGCTCGTGTATGCGTGACTTAATTTGCGTAAATTGATATTGGCAATGACAGATTTTCTTTTATTTGTTTTGCACTAATAAACGGATTTTTCCTTACTTCACTGAGTATTTGTCGATCTTGACGAGCGGATGTGTGCCTTTTCGTACCCATTCTTATCGAATTTTCAGGTTTACCTGTGATTTTTAGTTTTTGCAAACTTTTTCCTTCCATTCTTAGATTGTAAATTTGTATTCTCTCGAATACCGCCAATTCTTTAGTTTTAGGGATGCTACAAGTAACAACTACTTTTAAATATGAATGTTATATGTTAAAACCATTTTATACGCTATCAAGTATATTATAGTTATTAAAAAGTAATTATACACCATGAATTTTTATTGGAAAATAAAAGAATTGGTAATCGTTGACAAAAGGTCTGCGTCCTCCGATTTTGATGAAATTTTAATATGTTATGCAGCAACACACATTTTGAACACATTTTTCCTTTTTCAATATAGGAGCGTCGCTTTTAGTTTCCGAGATATTTGCAAAAACCTATCGCTAATACTGTATTGAATTTTTCGTATTGCTCCACGCTCCATGGCAACTTAAGGCTGTCCCGGCGCGGCGTTTGTTTACATTTTGTTTGTAAACACGCTGTGGACATGACAGAGAAAATAGGGTCTCACTCCCATATTATATACTGGGTTGTCGGGAAAGTCACGACGCATTTTTCATATCCGTCTCTTGCGAAAATGTATTATATATATATATTATATATATTATATATATTATATATTATATATTATATATATATATTATATATATATTATATATATTATATATTATATATTATATATTATATATTAT
>CM052313.1:19992960-20005962 GCA_028455605.1 Lasioglossum malachurum
AGGACTGTATATCCGAATTATCGAAACGCAAAGAAGTTCACGATCGGGAGGGTACAAAGTCGTCAGAGAGCTGCCGAATCCATGAAACGAGGAACTCGTGTCGTCAAACACCCTCGTCCTGATCCCGGCCGTTCCCACTATGGTTTCTGCTTTCGCAAACTCCTGCAGCGAACCGATCCACCGTTAGATACCTCCTGTGCATTACCGCCCCATTCAATACTTTTGCAAGGAACCGCCGCGAGATCTACGCGGTAATGGTTTTTGCAGCTATTAACGTTCGACTAACGAAGGAAATGCTTGCCGCGGTAGCCGGCTGCTTTGTAACTGGGAAAGTCCAGGGCGGCGGAGAGAGTTTTCGGAGGTTGGCAATCATGCACAGGAACGCCGAGGGTCGGCTCAGCCCGGAATAATTGAGTTCTCCATTTTCTAACGACCGGCATCTTTCACGTCCACGAACTAAGAGCCAAATTAATTGAGCAGATTGAAAGGAGCGGTGGTTGGGGGAGGGGGAGAAGACAAGTTACCTTGCCGTACGATTTCGATGTTTCTTCTTTCTGCCCGGGGGGTAAGGGGTGGGGAAAGACTTCCGCGCTGGTTGGTATTCCGGCCTTTCTTGAACACGTTACGCTTCTGCTTTTTTCTTTCGTCGCAGTTTTTGTTTTTCGTATTTCGCATCGCGGCGCGGCGCTCGTTCCACCATGGTCCGGCGAAATTGAGTTACCGGAAAGAACGATCGGGAGACTAATGGACTTCCGGCTGGAAATACTGAAATATCGTCGGAACAACAATCGAGAAGAAAAAGCCGGGGTGTAGAGGATGTTATCGGTCATCGGCGATCGATCGATCGATCCAGAGATTACGATATTGCTGGAACTTTCGTTACCGTCGTCGCGAGAGGCCAAGTCGAGGAAATTGAATTACGTTATCACCGGTACACTCTCGAATGTTGCTCGATATGAAAACGAACCGAGATCCACTGCCGACCGCGAAACTTCGGGCCGACTTCTTGTTGCCCCGCAGAATTTGCTTCTGTCTTTTCTTTGCAAATTCGCGCTCGTCTCTGTGGTACGGTGAACAAGCCCGACTAGAATTTCAGTTAGGCAGACCTATAGGTCCGCATTAGGCTAGCCTCTTCTTTTTGTTTTTAGAACAGAGGAAAAATACTTTTACGCGCGACCCCCCCCCCCTTCTCCAGTTCCATATAAGGCGTTTGAGGGGAAGAGGGAAACGGCGGAAACAGGACTAAATCCTTGCCCATACTCACTACAACAACCTCTGTTCAGGGGCCAATTTTATTGGTCCCTTCTTAACTCATTACTAAGCCGGGAGTTGGATCACATGTGACCCGTTTTTCACATGCCACAATGTGAACCTTCTCCGGCCCTCCGCCACACCTGTTCTTTGCTATTACGCATTAGGCTAGCCTAATTTGGCTGTTAGGCCCTAATGGGGCAGCCCCATTGGGCGAGCATGCGGCATGTAACGCGGAATATCCACGACTGCCTAATTGGGAAAGCCGTATGAGGCCCGCATTAGGAAACCCGCGTATAGGGCCACATTAGGTTTCCCCAGACTTTTTTTTTCAATACCCACAGATAACAAACATGCATTTTCTATTTAAAAAATAACTGTTTATTGGCAGATGTCATAAATTATAGGATTAAAATTGAAAAAATTAAAAAACAGAAATATCGACAGCGGGACTCGAACCAGCGACCTACTGATTACCAGTATGTATTTCTCGCTGCGCCGTTGGCCACTCCGGTTGTTGTTAATAAGTTAACGTGATCTCTTTATGACTGGGAAACAGATTTTCAAGTGCAATTTTCTCGGAAGATTGTGAGAAGTGAGCGCTGCTGCTTTGCTAAATTACATTTGGAAACGTCATCTTCAAATACTTCAAGTTTCAGAAAAATCCATTTCCGATTTCGTCGACCGCGATCTCTCCGTGTGAGACGTGTGAGTTCACGAGTTTTCAAATTTTGCATATCGTCCGACATCGTAGCGGAAAACAATTTATGTTAATTTACTGTTCAGTCTATACACTCGTGAATCTGTAAATCTTATGAGCCCTACTAGACTCGAGCGGACGCGTCGACTCGTGAATGTCGCTGTATTAACAACCCGCCAAATTAATTTTAGGTAGCCGGTTCACTGATCGCTTGCGAGTATTGTCGTGTTTGAGGAATCGCGTTTCGTCAACTTGCCTTGTCCCGATGGCTGGACAAAGAAGGCGCAGTGCTGAGGGCGTGAAACTGATCGAAAGCTAGTCAGACGATTGCGAAGAACTGGGCAGTGTCACGGTTCTGGCGCAGGAACTGAACTAAGTAATCTCGCCTTTCAGTCTTAACGCGATGTCCGTGAAGCTCCTCTAAAAAAACGAGAGGGCGTTTTTATTTTTGGAGATGGTGTTGTATCACCGATTCCCATGAGAAGGGAAAATGCCCTGAGTGGTTCCTGCCGAACATTGCATTTCCCAACCAGGACACCTTTGATTGTTCAGGCTCTTTCCTGTAGCTCGAAGGGAGGCCTACCCGGAAGGAGGAGTGGGACGATATCTAACTCTGTTAACGGCGAGTCTCAGTACCTTGAGACCGTACTTAACGGTCGCGGGTGGTCTTAAGCAGGGACTAGGTTTATGGCACGTTGCAATTTTAAGGAGGTATATAAAAAACTAAACATTTGGGCGACGTTTGGAATGCGCGCTATTATCCTATGGCACCTGTTAGGATTGCCCAACCTAGGCGTGCACTCGGCCATCGCCATTTGAACCAAGCACGGCACCTGTTGGGCATGCCCAACCTAGGTGTGCGCTCGGCCATCCCCATTTGGGCCATGTATGTCACCTATTAGGAGTGCCTAACTTAGACGTGCGCTCGGCCATTCCCATTTGGACCACGTATGGTTACTGTTAGGAATGTCCAACCTAGGCGTGCGCTCGGCCATCCTCATTTGGACCATGCATGGCATTTGTTAGGAATATCCAACCTAGGCATGCGCTCGGCCATCCCCATTGGAGCCATGTATGGCACCTGTTAGGAATGCCTAACTTAGCCATGCGCTCGGCCATCCCCATTTGGACCACGTATGGCTACTGTTAGGAATGCCCAAGTTAGGCGTACACCATTCTTTCCGCATTAGGCCCACATTCGTTTTTAGGCATGCCTAACTGAAATTCTAACTGGGAGTTTTTCCTCGGTGCATACCTACATCGCATGAATATCTGCTGCTTGGGAAACGACAGGAACATGGACATACTTCGTAATGATCTAAACGGTGTGTGTCTGGCCAATTGTAACTTGAAATATAGAAAAGTGAGAGAAGCATACAGATAGGTACATAAAAATAAGCTCTCGCATACAAGTGTCTGCCAGCAGAAACGGAGCAATTACGAAGGTGTTGATGCACAATTTCGATTAAACGTAACGTTGTGGTTTTGCTTATCCTCGCGCGAATCTTGTTTATTTAGATGATGTACAGAGCTACCCGTTTCTAATCTCTTTGCTGTGAACTACCAATTCCCAGCACAAAGCCGATTTAGTTTCTAAAGCTTTTGCCTTTGACTACCACGAGTAAGTGCATTATACTGAACGATCGTTGTCTCGCAGACAACAACTTATTGTTCTTCGTAAAACGTTAGTACAATGTCAGTGTACGATTTACTGTACAATTAACAGAATGGTGTAACGTTGCTGGAAATAGAAGTATTAAACAGTGTGCCACCATGTTGGAACGAGATACCATTAATACACAAAAAGTCCTAGGCGATCGCGTCCCGTCCATTTCACCGTAAGTGCCGATCAAAGGACCCAACAACGAAATTAATTGAGACGGTCCATCCTGTAGCATTGCCGGGGAGTGTACATAGGTAATGAAACGATCGTATAATCGTGTCCGACGCTGTTCAGCAATCGCAGTCCCGAGTGGTCATCCAGGTTCCCGGAGGGATACTAAAACTTGAATCAACATGTAGGTTTCCATTATCTGGCGGAGCGTGCCGTAACACGTCCCTTGAACTTCACCTTAGAACTTCTCGGGAACGGCGATGTTGCGGAACTCTCGTCCGATACGCTTTCCATTTATCCATTAATAACGCCGGCAAGTGTCTGAAAGCTGGTCAACGATCCATTATTGAGTTGTCACGCGGCGAGCGTGCTTTGATTCCAGCGTGTACGCCCGAGACACGGGGCCCCGCGTCTAACTACACGTAATCCAGCATTCGCGGTGTAACACGATAATGATTGCGGGAACTTCTCTATCCTATCGGCAAATTAGATCGTCCCGTATCGTGTTCTAACTTTGTTGTCTGACTGCGAGCTTTCCTGCCGACTCGCCTCGGCTCGGCGCGGCGGCGGGGTGACGCCTCGAGGCTTTGACCGTATCTTGCAACACCCCCGCCCATCATTGTCCGGTCCTGATATCAGGTGGAATTAGCTTAACAGCCGCTGGCCAGCCATCACCGAAAGAAAATTCAATCGCCGGCCAACCGTGCGCCGAGCACACTCGGCCGACGCAACGTTATCGTCCGCGAAATTTCGAACGCCGGACACGAACAACGCGTGAAGAGTTTTACGAGCTACCGAAGAAAATAAGGGATCCTGTTATACTGGCCTCCTGGCCGAAAGCGGGGCGCTTAGCCGTTCCGATCTACCGGGGCACGAGCGATGATGCAGCGGCACGTGAACCGGTATTTACAGCGTAGTAACTGTTCGGGGTAGAAGGCCGTGAAGAATCGCTATTATTCGCGCCCGTAAGTTGCTTCCTATCTGCCCGCTCGTGATTAAGTCCGAGCTAATTAAATCGAGCGCTGTCGTCGCTCGCAGACTTCGCGCACGCTGCACGCAGCGGTCGATTCTGCTCAATGGTCGGGCGACGAATCAATATAAGGCATCGCATCGACAAGTCACATTTGTTAACTCCTTCCTGACGGAGACCGGAAATATCCCGGCGATGCACTTTTTCCGTAGCGCATTATATCATCGTAGCGTTGACGCATTTGTATATGCCTTTGGGTGAAAATGCAGTCACGTTTTCAATATAAATAAGATTCAAATGAAAGACCCTTGGTTTGCTAGACCCGCGGGCTGCCGCGACAGTCGGCCGTTCGTCAATCGTGGAATATACGGGGAGGTCCGTTTAAATAACGACACCTAAATATCTCTTCAGGTTATTGTGATGCAAAAAATATTTGTTACGTAATGTGCATGGTGTCAATGGACCAAATATCTGGTAAGAATATTTTTTTCCAAAGGTCATTTTTTTCGATGTTATCAAGGTCATCGATGTTTTTTTGATACATTACTACAATTTTTTCTATTGCATCGGGTAACTGATCGAAAAATACATTCAGGTATGTATAATAACATGACATTGACCTTGATCTGAAGGTAAAACTTTAATTTTCGAAGATTAAGGTCATTTCAAGGTCATGTTATTATACATATCCGAATGTATTTCACGATCAGTTACACGATGCAATACAAAAGAATGTAGTTATGTATCAAAAAACATCGATGATAACTCCGATAAAAATTATCTTTGGAAAAAATATACTTGCCAGATATTTGGTCCATTGACACTATTCACATTACGTAACAAATATTTTTTGCATCACAATAACCTGAAGAGATATTTAGGTGTTTAAACGGACCTCCCTGTATAAGAATGCGACCCACACAATACTCTCTTCCTCCTGTGATTTACTTTCGCTTAGATGTAGATCACGGCGTATACAGGGTGTTAAAAAAATGGAAGAGGAGAACATTTTTCATCTGGCTAAAATGACCGTGGATTTAATGATCGAATTCATTGCCCACTTTATTGGGCGTTGATCGAAAGCCTATTGTATATGTATATTCCCACGCAGCTTAAGAAAATCTTAAAAGGAAAAGATTACATGTTCCATTTCACGGAACTGATATGATTATTCCGTCATTGTTTCAATTTACATCGGATACAATTAATAGTAAGGGCTCACCAATGTCCGTATTCTGGCCATTGTAAAGGGTAATGATTGAACAATGGCATGTGTCTGATGAATCCACAGGATCGGTAGAATGTTTCTCGATTGGACGAAAATGATCAACGATACATCAATGTAGGGTTTACCGTCCTGTATAGTTTCATAGCAATTCTCACGAAGATTTAGATGTAGCCCGGGAGAATTGCTATACGCGGAGCAGTAATCGGGCGGCGCTTACAATTGTACACATCTGATAAATTCTCGTACACGCTCGTGCGGTTGGGCCGTACAAGAGTTAATTAACTAATGTGAGCTAATGGCCGGTAATCGTTAATCAGGCTTGATTACATGCGGAATAAAGTTCGATACGTAAGGGCTTAATCCTATCGATTACCAGTCCTCGTGGAAGCACTAACAGTAACTAGCCCATTCCCCACCCGATGATTTTCCGCACGATGTTTATGCTTTTTACTCCGTCCTTCGTGCACTCACACCACAGATACTACACTTACAATTCACGCTTACGAAACTGCTTAACAGTTTCTACTCGCTTCTCCATCATTTTGGTAGAATTCATGAAGGAAGGATGCTTGAATCATTAGTAGTAGTGATACCAGAATACACTTTTTATTCAAATCCTTGTATGCAGGGACTCTAATTAAAACCGTATTGGTTACAAATGAGGATTATAAGTAGCCGATAATTTTTTCTCTTGTTGGTAAATGTCATCGTTGTGTGTGTGAGACAAAATTCATATCGATCACTTATAACTAGACTGCGGATCTTTATGCAAAATAAAAATTATCTTCATCAATTGCAAGACACAGAAACCATATAAAACTTTCTTTCTATTTTCAACAATTTCAATAAATATCGGGAATAACATATGTAGGCGTTCTTAAATTGTCTTAATGTTTTTACTATTTTAAATTGCATCCACCGATTTTTGTAATAAATGCATAAAATCCGCAGTCTACTTATAACAGTTATCGATGAGAGAAGTTTATTTCGGTTGCTCATAGCAATTATCGATGAGAGCAATTGATTTCGTTCGCTCATAACAGTTATCGACGAGAGAAGTCCATTTCGATCGCTCATAACAGTTATCGATACAAGAGATTTATTTCGATCGATCATAAGAGTTATCGATACGAGACATTTATTTCGATCGCTCATAGCAATTATCGATGAGAGCAATTTAGTTCGATCGCTCATAACAGTTATCAATGACAGAAGTTCACTTCGCTCGTAACAGTTATTGACCAAGGAAATCGGAGTAGATCGTATACGATCCTACTTTACCATATACAGTGATCCAAGTGGTGATTTAACCGGAATTTCCGATTTTCCAGAAATTGTCTACGCTTGAACTGTGACCATTTTGTGAAAAATATCACTGCAACGATGAAAGCTGAATCTATTCCAAAACTTGAAGCCTCTAGTTTTGCAGGTCATCGTTCATTTTTTCTAGGATATTTTCGTACAAATCAGGGACCCTAACTGTTATAACCAAAAAGAAAAAGTCATAGAATAACCATTGACTAATATCGTATTGGTTACAAATAAGGCTTATAGGTAATCGAAAATTTTTTCTCTTGTTGGTAAATGTTTCCGTTGTGTGTGTGTGTGAGAGAGAGAGAGAAATCCATTTCAATCACTTATAACAGTTATCATAACAGTTGTCGATGGGAGAAATTTATTTCGATTGCTGATAACAGTTATTGATGGGAGAAGTTTATTTCGGACGCTCATAAAAGTTATCGATGGTAGAAGTTTATTTCGGCAGCTCACAACAGTTGTCAATGAGAGCGATTTATTTCGATCATTCATAACAGTTGTCGATGAGATAAATTTATTTTAATCGTTCATATCTGTTATCGATACGAGAAATTAATATCGCGATCGCTCATAACAATTATCGATGAGAGACATTTATTTTGATCGCTCATAACAGTGCTTGATGAAGGAAATTTGTAATAGTTGTTATTAAATAGTACAACTTTCAAATGGTAGACAATCAATTATTTCATAAATATTTTATTGATAAAATTAATTGCTAGAATAAAAATTTGATGTGAGAAACATGAGTTTTTCCAAGTTGTCTCCTGACAAATTACGTCGCAAATCATCTAGCGTTAATTTTAGTGCAGAAAAAGCTCGTTCAACGCTAACCTGAGTTACGGGTACAGCGTGAATTATGCACGCTCGTTTTGATAAATACAGGAGTCTATATTTCTAATTATCTCAGTAAAATCTATAATATTTTCGTCTATATCGATACGTTCTCCCCGAGTGGGGAGTGAACAAAGACAGTCAACAAACAGGTTTTGTGTTGTCCTTCATCGACACGGTTACACCGACACTGTGCTTTCATCGACACGGTCAAATCGTCGACATTTGTTTTCATCGACTGTCCTCCTTTAGCGACAAGTTTGAGTTAATTGTTCATATCGCTTTAATTTCATTACTTGATATTTGTGTAATTACTGTACAATTAGATGTCGATGAAGACGTTTGTCGACGATTTGACCGTGTTGATGAAAACATAGTGTCGACGAAAGTTACTGTCGGTCAAATCGTGTCGATGAAAACAGTGTCGATGAAATGGGTTGTCGACGAACCGAGGGTAACCCTGAGTACACAGCGGATCTTTATGCATTTATGGCAAAAATTAATAGGCGTAATTTAAAACAGTAAACGTTTTGTAATAACTTAAACATACTGTTACGCGTTCTTTTCAACCTATTGAACATATAAAGAAAGGAAATACATCTCTATTTTACTCTAATTTGTTGTAATTGCCACAACAAATTTTTATTTTGCATAAAGATCCTGTGTCTAGGTATGAAATCAATTTCTCTCATCGATAACTGTTATGAGCGATCCAAATAAAGTTCTATCGTCGATAACTGCTTTGAGCAATCGAAACAGTTTTTCTGCATCGATAACAGTTATCGAAGCATTCAATTCTTTGGACACTAATAAATGTTACTTGTAACTATAAAGTATAAAAACCGATATTTTTAAATCATTTTGTTCTTCGAATTGTTTCTTTATATTTTGTGTAGATTATCTGAAGTTTAAATAATAATCAACGTTTTATTAATGATTTTTATCGTAAAAAATTTTAGAAAAACTGTAATTTTTGGTCCCTGATTTCAGTACTATTTCCGTCCATACTTTTCGCCAATGATTCATTGAAAAAGTGCGTCCACCCAGAGCCACGCTCGAGAATCCAGTATCAATACTCCGCATGCCAATACGGACACATATTTCCGAAGCTGGTAGAGGCTGGGTTGCATAAGCAATCGTTCACGCAAGATTTCAATTAACTGGTGAGATATTGTTTAGAGAATGAGCCGCGTAGCAGCTAGCAATTCATCATATCTTGGAAAAGTGCCCAGCACCGCGCCGCGCGCCGGGGTAAAACCGCACGATACACAGCGTCTAAGATGACGCAGTGGGTTAGTCAAATAGAGACCGGACTTTTCCTCTAATTTTCTATTTCAGTGGAATTTTTTCACCCTCCGTCGGCGAAGTCTGATGCGGATTGAATGTAAGACGCGTCTACTTGAATATCCACTCGATCTTATCTGGATGAGGGCAACTATGCTGTTGTACAGTACAAAGTCCGGTTAATATTTGACCGGTCCTCGTGAAAACGCCGGCGTTAGCGGTCGCTTCCGGTGGGTCCGGTGCTCGCAAATCTTTTCGCTCGGCCGTCCATCCTTTCCCGGTCCCGCGACCTTCGTCCCTTTTCATCCCCCGGTGCTGACCCCGGTGTTTTCTCGCCTTAAAGATTTATTTGCTTTATAAATGAAATCCGATGTCCCACAGGCCGCGGCCGACCGGTGATTCATGGCGTATCGGCTCGAGTGCCGTGCACTTTCGTGGTATAGAGTTTTCGAGGCTGCGGATAATAGCTCGAGTGATACCGCTTCTCCGCAGCCCGCTCGAAAATAGAACTTGAACGGAAACGCGCGGCGGAACAGCCGGAACCATCGCGCCGACAACCGTCTACTGAAGAATATCGAAATCCGATGTTCTACGTTCGAATGGTAACAGGCATCGTTCCGTGATCTACAGCATATTGGTCTGGTTTCGATTTCTGAATCGGCACGCCGGCGCCTGTATTCCTATTTAAATGATTAACGAACGCTTTGGTTAAGCTACCGGCGCCCGCTAAACGCTCTCTGCATCGAAAGTGACGATCAAATTGCTTGAAAGCCAATAGTTTTTCGGTGAATACGGTGCTGGGAAAAATAATACGACACTTTACGTATTTCTGGTGGATTAAGAACTACGAACACCTAGAATATTTCTGTTATTTACTAAACTTGCATGGTATAGAGGGAGAAATGTTGCGATGTAAACATTTTTTACACGGGTGACGTCGTTTCGGAGATTTCAACCTAATCGTTAACCAGATCCTATCGGAATTTTTTTTTGTGGTTATTTTACGTCGCACTTAACTGCCTGGGTTATTTCGCGACGGGATCCCTACAAGTTTTGAAATAATTTAAATAAAAATAAATTTTTAACACAACGGACTACAAAGTATAAAATATAATTTAAATAAACATAAATTTTTAAAAACGGACTAAAAAGTATTGTAGAGAGAGAGAGAGAGAGAGAGAGAGAGAGAGAGCCCCATACGGGTTCCTAACCCCATACAGATTGTGAATTTTGAATAGCTATGAAAATACTGGTAAGATTTAAAGCGAAAAACGTGGGCCTGCAATAGATAATTGATGCATGAATAGTTCACCTAAGTCACTAACAATTTTATTGCACTGTTGTGTGGCAGCTATACTCTCTACACTTCTTACTATGTATTATCTTGCGCCCCACGTTTATCGTTTTAAATCTTAGAAGTATTTTCATAGCTATTAAAAATTCACAATCTGTATGGGGTTAGGAACGGCGTTACCATATTTTTATCCCTCTATCCCTTCCGGCCCCTTACCCTTCCGCCTCCTCGCCTAGTTTCGCAGCGTACCTCTTTCCACTAGTGGTTGACGCGTGCTGTACACCAGCGTGTCGCCACTGTCGCCAGCGTTAGTGGGAAGAGGTACGCTGCGAAACTGGGCGAGGAGGCGGAAGTGTAAGGGGCCGGAAGGGATAGAGGGATAAAAATATGGTAACGCTGGCTAGGAACCGGTATGGGGCTGTCTCTACTATACTTTTTAGTCCGTTGTTAAAAAATTATTTTTATTTAAATTGTATTTTATACTTTTTAGTCTGTTTTAAAAACGCGGTATTTTTTGAAAATTTATTTTTATTTAAATAATTATTTTCTGCTTTTCAGGCTTGTGTGTGTGAAATTTTTCAATCGATTTTAAACATTTTGAAGAGATTATAACAGAGAAATGTAGTAAATTTCAGACGGTATTGCGACCGCGTCTTATCGAAAACAAACGCCGTGGTAAAATGTCAAAGATAAAGGTTCGACGGAGAATCTCGGTCTAACTGTTCTTTCGCTTGGTAAACAAACATTATTATAGTATAAATAATACGTAGTAACTTTGTAAACACCACACGGAGCTCGAACGCACACTGCGCTCCTTCGGTGCGAAGCGGGTCAGTGGAGTGGGGATAAGTCAGACTGAGAACCGAGTGGGTACTACCGAGCGCCACGCGGGGAGGTGTTACGGTTAAATTTTTTTTAAATAGTTTACATCTCCTAAACGTATAGGCTTTTGTAAAATTAAAAAATTCTTTTTTTTTAAATATTGCATTGTGATCCAGTTCTGAGCTATGTTTAAAATTTCAAGTCTCTAGCTCGTCGGGAAGTTAGTTTAAAATCAATTGCAAAATTTGTACCGAACAGACAGACAGACAGACGGACAAGGAAGCGAGTTAATAAAAACGTGGTAATAAAGTGGGTTTCGAACCACCTTGGGCACCACAGTTAAAATGGCACATGGAATATTTCCAGAGGTGCCGGCGTCGATCCTATCGAGATGATTTTCAAACAAACTTATTCCTTCACACGATTTCCAAGAGCCGCCGAGCGGCAATTTTCGATTTACCCTTCGTTGAACTGTCGGCGGTTTATGGAAATTTGTTTAGGACCAGTAACGCGACACCTTTATTATTCTTATCGTTCGAAGCGGTTGTCGATGCATCGTGGAACCAATTTCGAATTCATTGCGCCGTTACAAAGTGCACCACAACACAGTCACTAAGCTTATCGGAGGTGTGAACAACACGTCATTGGGGTAAGCGATAGGCGTCAGTCGTGGGTGCTTTAGCATCGACCATTAACGCCAACTGTCGATAACTGTCAGTAGCGATGGGTCCCCGAGCAAGCTAGTTCGAACACGTTTGAACGTGTATATGGTATAATATAATGCAATGTTCGCACAGGTTCGAACGACGTTTAAACGCAAGCCAGCTTGCAAACGCGAGTCAATGTTCGAGCGTCTCAAGATGTTCAAACGCTTTGACATTAGCGTTCCTCGATAATCGAATATGTGACGTCTTGTGTCCATATACGGTGGCTCGCGAAAATCTTATATTTACAACAAAACACTGATCATATCTTGAGATTGACTCGTGCATTCCGCATGTCAAAATTTGTATACTCGTGTCGGCATTTAAGTTGACGCGGCCGAATTCCAAGAACGCGTTGCTTTGTTTTTCTAGTGCACGTGTTGTACTTGATCTTCTCGTCCTTTGCTTGTGTTACCATTGAGTTTTGCCACTGTGCAGTTGAATAGAAAGTTTCGAAGCGAAAGGATTGCAGTAAGTGTAATAATTACAAATATCTGAAATTCTTGTCCATATTTTACCAGCCGGAAAGTAAGTTGACGCAAATAATTCTTTGGTAATTGTTGACAAAAGGTCTGCGTCCTCCGATTTTGATGAAATTTTAATATGTTATAGATTTCGACATTTTGAACAACTTTTTCCTTTTTCAATATCGGGAGGTCGCTTTTAGTTTTCAAGATATTTGCAAAAAACTATCGCTAATACTGTATTGAATTTTTCGTATTCCTGCACGCTGTGCGGCAACGTAAGCCTGTCCCGGCGCGGCG
>CM052313.1:20015995-20049067 GCA_028455605.1 Lasioglossum malachurum
TGATCGTGTGCGTGCCTCCAGGCAAACGAAATTTAAAGGGACATTCGTCGCTGGCTTCGTTTGCCTGGAGGCACGCACACGATCATGTTCTGTCTCATCGACACGGATGTGTGGACTGTAGTAGCAGGCTTCTGTCTATACGTATAGTTCCACACAATCAAATTTTGAAAAACTTTAACAGCTTATATCTCAATAAATATTTGTTTGCGACATATGGCTCCTTTCATACTTTTTCTCTTCTCGATAAGTAGAAGGCGTTGATGTAAAAAAAAACTTTAACAACAATTATTTTTGTTATAAACAATTTTGCGGCAAGTTTCTCTTACAAATGTCCACCGATCCAGAGGTGTAGATTCACCCCTAGGACGGATGACCATTACTTTTTATACACCCTGTACATGTACGACTTTTTAAACGGACGAACAACCAAAGTTAACGAAATGTCTTGAACAAGACGAATCGTGGCAAGTATTACAATAATATGCCGTAGCAAAGAATTTCTATAATAACGTGGACAACCCTGCAAAAATAATATTGTAATCCTGAAACACGAACAAATATACAGAACTTCAAAAGCCTTAATCCACAAGAACATTGTTATCCGATAAAACGTCTGAAATCGACTGAAGTTCTCCTTTGAACGTCAAACGCGCTTCACAATGGACGCCCAACAACAAGAAAGAAGCTTCTCGAGCAGTCTCTGCGTATTGCAAACGATAGTTGAACGACACTTTACGAATACTTATTTTCCTCATTTATTTGTCATAAATGAATGTTGTAGTCCGAGGAGTATATCGCCGGTCTTACCCAGTATATCAAGGATACAAATACGTACAAAATATTGTAAGAAAATGTACCATGTTGCTAATGACCTTTGATGTTGAAGCAACATTAAATAAATAAATATTCCGTTATGTCGATCATAGGTAATGAAAATAAACAAGTTAATGATTTCGGCGCAACAGGTTCGATCAAATATTACTCACAAGCAATTTTGCAATTTAAATTGTTCTCAACGTTTCGGTCCAAATGTGGACCATTTTCAAGAGAAAATTTGCGTCTGTAAGATATTGTAAATTATAATAATTTGAAGGGATTGAAATGTGTTTGAAAAATCACAGCGACTATTAACTATTCTTTATTCGATAACTATACTGTTCCGTCGCGTAGGTATCTTCCAGAAAGTATTTATGGTGCGTTCGTGACTAAAAACCGTCGTCATGGATTAAACAAACTAGGATCATTCGGCGACCAGTCGAGGCATCTGGCCTAATGTTTAGTTTTTATACACCCTTGAAAATACAAGATGTCATAAATCTAGTCCCTCCGAGGGACCACCCGCAACTGTCAAGCACTGTGTCGAATTACCTGGACCCGTCGTCGACCGAGTCTAGGTATCGCCCCACTTCTCCTTCTCAGGGCCTCATTCAGAACTACGGGAAGGAGGTCCTAACTGCCAAAAGTGTACTGATTGGGAAATGCAGCTTTCTGCAAGAACCAATCAGTGCATCTTATTTCCTGCTCGAGAAGCCTAACGAACATCGCGTTAAGACTGCGTCCGTCAGTTGAGTTTTACGCTCGAACGCCGCGCTGCGACACTCTTCAGTCTTCGGGCAACGCACGAGCCGTTGTCTTGTCAATCATTCGCAATATTTGTAAACTTGCATCGCGATAGTTTGTTGTCCAGCGATCAGGACATCCGACAAACGGGATCGCATCAGTCGAGATCCCTCGCGTACGGAATCTATCATTTGTCAGATCCGCGAGCGTTATACTTCAGTGTCTCGATCAATTCACGAACACGGATTATCATGTATTCAAATCTGCGCGCGTATAAGGCAGGACCTGCTAGATCAGCCTTACTGATCAGTCCACTAGCAGGTCCGGGACGAAACGCTACTTTTAACGTATTTCATTGTCATGCGAATCGATTATTGTCTTTTGCGTCTTTGATATCATCCTATCACTTGAACCACTTGCCCAAGATTAATTTGGCGGGCACAGATCCGAAACATTCGCGAACCGACAGTCTCGCGACTTCAAAACATATGCGATAGTGTTCAGCTGAAGACGTTATACAGAGAAAAGAGCGCAGCGCGCGTCCGCTCGCGTTTATATACAAGCGCTGGCTCGAACATTCTATTGTAGATGTTCGACGTTTAAACTCTTTTGTCTTCCTGGCGTTTAGAACCGTCCAAACCGTCAGCTATTTTTCTGACAGGTTTACCGTGTCTTACCGTGTTTACGTGCTCGCGCACGGACGCGACGTGTCCTCGCATCACCGCGAGTTTGCCTACGCGAGTTATTTCTGTATCTTGTTTTGTTTTTACTATTACATAGCTGTTTTGATGACAAGTTAACGGCCCTCTACAAATTGTTTAACAAAACCGGATAATACCAATAAAACTTTGACATACTTGCTATGTGGAAACGAATTATATAAATTCACTAATAGAACTTTTAAGAAAACTGATTAACACCATGCCGGTAGAGGTTACAATGAAGCCCCATGTGTCCGTTAAGGAAGAACCAACGTAAGAACAAAGGAGCGACGTATATCGAAGATAGCCAATCAGAACACATAGATCGATAAGTTCTCAAATCAATATTTGGCTGCAAATATGAATCAAACTCCGTCCACCATAGCCACTTCACACTTGCTTGTATACCATGTAGATGTTATAGTAAATTAATAATTGACATTCAAAATATTTGAACCAACAATCATTGGGTTGTAACATAAGTTCATAGGGTTTTTTTACTTTTTATTGAATATTACAACAATTATAACAATAGATTAATCAATTATGTATTCCCCGTCATTGTTTATGACCTCCTTCCATCTCTCGACCAGTTTTTGATGCCGTATTGACAAAAATTTCCGGGCCTGGACTCGAAGAAGTTGTTGAGCCAGTTTTGTGAGGTCCTCATTGTTGTCGAAAGTAACTCCCCTAATTTGTTTGACAGCGAGCGGAAAAGGTGATAGTCGGTTGGCGCAAGATCCGGACAGTACGTCGGATGCGGAAGAACTTCCCAATCGAGTTCTTGGAGGGCGGTTTTGACGATGTTTGCAGTGTGAGGTCGCACGTTGTCATCAAGCAAGATGATTTGTTCCTTTCTACCGTGTCTTTTCTGCAGGATAGCCTCGTTTACTGGTTGCAACTGGGCTAGATAGAAGTTCTTGTCGATCGTCTTGTTGTTTTCTAGCATTTCCCAGTGCACTATACCCTCCCAATCCCAATCTCACCAAACGCAGATCATACTCTTCTTGGGATGGAGGTCTTAGTTAACTCTAGGCTTTGGCCTTTCTCCCATGGCCACCCACTCCTTCCTCCTGTTCATATTGACATAGAGGCACCACTTCTCGTCTTCCGTGACGATTCTATGGAGGAACCGATCCTTGTGGCCGCCTGTCGCTCGATGGCGGGCGATATTCGAGGCAGCAATGTGGTCAGACGCTTTTCTTTATTGTCTGCGCTAAGTTCATGTGGCACCCAAGCTTCAAGTTTTTGAGCAAATCCCATTGTTTGAAGGTAGCGAGAGATTGTCATAGCGGTATTGCCCATCCTCTTGGCCAGCTCCCTGCACGTTTGACGGCCGTCCTCCTTTAGAACTGTCTCAAGACTGTCCTCGTCGCACTTGGGAGGTCGACCGAAGCGTGGTTTGTCTTCCAGGCAAAGATTGCCATTTTTGAAATTGGCAAACCATTTCTGTGCGGTAGATTCTCCTACGACCCCCTCTCCATTTCTAGCTGCTTCGATGGCGTTCTGGCCTTGATGAAATGCGAAAAATAATAGATGTCGAAAGTGGTGATTTTTACCGGCCGAAAGTTCCATTTTAGGTTATGTTATGCTAGTCAAGACTACGTTATCCAAGAGAATGATTGGAACACGCTTGTAGACCGGAGAAAGCACTTTAAAATGGTGTACACAAATTTTTAAAAAAGTCGGTAAATTGATTCAGAACAAAAGCGAAAATAAAACCTCTACGAACTTACGTTACAACCCAATACATACAATTTCCCTTGTATGTGAGAACACTAGGTGTTTAATTAATGGGTGAAAATCCAAAAGATGCAACTTGTTATGTGGATTGGAGACGTCATCGTAAACACCTTACTGGTTTCGTAATGCGTGCTGCGTAATATTCATAAATCTTAGGTGTTTCGTACCTAAGATTTACGCTATGTTGTTACTCATATGGATAGTGTCCAGTAACAATGTTTGTTGCCGGTTAGGTTCTCTGTCAATGACTTTGGCATTCTCAAAATCAAATGCGTGGTCAAATTCTAATGAATGCTTCGTCAATGTAGTGTGCTGTAGTGAAGGCAAAAATATGTTACGTTTGTGTTCTGTGATCCGTGTGTCTAAATGTCTAAAGGTCTGTCCAATGTATGCTTGGTTGCAACCTTTGCATGGTATTGCATATACCGGGTATTCCACCTAACTTGACCACCTTAAATATCTTCGTTTTTTATAAAGATACATAAAATGTCTGAAGGACAAAGTTGAATGGTACATTGGGGCTCATACGATACCAAACAAATTTTTGTTTTTATGTAATTTTTGTTAGAGATATGAAGGTCCCCTTAATTTTTTTAAATGGAATGTCCTATTTTTTATATCATAGATCGATAGAGTATAAAATTCTGAGTATAAAAGCGTTGACCTTCATATGTCCTAAATCTAATAGTTAACGAGATATTATCCAAACAGTTTCCTTTCTTCTTTATATGTCCTAAATCTAATAGTTAACGAGATATTATCCAAACAGTTTCCTTTCTTCTTTGGATAACGTCTCGTTAACTATTAGGTTTGGGACCTATGAAGGTCAACACTTTTATACTTAGAATTTGATACTCTATCGATCTGTGGTATAAAAAATAGGACATTCCATTTAAAAAAATCAAGGTGACCTTCATATCTTTAAAAAAAATTACTTAAAAACAAAAATTTGTTTGGTATCGTATGAGCCCCATTTTACCATTCAGCTTTGTCTTTCAGACATTTGACGGATCTTTGAAACCAACAAAGATATTTAAGCTGGTCAAGTTAGGTGAGATACCCTGTATGTACAATGTTACAGCTTTTTAGTGATTGAAATTTATCTTTTACTGGTGGAAACCAGTTTTTTAAATATAGTGGTATCCTATAGATCGTGTGGATTCCAACCTTTCTGAAAAGTCTTCTGATGTCATTATAAATATTTTCCACATATGGAATGACTACTGTGTTTTTCCAATTAATTGGACCAGTTATTTTGAACTTTTCCTCTTTTCGTTTTTCGACGAAAAGAGGATGATATATTTCGAATATCCTTTCTTTGATGATATTGGAAATAAGATTAACAGGGTACCCATGTGTCGAAGTACATTTTTAATGAGCGGTTAAAGAAATAAATTGAAAAAGAAATGTTATAGTTTCCAGGGAGGTATACTATCGTGTTAAGTCGCCATGCAACAATTGTAGTCTGTTTTTCGAAAGCGAGGACCCGATGATACACCGTTGGTCACAATGGCTGTCCAGCCGACCATAATCGCCGTAGACCGACGAGATTAGACTACCGTGAGGGAAGCGCGCGGGCATTGTGACCGCGCCGTTGTATCTCAGGTCTCTTCTTTCGCGGAGAAAGCCCGTGTAATCGTAGCCTCGGATCGTAAATCCTTGATCAAAACGTTCGCGGACATGATACGTTACTCCGTTCCGCGGTTCATTATGACAAAAGCTTATCCGAGTCTTTTGTGGCGCGCGATGCATCGCGCGACGAGTCGGAATAAACGCGAATAATTCTTTGCCTCGGAGAGATCGGCGAAACCGGAAACAATGCGCCGTGTGCCGGCCGAAAAAATCTGATGTATAGTTTTCTCTGGTGTACGTTGAACGGGCCCGGGCACATCAAAAGATTTTTTGTAGGCGCGATCGGCGGGACCAGCGAGAGTCCTGGTAGCCCGAACGGTTTCTTGATCAAAGAGCCGAAGCCAAGTCGGCCGTGTTCCTTTTAACAAAGATCAGACTGTGTTTAGTTACCGGTGAATGTGACGATTCGCGACGCTTCTTGAGGAACGACTAGACGAATCCTCTTACGCGCGCTCAAAGTCCCGACAGCTTTAAAGTTTCCCTCGTGGTACCGCTGGAGAATAACTCCACAACTTTGTCGTAGCTTTCTTTTTTCCTTCCATTCTCTCTATCCTTCCTCTACGCCCATTCTCGCTTTCCCTCCCTTCTCTTTTTTTTCGAATCGTAGGTTCTGTACCCGCTCGACGCGACGCCAGATAATGTTCCCGTCAACCACTTCCTCCCTTTGCCTCTGTCGAACTTTCGTTGTCAAAGCGAAAGTCCAAGACTGCCGCGCGCTCTCGTCTTAGCGCCGCGTATTAATCGTGCCTTTGGCTTTTATGCTCATTAAATTACACAGCCGTCGGTGGATACGGAGCCGTTAAACCAGCGACATCACCAGTACATCCATGAAACAGCGGTTCCGCCCTTGTGCTAACTGAGTAAGACGATCGGGAAACCAGATTCCGTAACGAGTTTCGCAAACCTCAAGCCTATGCGCCGCTGCGCAAAGTTTCTGCCGGGTATAAGTCACTATCGAATTGGATTTGCGATGTTAATAATAAGACGCGCGCCCCCCCGGCTCGGATACATAGTTCGAGGGTGTCATCGTGTCGCGGTGTATTTGTGAAGGGAAATGGATTTCATTTTTCAGAAGAAGGTTACCCGATGCGGAAAATTATTTTTCTGGAAGAGTCGACGGGCTTGCCGCAGTGGCTAGCGAAAATATTCTAGTCTCTCGTAAGCGGAATGACAAAATCATGTTTGCCGTTTCCGTGATGTTTCCCTTTTAGCTTTGGAATTGAGTACGCAGCGCCGCGGTTAATCAATGGATTACGAATCTACGTGCAGAATTAAAAATCCTGAAATCGCTGCTGCGAAGTAGAAATTGCATAGAAATGAATTTTTTCGTTCAATAATTTATACGAGCCTGAAACTATAAAATATGTTTATATTTCCACCCATACAAAAAGCGTACAACGTAAAAATTGAAAATGGGACATTAAACATCAACTTCGAGATATCGTAGAATCCGATATTTCATATATGCAACGACCTAATATATCTGAAATAGATATACATAAACAGACACGACTACAAACTGTTTGTACAATGCGCGCATTCCTGCTCCCAGGTTGCCACTATAATACCTCTCCAGTGATACTCGACGGATAATCGACTGGCGCGTGCTCCAAATTGCAGTGGCTCTTCTAACGTGTAAGTCTCAATATCCGAGAGCAATCAATAAATGTCAAACTCCCCCAAATCGAAGAATCAATCGGAGGACCGATTCCATTTTTGTCTGTTCGGGCGACCAGGAAGGAAGAACTTCGGCACATATTGATTATCGGCTGTCCAGATGGATGCTCGAAACTTTTTTCACCGAATCGCTCCACAAATTTCGAAGTTAAACTTCCACCCTTGCGCGGCAAACCAACCTGAAAGTGGAACGACAACGTTCTATTCGTCAGCTGCAGACTGCATGCGGCTTGCGTTTCCGGATTTTCCGATGTATCGCGATCACTCTTCGCCTAACCGAACGTAGCTAATGACTAGACTGCGGATTTTATGGATTTACGGTACAAGCGAGTAGAACTACTGTTCACGTTTAATGTGGAATTATCAAACTTGTTTAATTATTAATTCCTCGGTCAAGAAACAATCGCGAACGAAAAAGAGTATTGTTAAAGTTTCAGACAAGTTTTGGTATAATTTGATAAACGTTTTTTTCACTTCCCGATTTATTGGGAATCTAATCTATAATCGAAGACATAAGTACATAAATACCTGAACGTGAAATTTGTAGTTCTTAACTTTATTTTACAGTTTTTATTTTAAAAACAATAAGAAGAGAGAGATATTTTAGGTGCAAACGTTAGGTGACTCACCCTGTATACAGGGTGTCTCAGCTGAAGGAGGCCACCTAAATATCTTCTTTATTGTTAATGACACAAAAAATATTTATTTTTTTTATTTTTATTATTATAGAAGAACAATTTCTTTCTTCCGGTTATTTTTTCATAGTTTCTTCAAGGTCATCGTTATTTTTTCATCGGGAAAACTTTTTTATTTCATCTTATAGCGGCTGGAAAAGTACATTTGAATATGCTTAAGGCATTGACAAGATGGAATGAAAAAGAAAGTTTTCCCGATAAAAAATAACGATGACCTTGAAAAAACTATGAAAATATAACTGGACACAAAAGAATTGTTCTTCTATGATATTCCATGAAATTATGTCCAAAATATGGTTTTTGTGCCATTAAAAATAAAGGAGATATTTAGGTGGCCTCGTTAAACTAAGACACCCTCTATATATCGAGACATTACCGTACACCGTCGACCATTTAACCAGGAAATGAAAAAGACGTGTTGCGCTCGAATTGAAAGTTTGGTACAAAGAGGGTATCGTTTCGCGTGATTCGATGGAAATTATGGAAGTCATTGAAAATGTAATGCAATCAAACTTTTCGCTCCAGCGATGGTGATCGTTCTCTTAAGCCCATCGGGTCGAGGGAGCTCCTGTTTCGGTATTCCTACATCTCCTAGCTCTCTGGAAGTACCGTTCGCCAGTCAGTCTCGTTCGAGCGTGAAACACGTCGCATCTGTAATTTCCGTGCAGGAACTCTGAACTTCCTCTTCACGATGTCCCTTTCTCTCGCTCGTTCCTTCCATTTCTGAATCGCTGAAACATACGTTACCTCCGAATCACGGGACTAGCCACGACTATGTTCGACCGGCTTTACCCGCAGAAACACGCACTCACAAAAACAAACATCGCACTTGAACTGTTAAAATTCTCTTACGACAAAGAAACAAAATTATTCGAGTCAGTCGAGATTAACGGGATATACTCAGTAAAAATATTCGAAGCAAGCGTTCGCAATTCGCGAAAAAATCGAAGTCGACCGCCACGCAAACGATCAAAAATAGCTTCGAACGTGTAGGTATTCCGCAGATGCCCAGTCAGTGTGTTAGTTCCGGAATACCCGAAGTAACATACGTAACCCGGCACCGATCTATATGTAGTGTTCGATATATCCTCTAAGGTCCAACGGAATCGTTAAACCGTACGACGTGACTGTTCAGCAATTGGAATTCCTCCAGTCGTATGTATGACTCTGTCTAATGCGGCGACCTCCATAATGTGCCACTGGCACAAAGGATCTTTAAAACTACATATACACGCGAGCGTGCAGCAGACACGTACGCGAGCGCACATGGACCTAGCGTCGGATGACGTAAAGCGATTTCTTCTTTTATGGGTGAAAATTCATCTCCGTTCTCTCTGGCAGGGTTCTCGCCGCACCGTCTGAGCCGGCACTGCCTCGAGCAGGAAGTCGGAACCCCATCCTGAAGATCTGCGGAACAGTGGCTTAATCGATATCAGTAACGCTAAAGCCTTCGATATGTGATGTATCCGATAACCTGTTCGCCGAAACTACCCTCAAACTGCTCCAAAGTCCTAAAGCTCACTCAACGTATCGCTGCGAGTACAGTGTTCTGTTTTAGCCGCCCGCTACCTATATGAGCAGCCTTATCGCATTAAACATTCTGCGGTGAACGTTGTCTGGAAATCCCTCCGACGTTCCCTTCGGAAAAAAATTCGGATACGTCGGCTGAGACTCTGCATATCTACGAGACCATCGAGATAAATCCGAAATTTTTCGGTCGGTTCTGTACAGGGTGTTCATTTGAAACCTTTCCAGCCGAATACCTCGAAAAGTAGGAAAGATATAAAAAAAAATGTAAAACACGTTTCCAAGGGTTTCGGGGGGGAAAGAGGGGGCAGTATCAGTTTTTTATTTGGGTGGCGTTTTCAAGGTCGTTTGAAGGTCAACTTTGTTTCTTCAAATGGAAACCTATGTTTTTTATTATAGGATCTTATTGTACGTAAAAAGAACAGCAATTTTCGTACTATACTTTTTTTTTATTCGCGGACTAGTTTCGGAGATATTTAAAGAGAAGTATAGAGCGAGTCATACTTATACTGTGAGAAAGTTTGTAATTTCTGTATAACTATAACAAATTTTCAAAATGTTCTACGTTGTTTTCTAGACAATAGTACAGACGATTCTCAAATTCTGAACGAACATTTTTGAAGGAATCTGTTGAAATAGCTCTACATTCCTGCACAATTCTGCGACGCAAATCGTTGACGCTTTCTGGTTGTGTTTTATAAACAACAGACTTTAAGTGTCCCAACAAAAAGAAGTCGACTGAAGTTAGATCTGGTGATCTTGGTGTCCACTCAATAACACCTCTCCTACCGGTCCATCTTAGTGGGAATCGATTGTTTAACCACTGGCGAACTGGTAACGTGTAATTCGGGGGAGCACTATCATCTTGGAAGTAAAAAAAGTTCTTCATTTAATAAAAAATTGCCGTTTTCATCTCTTTGGTTTTCAAGCCTTTCTGTTATAAGTGGATCAATGGTGTAGTCCAGTAAATTTAAATACAGATTGCCATTAAAATTCTCTTGGAAAAACAGAGAACCTATAATAGCATTTCCTAAAATGCCTGTCCAAACATTTATTTTTTCTGGCCATTGAGTATTACTTTCTCTAATAAGATGTGGATTTTCCTCACTCCAATAATGACAGTTATGACGATTTACAACACCGTTTAAGAAGAAAGTGCATTAGTCACTAAAACAAATGTTTTTAATTAGATCAGGAGTGACGCTCAATCCGCCTGTCAAAGTCATCTTCCAATAACTTTTGATGCAACTGTATTTTATAAGAATGAAACTTATTGTTATGTTTAAGTAATTTGTGCACAGATCCCACTGATACACCAGGTACCATAGAAACTTGTCGAATTGAACTAGTAGGACTCACAGTAAACTGTCCTATAATTTCGATTTGATCAGCTTCTTTTATGAATTTTGGCTGGTTTCTTTTTAAATTTGTCACCGATCCTGTTTCCTTAAACTTTGCACCTAATTGTAACACGTACGTATGAGAAACACGTGTATCAGAATGCCTCTCATTAAACGTAGAAGCAGTTCGACGAGCACACCCATCAGCTCCATAAATAAAAATGATTGCTACTCGTTCCTCTAAAGAATACACCATTTTATACAATTAATTGTACTGCGATATAGTATCCCTTATTACGATGATTCACACCTGACTAAATAGTACAATCTTATATTGAAAGACAGACAACATAAACAAGAGATCAATAGAGGACAATTTTGTTTTCTAACAGTACGTGCTAGTACAACTGGAAAACATCAACGATTTGCGTCAAAGAATTTTACACAATAATATGCCTCGCTCTACTTCTCTTTAAATATCTCCGAAACTAGTGCACGGATAAAAAAAAAGTATCCTACGAAAATTGCTGGTCTTTTTACGTGCAATAAGATCCCATAATAAAAAATATAGGTTCCCACTTGAAAAAACAAAGTTGTCTTTCAAATGACTCCAAATAAAAAATTGATACTGCCCCCTCTTTCCCCCCCGAAATCCTTGGACACGTGTTTTACACTTTTTTTTATATCTTTCATACTTTTCGCGATTTTCAGCTGGAATGTTTTCAAATTAACACCCTGTATAGCATTTACACTACATACTTTGTACCCAACCAGAGTTGTGCTAATTCAATTACATTGTAATTCAATTACTAAGTACTTTAATCAGATGTGTATTTGAGAAATACAATATAATTGGAATACAATATAATTAAAATACAGCTCTCCAAATTATGTAGCCCAGAACTTTGAAGAAGTGCTCTTTGAAGAAGATATTTTTCTGTTTTTCTTTCATATATACTTGTTTACTTTATGGTTGAAATTCAAAAAATGTGACACGTAGAATTTATTTCTGTTCAGATATTATAAATTTATAAATAATAAATTCCTTCTGTTTGTGTGAAACCTACACATGGATTTTTCGACCTCTTCTTACCTATTACTTTATCATTCTTTAATTTTTTATTTTAATTTAATTACATCGTAATTCGTAATTAATGTAATTAAATTACAAAGTATTTTAAAATTGTACTGTAATTGCAATTACGAATTACATTGTAATTTAATTGAATGAAAATCTGAATTATAAATTACAATATAACTGAATTACAATGTAATTCAATTACTTTGTATAATAATATAACTACTTTACATTTCGCGAGATTTAAATCTTACATCTGGGTGTGAATATTTATATTCACTAGACTGCAGATCTTTATGCAAAATAAAACTTTTCTTCATCAATTACAAGATTCTAGAGCCAAATACAAATTGATCACGTTCTCTAATACTGTTAACAGGGTGAAAGTAACGTGTCGATACTCTTAGACTCTTTTAATGTTTTCACCGTTTAAAATTGCGGCTGTTCATTTTAATCAAAAATTTATAAAATCCGGAGTGTAATAATCACTGTCGATTGCTTAACATTTTCAGTTTTCTCGACGAGCGAGCTTACTTTTGTTTCTTCTCCGTTCGATATCCAACACAGTTCGTACAGAAATTTGCATCGTTGGGTATTTTCCTGTTGACTGTTCCGAATTCGCGATTTTGAAACTTTGGGAATCTTTGTCCCAGTTCGATATCTGAAACCGGAAGCAACCAGCGATTCTTGACAAAGTCTTCGACATCGAGCACGATGTAGTTTGAAGACCGAGTGTAGTATTATTGAGATCGCGTTGCCTACAACGGGCATGTAGAGTAAATATGTAGCATTGTTTCCAACACTCGATAAATTCATCGAACGTAAACCAGAGTAAATAAGCAAATATATGGACTGTTCTTCATGCTGCCTGTATGTTTACTGATACATAAATTTCACGAAGGATATGACATGCAATTCCATAACTGTACGAATCGTTTAGCGATAAAACGCTTTGTATGATTTATTAAGCGATGTGTGTCGATTTTAAAAATATTAAATTTCAACGCTGCTGTTTTAAACTCGTTGTGTGCGCGTCGTTTAAAATCATTGAATACGCGACGACTTCGATCTTCGTTGCAAGGAAAATCGGATGAAACAGTAAATGCTCGTCTTTGTGATCCAGACAATTGCCAATGGAATTTCGTCGGTCACTTTCGTCCAGTGCGTTTGAAAGCGCAACGACAATCGTCTTTTGATTCGCCGACGGGAATTCGCAGACCAAAGGAACGGCATTACGGTATCGGTTGGGATCTGTGCATTCACGGAATAAAATCTGCGCTCGGTAGACAATCACCGGATAGGGTACACCGGATCTCCTTGAGCATTAAAATACGCCGAGCGACGCGGGATGTGGGAACGCAAAGAAAAATTAAATAGACGTCGCGCCGGACAGACACGGCGAGGCGAATAGAGAGAACAGGCGGAAAATAGAGAGGAAAAATTTCAGATTCATGTTGTAGCGGAAAAATGCGTAACTTTCTGGTGTGCATGTGGTGCGTGCGCGTGTGAGGAAATGCTCTCTCGCTCGCACGCGCGTCGCGTCGGCGAAGGTACTTATTTTTCGAACGCGTATGGATATAAATATATGTACATAGGATTACCACGGGGCAAACATCAGCAACAGACGATGCCACGGCGTACCCAGCGATTCCTTGGGGATTAGTATTTGCTCTACCTCTTCGCTGTGTACCGCACACATATTGATTCATTCCCGGCACATGTCACAACCCATGGGCACACGTACTCGCGCATACGCCAGCAGGAAATTTTAATCTCCACCAATCCGACACTTCGTCTCTGTTCACCGATCCTATATAATCACCAGCAGAAACTAGAAAAGTTTTATACACACGGTATCGATTGGGTTCTCGCTTTTATTTAGACACTTCCAACGCTTTTATTTTAAAGGTGTCCTGGGCACTAAATCTGTTTCATTATTTATATTTATATTACGTTTGGATATACGTATTTATACAATACTTGTTGTTAAGTGGCCCCCACACGGTCAATAATATTGTTACGTACGGAGGCCTTGCCTACGTGACGTTTACTCCTTTCTTGGAACCAACTGTTCATGCAGGAGGTCCAGCTCGCATGCCGGAATAAACAGCTTTCCTCTTATGGAAAAGCGCATACATCTGCAAAACATAGACATATCCTTTAGATTTCCATTTACCCCCACTACCATTTTCTGAGCAAGTTTACTACTATATAAAGGGCTCGAGCTTGGCCATCACGGGCTTAGTTAAAGACTGAACACGAACCTGTACGCATCTAGTGAGAAAGGGTCTCTTTCGATCGTATTATCCTGAAAGAAGTTTCGAAACGCGATTCTTAAGGCAAGTCGATTAATTTACCCACGCATTTCTCAGTGCGTCAAAACCGAGAGCTCGGGAATTAGCTTCCGCGAATCATACTACAACACATTACAAGTGTATTTCCAACATCTTTATTATAGAATTGTGGAAGCATGAAATAAATGAAAGACTCTCGACCAATATGAAAGAGAGGAGGAAAAAGGAAAGAGCGTTTCGTCCTAGGCCACGCTAGTGGGCCCTGCCTTAGACGTTGGATGTTGGAAGGCGGTTGAGGACGGTATATATACAAATCATTGAGGAATCGAGTACTTGCGAGAAAGGTGGAAAGTTCTTAGACTACCTGTCCCTCTTGTGGCGCATGTAGGAAATTAGGCCGCCACAGAATATATTGTACTCTTGATATTAGATATTGGAGAGTTTTTAATATCATTCCAGATCCTTTAAACTCCAGTAGCTAGCAATTCACCCATATCGATAAACCTTTACCGCTCGAGGTTCATCAATAATTCTTTATAAAGTTACGAGAGCTGATCTTCTAAATACCTTACCCTTTCCGAAATCCTGTGACACCCGGTGTTGAAACAGGCACCGGCTAGTCTACGAAAACCTATCCTGTCACAGCCGGTGATGAAACAGGCACCGGTTAGTTCACGACAATCCCGTTCATACGAACAAACCTTGGCCACGTCTGCGTCTATACGCCAGCCCTCGGCTCGTAACAATACTGTCAATATTCGCGTCAATATTGGTGGAGGACCATATTGATGGAAATATTGATCGTCTAGGAGCGTATTGAAGCGTCCTATCAGTATTGACGGATATTGATAGGAAATTATAATTTCCGTCAATATTGAAGAACCGTTTGAGCGTCTAGGAGGTTTATTATCAATATTTCCTTCAATGTCAGTTGCTTGTGACGACGCAACGTGAAGACGACGGTGAATTTCTCCGCGCCGTCAATCTACAATTGGGTGAAACAAATAAATTTTCTATGACAGCGTTATTAAACTCGCGTAGCCCTGTAAGTTTCGTTAAAGAAAATTTTGTACCGAAAGATATCCCTAGAATTACACTATGGAATTAAATTATGGTTCGAAATTTTGACAATAGGCCCGGTGTATGGACGAAACTGACGCCGCAGTATAAAGGTTCGTATGTGGTGTCCAAGTTGCTCCGAAATGACCGTTACGTAATTAAGGACACCGACGGACACCAAATTTCGTAAATTCCGTACCGGGAAACTTGGGAGGCTGCGAATATGCGACGATGGCTTTGTCAGTGCTTGTGTTATTGCTTCGCAGGTTTCTATAATGATGTTTTCCAATGTCTGAGGGGCGATTGTACACATAAACTTCATGTCTTTCAAATCCATTCCAGACGCTAGGTGTTGGATTGCGCGCCACCATGTGAATTGGTCGGTTACCGGACGGTTGGGAGACCGACGTGAATCGGGCTGTGTACCGATGGTAGAGTGGGGAGCGCGCTGGAAGGAAGCGTCTTCTTCTTGCAGTGAGAGTTTCAAGATGGCCGCAACGCACGCGTACGCTCAATAAATCGTTGTGTTAAAGTAAAGTGTCTCCTCGTTCAATTTGAACCCGCCCTACCCTAAAACACTAGGTATCTCAATGTTATAGAAAGTCTTTGGTTTGCAGGGATAGCTTCGCGCATAACAGTGTCTTTTTTCTGGATGTTGGGGCTAACTAGCTCTAATAAAGTTTGAAAGCCTTCTTCGTCCATTCGAAGAAGATTTCTGTAGTCTGTAGAACGGTTCTGTAGAGAACGCAAAAAATTCAGCAAATGTTCGTGTGTGAAGCGGCTTCTCAACTTTTACCACTCTACGTCAATGCTAGAAAACCCAAATCCAAACTGGAAAACATTTGAAAATTCACAACGAATATTTTTGCCAGAATGAGTATTGATGAGAATATTGATGCGTTCACATTGAAGCATATTGTTGCGCGCTACAATATACATAGTATAGGGGCCCCTTTAGGATAAGTCATATTAGTAGGCGCCAGAGGGCCCACAGTCGCACGCGGCATTCCAGTCACTAGGCTAGCCAAATAGACAAGGACAGGAGTGGGTGAGGATGGACAGCTGCCTGAAGGAAGACACCGGAATCTAGAATCTTTTTGAGAGACAAGAACATGAGTGGTACCAGCTCGAAACTACAAGGCAGTTCAGGCAGAGATGCAAACAGCGGGTCCCTGAACTTGTCCTTCGTCGGGCACATTGGTTGAATGGGAGGGTTGTGCCCAAGGGCCCTGGATGAGTGGTTGGTTTTAGTGGGTATGGGGGGAAGCGAAACCTGTTCCCTGGAGTCCCACACTACCCCCAAACCGGGGTGTACATAAATGTATTTTTTTCCACTCATCCTTAAAATAAAAAAAGAAAGTCATTGGGCTAGCCAGGACACATGCGAGAGTCTATAATAAACGAGCGAGTGCTAATCAGGAATTATCTATATTGAAAGACAAAAACAGGCGTGGTAGTGGGCCTCGAGGGACGAAGAACTAAGGAGTTCATATGCTCGGGCACCAACTGCTTAGTAGAGGGGCGGTCCATTGAACGTACCGGGGGTGGATGTTAACAGGGATTCGGCCTCAGTTTCAGCCTCCCCCTTAACAAAAAAGAAAAGAAAAAAAGAAGGAATTAGCTATATTCAATCCTATACCCATCCACGCATCCAGAGGACACGACACAACACTTGTAAGCAGCGTTTAGTATTCCTTTAGCGCCAATCGCAAGTAGTAATACCGATCATTGGTCAGACACGCAACCAACATACTCGGAGTAATATGTGCCACGGAAGATTGCCAAATTTTATTTTCTGTAAAACACACTACGCATGTACTTCTGTATAATTTTAAGCTTATTTTACGGCTTTTAAGCACGACACTATGTTACTAATTATGGGGCAACCTGTGTAATTTCCGCATTTGTGTTTACAACGCTATTACGCGAAATTAATTTTACCGCGAACTTACACGCGACCATTTCAATATTTATACGGTCCGCTATTACTCGTATCGTGATAGTAGGGGAAGTTGCCAAATGCCTACCACTCACCTAAATCGTGCCCTGTGAATTGAATCGTTATTATTTATCGTGCGCGACATCTGGCGATAAATATCGCACTTGTACAGCAGTATGTTATTTTGTACCAGAAATATCTGAAAGACCACTGCTCGAATTTCGATAAAATTTTGTAGTAACATTAATAAGATTGTTATCTAGTCCCTGACGAAGCTGATTTTTAATTCGTACATTTCTTTTCTTTTTCCACGTAGAGTTTCCTGTATTTTTGTTAACCGATCGAAGGTATATTAACTGGTTAATTGAGGGCCAATGCGCGCGATAATAAATCCGCGTAATTTACAACGCGGATCGATCACGGAAAATGCTATTAGAAGATTACGTTTCCAAGTATCAGCAATTCGTTTCCTTCCGCTTTGTGGTCGGATTCGAAATCGCAATATCAGTGGGATCGGTATCTGAAAGGAGCGGAAGAGTCGAAGATAATGCAAACGGGGGTGGAGAGGTGGAGAACGCGCAGCATATTCGCGTGGCACTGTGTTGAAAATAGTCGGTGGTTCAGCGAGAGAGAGACGATTTATAGCGTCAGTAAGGGGGCGACGGGACGTTTGGCGCCATATAACCATCATTCATTTTGTCAATAGCGTTCACTTCTACAATAGATTTCGTGTACGTATCAGAAGCGAACAGCTTTATTCTTTCAGGCTGGCGTGGCGCGAATCCAAATGCCCCTTGAACTCTTCCACCGCGTGACGATTCTTATTATATTTTTACGGTTCCTTTCTACACTTGTTCCGCGCGGACATCGATAGACTCTGTCAAGTAACAAATCACTCCATCGAGGTAATCTTTCCCCAAAGAGAGAGCAATATACAGTGTGTACCCCTTAAGTTATGTCACCACTTTTTAGGCATTTCCAATAGTGCAATTAAAAAATGTTTTAGACGAAGGTTTGTCAGTACTTTGTGAGCTATATGTTCGTATATTCTTAAATCTGAAAAAATGATTTTTAGGTAAAAAAGTAAAGGTCACCTTGACTTTTTTAAATGGCACTGTATGATTTGGATGTCATAGAATTGTTGCTGACGTCGAGGCGAATTCAACAGTGTATTGTATGCACTATGACCTTGAAATGACCTCAAACTCAAAACTTTTGTGCAAACGTAATTTTAATGAAAAATTATTGCTAAAGTCACCTTGACTTTTTAAATGACACCGTATACTTTGGACGTCATAGGATTGTTGCCGACGTCGAGGCGAATTCAACAGTGTATTACACCATGACCTTGAAATGACCTCAAACTCAAAAATTTTGTGCAAACGTAATTTTAATGAAAAATTATTGCTTACAAAACATAGCAAGTCACATTACATGTTCGAACTGCGAACCATCTTCTACAATACAGAGCTCCGCTCTTTGTATTAGACTTTCCGTGTCGCCATAATTGGGGCGTCTTGGTTTATGTTATTAAATGCAGTTGTTACGCTATTCCGAAGTTTTTGAACATTATTGATTGTTGTGTTGTATACAACGGATTGCAGGTATCCCCAAAGATAAAAATCCAACGCAGACAGATCCGGAGAACGTGGTGGCCAACGAATTGGATCATACGTTCTTATCAAACGGTTTCTAGACTTGTTATGAAGATATCCCCTAATTATAATAGCATTGTAGGCAGGACACCCGACTTGTTGGAGATACATATCGTTCCTAAAGTTCAGTGATATGTCTTGCAATAAGTGTGGATGTTTTTCTTCCAAAAAGTTAAGATGTCGAACAGTTGTTAAAATTTTCTTCATAGAAATATGGTCCAATTAAGTGACCATTTAAAATGCCACACCAAACATTAACACTAATTTTATTTTGAAAGTTGCGATCTTGTGTCCAGTGTGGATTCTCTGTTGACTCCCAATAACGTTGATTTCGTCGATTGAAAACACCATTATTTGTAAATTTAGATTCGTCTGTCCCCATAATTTTCATAAAAATTTCAGGATCCTCTTCATAAGCAGCAGCTAGCCACGCCAGAAATTCTAATCGCCGCTGTCCATCAGTAACGTGCAGTTCTTGAACTAATGTCATTTTAAATGGATGATATTTGTATCTCTTCGTAATTCTATTAATACTTGTGATCGACATATTCAATCCTTTCGCAACTTATCGAATAGACGCATGCGGATTGGCTTCAAAACAACTTAGGACTAATATTGCATTGTCTTCATTTGTGACGGGTCTACTGTGACTATCAGGAAATCCTATCAGGAAATTTACCACGTAAAAGCAATGATTTTTTAAGATAACGGAACGTTTCTCTAGAAGGACAAACCCTATTTCGAAATCGTTCTTTGTACAATCTTTCCGAACATATCACATCTTTCTGTATTCGAAAACTTACTCATTCTGAAAGACCAAATCGTGATACACTAAACTACGACTGACAGAATACTGTCAAGAAGTTGATTAGATCGTTGACTTGATGACAAACTGATGATTCTGAACCGTAAGTGATAAATACAAACATAATATGGGAAGCGATGAGAGTAAACATAAACCGAAACGCCCTAATTATGGCGACAACGAAAAGTCTAATACATAGAGCGGAGATTTGTATGTCAGAAGATGGATCGCAGTTCGAACGTCTAATGTAACTTGATTTATATTGTAAGAAATGCAGAATGTTCTGCGATTAATCAAGCTTTAGATGTGGTTAGCTCGCACACAGGCTCAAACTTTCCCATTCTCACAGATTCACAAAGTGTAGTCAAAGCTTTACAAAAACCTTTGTTCAATTCTCAATGTAACAAACTGCTCATAGAAATTAAGGACAAATATTGTAATTTTATATCTAGCAGTGGTAATACAAAATCTATCAAATTTATCTGGATCCCGGCGCACATTGGCTTAATAGGAAATGAAAAGGCTGACTCGTTAGCCAAAGAAGCTACAGAATCAGGAACCCTATCGAATATTAAAATACCGTTTACCGATTTTTTTAGCGATTTCAAATATCAAATGAGAATGTCTGTCATCAAATGGTAAAATTAAGACTAAAGCCTTATACAAAGGTATATATTTTTTTCAAAATTTCTTTAGCGATTCGAGAATACCCTGGTTTTCGGGTCTCAAATTACCCAGAGATTTTGTTACATTTATCAACAGAAGCCGTTCGAATCATTATAATTTAAATGCCTCCCTGGCGAGAGTACGCTTCATTTCGGATGGTTCCTGTGAATGCGGAGCGGAGGCTCAGGACCTCAATCACATTATCTGGCAATGTCCAGAATATGATTCAGAACGAGAACACCTGTTTGAACTGCTCCTCAATCGTAAACACCTCCCTACAATATTAATTTTTTTCTAAGCGTACGAGACATTACAGCGCTAATGTTTATTGTTAACTTTCTTAAAAAATGTAAGATTAGGATTTAGCGCCTACCGTTCGTATTACATAATTCCACTTTATACATATTACGTTATATACTTCTCTAATTTTTCGCAAATTGTTATTACTATGTATGCTATATAAACCAAACTAGGTTTATGGCATCAATAAATAATTAATTAATTATTGTAATAAATAATTTTTCATTGAAATTACGTTTGCACAAAATTTTTGAGTTTGAGGTAATTTCAAGGTCATAGTGCATACAATACATTGTTGAATTAGACTCATCGTTGAATTATCAGTACAAATATTCGCGAATAATGTACTCGCGTAAAAGAAAAATGTAAATTGCTCGTGTATAATGTACATCCTCTAAGAGATTTTAAGAAACATGTTCTTTTTTCCGTAACTTTGAGGGCTGTTTTCACCCCCGTGGGGACGAATCCCGGTAGGTAAAAAGAATTGTCAAATATTTTCCAACAAGCTAAACCAGATTAAAATTAACGTGCCTGAAAAATTTCTTTATCGAGGTAATCTTTCTCAAAACAGAAATATTGTATATTGTAAACCCGGAACGTAAGTTAATTTCACGAAGACACGTTTCTGCTTCGTAAATGAACTGAATAGACAGGTGCGAAAAGAGAACGTTTTCATCACCTTATAAAATGATTTCATGCTTTCAAACACTTTACAAGTGTCTCGGCGCGGCGCAGCGGTCGGCTGTATAGAAATATTCAATTTTACTTTAAAGAATTTCAACCAAGAAAAATTTGATTTAAATATTTCGGTCTTAAGATTCGTGTCTTTGAAAGAACGCTTTCTGAATGACCAACAAGGCAGAATGCGTGGTAATTATTTTAAGTGGGTCTCTAGAATATAAATGTATAGAAAGTAGCATACTACTTGCATTTCATAATTGGATGAAATGTAAAGTTCGACGCTTCGATAAACCTATCGAGCTTTAAAAGTAACTGACACGCGTTGCCTTATGGAAATATCCAGACTGAGTTTATTTAGATTGCATATAAAATTTTTTTTTGTGTTAGATCTATAGATGAATTAACAAAATTTTTTTCAGAAATTAGCAGAGTTCTTTAGATGCTTGGCAGCTTTATTTTGTCATTTACCGTGCAGGATCATAAATACTAATCGACATGCATATGTATAGCAGCGGCGCTAGAAATGTATCAGTATACTCGTTAATTAATCGAGTTAATAAATCATGATTTATGATGTGCATCACTTTACTATTAACCGAAGCAGATATAATACATGATTTGACGAAAAGCAAATCATCGTACAATTATGGCAGTATTAAACAACTAATAAGTCGCTTAATTAAATTCCTGCAGGTTGCAGTAATAATAATTTTGCACGTTGTAAAGTATTTAAAAGTCCCATTTAATGACACTAACAAAAGAAAAGTTCGTTTTACATATCAGCTGCATCGATTAGACATTACAACATAATTCTATGTTACTCAAAATACCTTGAACGGTAATATACTCATTAAGAAATTGTTAAACAATGCACAAAGTTGTTGGTAACTTCACAACGAGCTCGTATTTGTCCTCTCCACGTCGGAATTTACAAAGTTGCATCAGATTATGACCTAGTTTAAAGGCTCATTAGAAAATCACGCAGACACTATGTCTCATAATTCATTTTGATAATTGAAGAAGTAGCATATTCCAAACTGATTCTACGCTGGGACCCTAACTGTTATACCCAAAAAGTAAAAAAGTCAAGGAATAACGAGTATTTAGTCTACTAAAATCGTATTGGTTACAAATAAGGATTAAAAGTAACCGAAAATTTTTTCTCCTGTTTGTAAATGTTGTCGTTGTGTGTCTGTCCGTCTGTCCGTCTGTCCGTCTGTCTATCTGAGAGCGAGAGAGAGAGAGAAATTCATTTCGATCACTTATAACAGTTATCAATGAGAGAAATTTATTTCGATCGCTCATGACAGTTATCGATGGTAGAAGTTTATTTCGGTCGCTCATAACAGTCATCGATGGGAGAAGTTTATTTCGGTCGCTCATAACAGGTGTCGATGAGAGGAATTTATTTCGGTCGCTCATAACAGTTATCAAAAAAAGGAGAAATTCATTTCGATTAGTTATAACAGTTATCAATGAGAGAAGTTCATTTCGACCGTTCATAACAGTTATTGATGAAGGAAATTTGTAATAGTTATTATTAAATAGTACAACTTTCAAATGGTGGACTGCGATTGGTAGATGTCCAGTAATCTATAATATTTTCGTCTATATCGATACGTATTTTCTGATAGTTTTACATTTCAACGTATGCCTTACAGAATTTTGCAAGGAAATCCATGTACGAGTGGAACAGAGTCGTCTGTGAACAAAGACGGTCAACAAACAGATTTTGTGTTGTTCTTATGGTCTGTTGATTCGTCTTGTTGTACGGAACCTTCTCAATGAATTTCACAGGCTTGCTCCATCCAAAAAAGACTAGACAACCCAATAATCAAATAAGCAACCGAAATTAATTTTGTCATCAATAATTATTATGAACAAGTAAAATGAACTTCTCTCATTGATGATTGTTATGGGCGATCGAAATAAATTTCTCTCGTTGGTAACTGTTATGAGCGATCGAAATAAATTTCTCTCGTTGGTAACTGTTATGAGCAACCGAAATGAACTTCTCTCATCGATAACTGCTTTGAGCAATCGAAACAGTTTTTCTTCGTCGATAACAGCTATCGAGGAGGATCCAATTTTTAGGACACTAATAACTGTTACTTGTAACCAGAACGTATAAAAACAATATATTTTGAACATTTTGTACTTCGAATTTTTTTCTTTATATTTTGTGGAGATTATCTTAAATTCCAATAATAATCAACTTTTTATTAATGATTATAATCGTAGAAAATTTTGGAACAACTGTTGTTTTTGGTCCCTCATTCAATGCAAATTAATAATATTCTTATTATTCATTGATAATTTCCAAGGGAACTATTTCATGCGTTCCTATATTCCTGTATCAGTGTTCCTGTTGCGGACAGAACGGCGTTCGTGTGTGTGTTTGTAGTTTCTAAGTGTGGTATCGGGGTTAGGTTAAATAGTGCGTTAGACGTTACTAGTCATAAATGATGATTGTACAAGGCGTCGCGGGGAGAGCGAGAGTCTGTTATGTTTACGAGTCTCTTGAAGTGGGGATTCCCGCTCTGGCATCGCGAAACATATGTTGGACAACCGTATGGTTGGAAACCACATGTATATATATAGGTTGCGTGGTAAGGTCGCTGATGGCAGCGATCTAGACCCGTTTTGTGGCCCTACGGAACAGCATATACCCTCAGCAAATGATAGACCCAGTGTTGACGCGTCAGAGCGAATCGTAGGCGGTAATACGTATAGTGGGTCCCTACGATCGTCTGACACCGAGCTAGGGACACAACGGGGTAGCGAGTCCCCTGGTAGTGGGTAAGGGTAGGGATATAGTCCCGTTCCCTCAATTTCCTTCCGAGAGGGAGCCGAGTCCCACACTACCCCCCTGAACTTCATCTCAAGGGGGGTGTGCGTAAATGCATTCCCCCACCGCCCCGAAACAAAAAAGGCCCGTTTTGTGGCCCAAGGAGGAGGGTGTGACCACCCTTCTGCGAATTGGGATCACGTGCACGGTAAAACCTGATGGTCGAACCCGGGGCCGGTAGGCCTGCGAAGCCGGCGGGAAACGGTGCGCGTCAAAACAAACATAATTGTCGCCGAGAATCGCCGGGCCGGAATCGTCGCGAAAAGGGCCATTCGTTCTTAGTGTTTCTTGATTGGAAGAGGGAAACGGAATTGTAGAAAAATATACTAAAAGTTGCATTTCACAACTTTTTTATGTGGGCCTATATTGAAAATTTAAAAAATACGTTTTGTAGACCTGTGTGAATTAAAAATATCCTGAAAATTTCGTCAAAATCGGTCGACGTTGCAATGAGCTACAAACGTTTAAAGATGGTGAAAATTGCAATTTTTCACGATTTTCGGCCTGTAACTGCAATAAATCTAAGGATTCTTATATCTTACAATGCCTGTCATTTTTTCCCGCATCAACCGATTTCGATGAAACTTTCACAGTGTAGCAGTGCACAAGTGTAGTAGTAAAGCAAGCCATTGATTTCCATCACTTGCTAAGATTCATAATTACCCATTAAAAGATCTAACGACTCCATTGTTCCGCTTTTTATTCGAACGTTTTCCGAATTGGTTAAAATCCGTTATGGAACGAAGAACGTCCGCATAAAGGACACAAATTCAATAGCTGATGTCAATGTAGTTTCAAAATGTACTTCTAATTATGACCGCATGGTTGACAAGACGACCGGTCTAAGAGGACTTTGTCAATTAGCCGTGTTAATTAGACCGACGATAGAGCCAGTAGACAACCTGCGACCACAGTGTTGCCTCACGCTGTCTCAACTTCCGCTCGCAAGTGGACAGGGGATAGCTTTGTAATCGTAGCTTTGATAGCACTGTCTATCGATTTTTAGGCCACGCTAATATTCGGACAATTTGCATCGTCATTGCCGCGATACTAAATCGTTCGTCATCTATACAAGCTACTTCTCTCTCTTAGAGATCACATCGTAAAAACGCACTAAAAAAATGCACTAGAAAGTGTGAAACAATTTCCATTTAATTTATGTGAATAAATTAAACACAATACAATCTTTTCAAAGGCGCGCAAAATCGAAAATTTTCCAAATGACAGATGTTGCTGATTATGATTTCATTGGAATACGATGGACTTGGAAATCAGTAGGTGGGAAGAGAAGATACATTAATATGTGAATGCATGTAGAAGAATTTAAGGATTTTCGTAATTTCCAGTATCGAAAATTTTCAATTTTGCGCCACCTCACAGTGTGTCGTCCAATGGAAAAAGTCCGGAAATCAAAGTACAAGATCTGCAACTTTATGTATCCTAAAATGTTCCTAACAAGACGTAGTTTCTAAAAAAAACTGCCTTTCATTTTAACTGAATACATCAATTTGTTATTAAAATTGAGGCTGAAACTTTACTGTCAAATTCCGTGCATTTTTTAAAACATGTGTCCCTCGCAAGCTATTAGGTTTTTTAATTTGATTTTTATAGGGTGTGTTTAGTATTATAAGACCTTCAATCTCCCAAAAAATTTTTCTTAAATAATCGCAATTTGTCCTAATTTTTTATGTTTAACATTTATCAACTTTGATTCGAGTTTTTAAAAAAGTACACCGAGATAACTCCATGAATTTTTTTACAGTAATTGGTGGCATATCAAACTTTAATTTCGCGTTGGTTTAAATGCGCTCACATTTGCTCACGTGGAGAAAATAATAAAAATCCATATTAAGATGCTCGCGCTCGGCGGCTTTCTGCAAAGTCTTTCGAAGAAATTTGTTGCAATTATTTTTAAGCGCATGCCATTTGATAAGTACTTATGTGTTCAATTTTATTCTTATAAATTATATATTTAGTTTTAAAATTGTTTAAATATTTACAATCTTTCAATCGAGTATTAAAGAAAGTACCAAAAGGTTCCTTTGAGATTTGTATTATTATTACAGCACATTAGACTTTATATCGACCTTAAGTGCATAAATATATACAAATGTTAAAAATAGTAGAAATTTATGTTGACGTTGAGACGCGCCTTTAGCGCGTAGTCTATCGAGTTCCCACTTGAGTCCGCGCGAAACGATAAGACACTATGTTTACTAATTATGTTATTCTAAATATACCGTCCCTTATTTTCAATTGTTTATACTATATCCGTCGTGGTCAGAAGTATCGGATGTGAAACTGAAGCCGAACATAGTCAATCGCAAACACTTCCAAGTTATTAATATAATCTGTAAATTCATTACCTACAGTATTTATGTTTATTCTACATATTATATTTATAACATTCTATAATAGTATTTTTGTTATTGTGTGTTGTATTATATGTATATCATATAGTTTATGTGTATTACTTATATAATATGTTCCGCCGTGGAACAATGACGACTTCAACAATTCCATCGAAAATAACTTAATTTAGAAAAACAAGGTCATCGCAATTGAAAAAAAAATTTCTTTTTATTAATTAGAAAAAATTTGTTTTTTATATCAATCTGTATACAAGTCTTTGCATTTTATTACAAAAAGTATTCAGGTACTTTACTCGAAAATTCCATAGTTTAAGAGTTATGACTTTTTTCCCGAATGCCAATATACTCGACACACTGTGCGCCTCCGAAAAGATTGTATTGCATTTAAGTTTGTGTGTATTCACATAAATGAAATGGAAATTATTTCATACTTTTTAGTGCGTTTTTTCGAAGTCGATCAAAAACGATCAGAATTTGTAGAACATCGTAGGATGGTCTTTCGGTCTTACTGGTTATTTGCAATAAAAACCGCAAAGAATGAAAACCTGCAAAATTTGTTTTCAAGGGACCAATAGGGAGACATATCCTACAAAATGCAGAAGGTTTCGTCCTGATTGGTCAATCCATCTCGGATGAGTAATCGGTGAACGTACAGGGTGTTGAAAAATTGTTTGGTCTTGGCTGCCACAGGCGTATTCTAAATCTTTGGATCGGTGAAGATCTGTAAAAAAAAGTTGCCGCAAAATTGTCCTTGAGCTTTAATTTCAAGGTCAAATTTTTTTTTTATTATTGCATTGTATTCTACGCATCATGGGATGAAAAGTGTCAAAGGATCCATGGGTCAAAATTCAACCGTTCCTCCAGAAATTGATGTAGAAGTTTTTTCTGGTGTAAGACGAATTTTATTCATAGAAGTTGGAGATTTCAAATTGAAATTTTAGTTGTTGACATAAAGACAAACACAGTCATGGCGAGAATGAAAACACAACGCTACATAGTTAAATGTATTGCCCACAGTGGGCAATTTGGACAAAATCTTTGACAAAATGAAAGAGCAATCGATAGAAATGAGATAGAGTGATGAAATTTTTTTAATCAAACCTGAATCTTTGCAGTATATGGGAAAAATAGGGATATTATAGTACGAACGTTTTTTAAGCATGAAAAAATTCGTTAATCTTGCACAATTTCAAGAAAATTGTGGTTTTCCAATACCACGCACGGAAAAAATGTGTTTTTAACGTGTCATACATCATTTTCTGTAGATTTTTTCACGCTTATTTCAAATCTGGTCTCAAAATTTGCCTACGAACTCAGGATATTCAAAAAATCGCTTTTTGTGAACAGAACTAATTAAATCATATTTTCGTTGAAATGAATTAATAACCCTTTGGTTTGAAGGTATGTTGTATTCTCTTATATAAAACACAATAAATTTAAACATTATGAAGTATTTAAACGTTTACTTGACGTATATCATTTGACGAACGATCACTAGGCGTATCGCTGCGATTGTCACTGGCACTCCTTGTATGCTATGTGTAACTGTAATGTAATGTAATGTATCCTAATGTACATTCTGCTTAAAAACTGCAAAGCGTCTTTAATATCCTAAGTTCATGAAGTGTTGCTTCACAAATACCGTTATAAATATTGAAGGTACACAACATACACGTATGGCTAATTAAATACTAATTGTTACTGAGTGGCCAAAATCACAGTATTTAAAGTTGATATTGGTTTCGCGCTGCGGAATGCTATACGGGAGAATGGCGTGGTACAAATGAGTTGATATCCGCTCGTGATTGATCCGGAAAATACAGCGATGAAAAGTATTCGATGGAAATATTGGAGCATTTGAAAATCCAACGGGATCGTTCGCGTGCCGTGAAAATAATTTCGCGGAGGAAACAATGCGCGCGGTACGGGCCGCGGATTATGCTCTATCAAATAGAGAGAATGGTCGGCGCTGATTTGTTTCTGCGAGTGAAAATCTGATTGAACGCGAGTGAGAAAACTAGTGGCTTAACTTTAAAGGCACAAAGCAATCGAGTCTACGGCTGAGCGGGCAGTGTTTGAGCGGGCTGCACGAAGAATGGTATCGATAGAACATTTTCTTTCTGCGTTGGAAGCAAATCATTCCCAAAGAGACTACGACACAGCAGATTACGCCGTCGGAAAAAAGCGTGGCTTTCAGCGCGAGTATAACAGTTCGTCAAAATGCAACCGGCACAATGGGTCACGCTAAAAGAAAACAAAAGGGATCGCTAAATAAAGGCGACACGATAGCGACAAGTAAAAGAGAGTTTCATTAAACCAGTGGGGAAACAATTAGAACGGCGGCGGCGGCGGCGGCAGCCTTTTTTCCCTGACGAATAAAAGATTTCACGTTTAACCGGGATTTGATTTCAGGTTGCATTATAATTACGAATAATGCGGGAACAATGAAAGCGCTCTCTCTAACCTATTGTCGCTTACTCGAAACGCTTTCCCCTGTATTAACCGGTGAACTCGATGGAATACAAAGAATTACGAAATTGGTGAAACGAGAAATTGTCTAACGAAACTTGGTGGAACGAGAGCATGGAATAACATGTTCAATTCGGTATGGGTATTATAAATAAAAATATGTAAACTGCGAATATTTCTACCCTACCGTGTGTTCGGAGGTTTATGATCAATATCCAGCTGCGAATTCTGTTCGAATTTTTCTCTTCATTTTTTTTTTTCAATATAACATTCCCCTCTTATTGAACACACCTAACACAGGTTATTGAATACACCTCGGCTCGAATCGTACCTCGTTTTGTGATGTTTTATTCAACGACGCGAAACAGCAGTTACGATTCTAATTAGCGATCGCTCCGTATTTTTAGAAGGTAAAAATATTTAGAGAAAATGTACCTCCCTGTAACTATGATTTTTATCAATCGTTCAACAGTATATTTTATGACAAATACATTTTAATTCTGAAAATTTCATCAAAGTTGGTTTAAAGTAGTAAAAATTAGAGATTTTCACGATTTTCTACCTGAAACTGTAATCAAATTTATTAATACTGCTAAATATTATCTCGGCAAAATCGACTAATTGGAATTTTTCAAAAATTTTGTTGACGCGTAGCAAACGAATTGTTCCAACTTCTCGAGAATAATCTAAGTGGTATGGTTCAATATTAATGGGAGTGAGTGTATGTACACTCCGGGACGAAAAGATAGCACACTTTGAAATTAATATGTAAGTTCTGTTTATTAAGCATTAGTCTTTCTTAACATACATGAATGAAATGAAACAAAGCTTCATTAACTTATCTAGTTTTATTGAATGAAGTAGAATTATTAACGAAATATAAAGGTACGAAATGGTATAGCACACTTAACGAAAAACTTGAGATGTAACAGAATTAATCGACGACAATTAATGCTCAATATTTTGAAAGACAACCTCTCTCTTTGTAGCTAACGACTTTAATCATTCGTTTTGGTAAATATTTATACAATTTTATATTACTGTTTTGGCTAATATTCTTCCATTCGTCCAAAATGCTCTACTTTAAATCGTTAATATTTTGGAATTTTGGTACATTTTGGTACACAGCTCTGGCAAGATGTCCCCAACAATTTTCAATAATTTTGAGGTTGGAGATCTTGCTGGCCGCTCCAAAACAGGAATAATTTTTGAAGAAAAGTATTTTTTGACTGCTTTCGCCCCGTGGACTGCGACATTATCTTGTTGTAAAATATGTTTGTTTGCAGCAATTCTTACAGCATAAGAGTGTTTAGTTGTTCATTTATCATTTAAATATACCGTTCACTATTCATTCGTCCTTTTATAAATTTGATTTCTGTTTTACCCCAATATCCACTATCGGCCCAAATTATCAGTCAGCCGCCTCCCATTTGGCGACGGCTTAAAAATTGCTGTTCTTCATTCAAATTATGATAGTAATAGCCTACGTCGCTGAACCATCCAAATTAAGGGTTACCCTTGGTTCGTCGACAATCCATTTCATCGACACTGTTTTCATTGACACGATTTAACCGACACGGTCAAATCGTAGTCATATGTTTTCATCGACAGTCCGTCTTTAGCGACAAGTTTGAGTTCATTCATTTCTACTGACACCAAATTTGCGTATTTGCTAATGTAGATTAATCGTTATTATCATTGTTATGTTCTCGACGCATTTAGTTGCTTGTTTAATAAATAATAAAGAGAATTACAAAGCATTGTTATTTAGATCAAAGTTTTTATTGCTACTTTATTAATCAGAATTTCTTCAAATAAACAAACTTTATTAACTTTATTAAATGAATAAAAAATCATAATATTTCATTAAATTTCAAACATAATTGTGTAAATACATATAAAAATGTGAATAAATAGAACGAATGCTACGAATGTATTGTACACATATAGACTACAAAACATAACAAAATTGTACAATAATTACACAAATATCAAGTAATGAAATTAAAGCGATATCGTACTTCGATATCGTATGTACTTCACATACACTTGGTTTTTTTCCACGGCCCAATCTTGACACTTTAGTGTGTTGTTTTATTAAATAAGCACGAAAGAAGCTAGTACCCACTTTATCAACTACGTTTTGCAATGAATGTTTGCTCTTCAGTAACTTCTGCACAACTGATAAATGTAAAACAATGTGCCCCAATATTTACGTTTTCATTTCGATAATTCTATTGAAGCACATATGGTGGATGATATTCCGTATATTGTACGTACAGGCATTGTTCAAGTAGAACCAAAATAGACTGGATTATTAATTAAACGTGATTACGAATGCGTAAGAATTGTACACTCTTTATTGAGAAGGTGTCAAAAAACGTACTATTGCCGAATTTGGCCAACGTCAGTGGCGTCTAGGACGGCTCGACCGAACACCTGCGGCCGCACACACACACGTGTACAGACTCATCGGACGGATTTGTTTTCGCGAGAACGTAAACAGTTCGTCCTCGTACTCGCTCACCCATCGCTGTCCTACGGTCCGTGGTCTGTTTACATTTTTTATATCCAACGTTCGAAAGCGGAGAAGACGCACAATTTAACAGGCATGTCAGAATATGTTGACATATTAAGATATTCATTTTCTTCAGTTTCATGTATCAAATGAGGAAAAATAGATGATGTGCAACCTTTTTGTCCTGGAGTGTAGCCGGGCAAACACGAGCGAAGCGAGATATTCGTGTCGGTAACAGAATAAAATTCCGTGAAACATGTGTCGCGTGTGGCCGGGCGGATCGGTAGGATCAACGGGAGAGGGTAGAGGGATCGGAGAGGTTGAAATCACGCGTGCGACATAGGCTACGTGCCTGGAACGTCTCATGAGTGCCGATCGGTCGAGGCCAGGGCCGATTATTGTGCATCGGAAGGGCGAGGCGACGTGGCCGCCTTTAAATCGCGCTGATGAAACGGCAAATCGGACGATATCATCGCTGCGGAGACAAACGAGCCGGCCATTATGTCAACGACGACGACGACGACGACGGTGGTGGACCGACTGCTGCCAGCGTCCCGTGGGACGGACACGGGCCCGGGAACAAAAACAGGGATGCATAGACCAGCGCACGTATGAACGTCGGGTTCGACCGTTTACGGATCAACCACGGAAGAAATCCTTAATATCCTATTCATAGATCGCAGACGAAGTACGGGGGCTCGGTTCGTCGATGGACGTGCACCCATACGGTGATCATTTTTACATATGTGTCGTCGGGTACAGGGGACTGGGGATCGCTGGTATGTCAGCCGGGTCGTGGCCAGCGTATGGGTTGGTATTGGCGAGTCCATCGGTGGAATTCAACATCGCCGGCCCGTACATCCGTTCCAATGTCGACGGGAAAGCAAGCGGTGTGCTCGAACCGGGGAGAGGCGCCCCCGACCTATTCATGTTTATGGAAGCTGGTCCATTTGCCGGGATCGCTGCTGGAAACTACCTGGCATAAGGTTTAACTCTGCCGTACGGCGTGCCATCCTATCCTGCTGTGACTGGAGAGCCACCGTGACATCTCGTTCCGTGAAAGGATATTGTGATGGGGGTCAATAGAGTCCTAGGCGCCGTCGGATGCCCTCAAACGTCCGCATAATTGTTGTACACCGGGTAACGCTTTTTGTATCGCCACTGTCCCGCGATATATTTACGCCGTTCTTGTCGATGCGCACAAATAACTCCAATAATTAACCCCTCGGATCCGACATCGGTACGCCACGCCACGGTGGCCACCTTATGTCGGCATTCGGGACGAAAATCATTACTCCTAAACTAATCAATAGACTGCGGATTTTATGCATTTATGACAAAAATGAGTAAGAGTAATTTAATATAGCAAAAATATTTGAAAAATTTAAACATACTATTATACAGGGTGTCCTGCATTTTAATGGACAAACTTGGGGAGCACATCCTACTAGTGGAAATAAGAAAAAAATGTTATTTGAAGTTTGCGCAGAAACGCTTTATTACAAAGTTATAA
>CM052313.1:20058698-20069533 GCA_028455605.1 Lasioglossum malachurum
CGAGAGATAGGCGGTAAACGTTTCGATCCCTATCGGCGCTCGGTTTAGCCGTGCATCGCGGAATCATTGGTAGCTAAAGGAGAACCGGGGCTGGATAGAGGCGGCCACGGGCTAGCAATTTTATTCGAAATCGTCCGAGTGTTAAACTATGCCCGATTGAAAATCAATATTTCATTCTGGCCACGGCTGCCGATACTGGCCGACGCGGACGGAAGATCGACAGATTTTCTATGGACGGCCGGGAGTCAGCCCGGTGCAAAATTTCTGCCGGACCGAATAGTTTCGTCTGCTGTTAGGGTTTATCTTCGCTTCGCGAACAAATCGCGCACGTCACTGGACGCGGCGCGGCGCCGGTTTCGTCGAGTGCAAATACACGACGTTCCCACGGAGAAGAGCCCGACGAGAAATGCATAACGATTCGCGAAACGTTACGACGCGTTTCACCGAATCGATCCGGTAAGTTCGTACCCGTTTCATTGAAAAAATCACGAGATACGCCGGAAAATTGCCCCGAGTATCGTCACATTGATTTTTCTTTTTTTTTTTCACGGAGAAATTCGATTGCACTTTTTGCCTTCTTTTTGACAGTACTATAAGTCGGAGATGCGCCCGTTCCGTTGCGGCGCAAGAATCGCAAAAATCTAGACAAAATTCATGTCTCCGCTGGTTATACATGATTAATTACTGGACGGTGGATTTTTACGTGACATACAATATTTCCAACTCGATTAAAACCAACTGGTGTCAAGTGGAAAGAACCCCTCACTAATCATATGGAAAATCTATCCCGGTAAAATCAGTTGGATTTTTCATATGTTGTAGCTTATGATCTGCTGAACAAAAGATGTAATGGGCACAAAGCTTAATAATGGACAGTTATCGAGTTATAATCAGTCAAACATGACAAATTCGAGCTACCGACTACTCAAATCTCGGGAGGTATTTATTTTTTGGAAAAATGTTTGAAACAAAAATAGTAGGGTTTCACAAAATCTGTTAGGTGGTGTCATTACTTTTGAATTTTGAATGACCTTGAAGAGGTCTGTGAACAGAAATCTTTCACAAAAATCTCTGCTGTGACACGCAAAGATTTCTGTTTCGTAATCATTCATTCAGTTATTCAGTTCAATTCAGACAGTCAGTCTGTCACTCTCGTCCTGACTCCAGTGAGGCTCGCCGCCTCCTGGACGTCCCGTTCAGGACTCCGACGAGTCCTCACTCTCATCCGCCATCGAGCGGTCTTACTATATCACGCGCTTCTAATCCAAGTTCTTGTAATAATTCTAGTTGATTGTAATCTTATTTCGTACGCTACAAATATATTCCCAGTTATTAATTTAATAAGTGAGTCTCGCTTAGTTCATCCCCCTACATCCTCGCGCTTGTGATACTCTCCTTTCCAATTCACGTTCTACCTGTTTCTGCATTTCCAACTCGCACGTCTGAGCCTACCCAGTTGCTCGGTGCATTCCTCTGGTTCCAACGGGAAACGCAGAAGCCTCTCTTTCTTTCAAACACGAGTATCACACGCCGCGCCGCGCCGTTCGTCATTATCAATCACGGAAGCTCGTGCGCGTCAACGAAGTCGAAACCGAGGACAGCACCTACGGGGTATTCCCGTCAAACGAGGACTACCAACTACGTGATCTTCCCAGAACGAGTACGGATTATCGTTCTCGCTACAACGACCGAGCCTGATTCGATTGCAGCCGTCAACGGGCAACGAGAGCAGTTCTCATCCAATTGTCCGATAAGTCGCTAAACATTTCCCTGCGAAGATTCGCGCCGTCTGAATTATCTCGCTCTCGTCCGCCGCTTCGGGCGAATCTACTACCTGCAAGCGTTAAGTAGTATACGCGTGTCCGCGAAAGTCGTGGTTCCCGGTCAGACGCCGGACGTACGTGCCGCGTGGACAAAAGGTTGTATTGCATTTGAGCGTCCAGTAAGGGGAATGGATCGCGGAACGATAATTTCGCGCAAGCCAGACTCCAGGACGTAACAGTAGGAATCACTATATATGCATTGTTAGGTAAAGTATATACTTAACCTAACAAAACACAAAATTGCGGAAAAAAAATAAAATACAAAAAACGCGAGAGAATTTATTACACAACCCAATAGTTACAAATAATGATTATCGATGATAGACGTTATCTTCGACTGGTAAACAACCATTATAAATGACAACAATTCTTTTTGGTCGTAAGGAAGCGTTATCGATGATGGAAATAATTTTTGGCTGATTCCGAATCTGCCCTTAATTTTCTCCCTACACGCACACAGTCTTTGAGAAACATGATTTAGAAAAAAACATATTTTTCATCTTTAAACAAATATTGTGATGTTAATAATAACACTACACATCTTTTATAAAAAAGATATTGAATTGTTCTTTACAGCAAAAGATTCTGCAGACTTTCCCGAATACATTGATATTCAACATTAATACATTATGAATGTTTAAACAATCGTTAAATATGGAGAGACATCACTGTTGCACCAATTTTTGAGGGTATTTTCCAGTATATCTTAAAATATAAGGGCCCAGCGTAAAATCAAGTTATATCACGCGATAGAGCAGACTTTTATCTTGAGTAATCACCCTTTGAGGTTCCAGAAAGCAAAATATCTTCGCCCGACATATGTTACGTCAGTGGCGCTCACCACTAGAACGGTCTGGGTTAGGTCGTTCGACGGGATACGGCGCGGCGAATGGTCGCGCTAGCGGTGAGAGCCACTGAAAACGCTGTTGCGGTGCTGCCGCGTTCTGGTATGCGGCAAAACGCACCAGCGCGGCGTCAACTTGACGCCGGTGGAGCGGTGTTGGTCTGGCGGCGCGGCGCGGCGGTGTGTTCTGGTTTCTGGTGTGCGTCGACCTTAAAAGTTACACCCCACCGTGTCCATTTGATGGGAACGGCCCACCGTGCGAACAGCGACGCGTACGACAGCGAACGTTTACCAATCGGAAAGTCACGAGTTCACGTTGAAGCAGGATGATTTCGACGGCACGAGGATCCTCTGCGAGAAGGGCGTGTGCAGACGCGCGTGCTATTCGTATTTATCACGAAACACCGCAAATATCCGGACACAGGCGTGTAACATTTGCATCTCAAAAAGCCAGGCCCAACGGTCTCTCGCGTCGGTGCACATTCGATAGACGGCCTGATGACAGCGCGGACCGCTTTGTGTCACGCCCCCGCACATACATTAACGCGAAAGGAGCGGGAAGGTTGTAATTAAAATTACAATCCTTTGTGGTTATTCTGCGTGGTTTTCGCTGCGTATCGTTAGCCTGACGAGCTAGTGTTATTTTCGGAATATAATTTAGTACGCGGCGTGTACATCAGTCCCGTCCCTGAATTATGTATTAGTTTGTACCCGGTAGCCCAAAAATATGAAAACACTCGACATGCGTATCATTTACATAAATGTGGGTTTGAATTTGGAAGAGAAGCGAACCTGCTTATATTTTCAATGTGTAAACGCCTGATCGATGTGTACGATCCGCGGAAGGTGATCGGCGTCCGTTACGTGTTTAGGCCGCGGAACCGCCGATCGCGAGTTGTCACCTAACGGTCGAAACAAAGAGCGATGACAACAACCTAAAGTAGAGTGTGTCGTCAAGCGTATGTGTATCCATGTTTTAATGTGCGAGTGAGAGAGTATCGAGAGCGTGAGCGAATTTATTCAAATTAGAGCGATTGCGACCATTGCGAGCGAAAGTGCGATCATGCGACGAGAGCGGTTTAATCAGACTAGCGCGAGAGCGATTATAATTTTGTCAGTCGTGTTAAGGTTTATGTTCTTCATCCGTGCCGTACTCTTATTTGTAACTCAATAATAAGTTTCTCCATATATCCCACATAAATGTCTGTCGAAGAATCCTGTGTTGTTTTGCAAGTTGAACTTCCGTTTTTGGTTGCTGACTCAATCTAGATCCTTTTCTATTTTTTTTTAACGTCGGTGGGGGGCCTTTACACAGCCCCACCCCCCAAAGATGACAGCTGGAGGGGTAGTGAGGGACTCGGCACCCCCTAAGATCTTATGCGGGGGAAACAGTGATCTCAGTATCATCCCATACTCTCTAAAACCCCACCGCCCAAGGTCCGAAAAACCCGTCGCCTCAGATTCGGATCTAAATCCACTCCCGTTCTTGTCGATACTGACTCAATCTAGAACCTAATTACTGTCAGGTGAACAGCATAAATCGTAAACAGTAATAGTTGAACGATACAGTAAATCCTCTATAGGCGCAACAATTTCTATACGATAGATGCGAGCAAGAATATCCCCCCCAACTTAGTACAGGGTAAACAACGGTGCTAAGCGTGAAATTGTTGTATTGTACTAATGCTATTCCATACCTGCGAATGATACATCGAGTATCATAAAACCCCAATTCAAACACCATAATACCTTAATTTCTTTGTAGTGCGATCGACCGCCCAAGGAGGAACCCGCGCGTGGTCTCTATTTACACGCGCTGTCCTCCTCTGTTCGGTTCGGCCTTTGGAGATAAAAAATGTACAGTCTACGCGAGGACGCAAGAGATGAGAAGATTGAAAATCATTGATGATACGTTCGGGCATCGTCGAATTACGGAACGCAAATAATTATTTATTATTTGAGCAAGCCTAAATGAATTATTATTTAAAATAATAAAGTTATTTCTATTGACAAATAATAAATTAAATTGGCATATACCTGAAAAGGTTGCCATACCAGACAAAAAACGCGTACGTGTTAATTGTGTATACAAAATGCAAGAAATAAGAGAAGACCAAAAACTATTCATTTGATTTTCATCTCAATCCAAATAATAAATAATCTTGTATTTGTAAATAAGAAATAAAATTGTGTTTAAATAAAAAGGTTAGTTATTATTTACAATTAAAATCACACGTTTATTTATTATTTAATTATTCATTATTTAAAAAATCAAGGATGATACGTTAGGACATCGTCGAATTACGGAACGCAAAAATAATAAACGCTATTTATCAATATTCATCCGTTACACCGCTCTATGACACTCGCTCGCCGTCACGCTCCTCGCCGAACGAGCACATAAGAATTGCCCCCACCCCACTACCCCAAGATACAACTTCCGTTACACATTTGCGTGACACCCAACCGTCACGTTTTTAGCCGAAAGAAACCACAAGATTTTCAATCTTAAAAAAGCTACCCAATACGATAGATGCGACCAAATTCCCCCCGAGGCTGTCGCGTCTATAGAGGATTTATTGTATTTAATCTCGGATTAATTAATCTCACTTATTTTGTTTCGAAATGAATGCTAAAAAATCATCGTTTTTCAACTGCTAATATCGCTAAGTTGGTTTGCAAAATGGTAAAGGACGTTTAGGTGGTCTCATAGTCTTTAAGCCCGCTGTATTTGTAGTCTGAAAATTGTCAGCACGCCGAGATCCGTCTTCGCGTTTCCGCTGCACTGGTTAGTAAACGCTGTGTTTGAATTAATGAAGCAAGTAGTAAACGTCTCGTGGATTAACGTCTCAATCGTGCCGCAACACGAAGGTCTCTTATTGCACCTTCGTTTATTGTTCCTGTGTAATTACTATTCGCAAAGTACACGGGAAACAAAATGCGATAGAATAAATTACGGAGACAGGAGTGGATCCACCTGCGGCAAGTCGCTATCATTCAACGGCGTTGATTAATTAGAACTGAACAGAGAGTGCCGTGTGCGCTAGCAAAAAAACCGTGCGAGTTTTTCTGTTGTTATACGTGAACCTTAATGCACGTGGGACTCTTTTTTATATTACGTTAATGGGCCAGGTCAGGGTTAGGTATGAAAGAGCATAGCTGACCTCGCCTTTGCGCTCCTGATTACCGTAATTACTGTCATACTTGCACGCTGTTGCCTGCTGTGTATTTTTATAACAACGTGCATAATAAAGACGTAATGAGATTTATAAAAGTAATGACATCAGTTGATAATGCGCACACCGCAATGTAGATGCCCACCCGGATATACAGGGTGTCCATTTGAAAACTTTCCAGCCGAATAGAGTAAATCCTCTATAGACGCGACAGCTTCGGGGTGATTTGGTCGCATCTATCGTATAGGGTAGCTATTTCTTATCTCCAAAAGCCGAGCCGAACGTAGAGAAGGATAGCGCGGGTAAATAGAGACCACGCGCGGGTTCCCCCTTGGGCGGTCGATCGTGCTACAAAGAAATTACGGTTTTAGGGTATTTAAATTGGGGTTTTATGATACTTGATGTCTCATTCTCAGGTATGGAATAGCATTAGTACAATACAACAATTTCCCGCTTAGCACCGTTGTTTACCCCGTACTAAGTTGGGGGAGGGATATTCTTGGTCGCATCTATCATATAGAACAGGAATGAGCAACCTTTTTTTACAACGGGCCAGCTACAAATTAAAAAATGTTGTGCGGGCCGCATATAAGACACTCATGACAATACATACACTGAATGATGAAATCAAATTACCTCTTTATTAACACAATAAACCTAGTATAAAAAATTACAGAAATAAAACACTCATTAATAGAAGTACTATTAAAAAAACGATGAAAGATATATGTGTCTTTTGTAGAACAGCGGTAGACTGTAGGCATTTTTAAAAGTCAAAATGTAAAATCTTTGAAGGGCCGCGGGTTGCTCATCCCCGGTATAGAAATTGTTGCGCCTATAGAGGATTTACTGTATCTCGAAAAGTATGAAAGATATTAAAAAAGTGTAAACACGTGTCCATGGATTTCGAGGGGGAAAGAGGGGAGCAGTATCAGTTTTTTATTTGGGTGGCGTTTTCAAGGTCATTTGAAGGTCAACTTTGTTTTTTCAAATGGGAACCTATATTTTTTATTATGGGATCTCATTGTACATAAAAAGACCAGCAATTTTCGTAGGATACTTTTTATTATCCGCGCACTAGTTTCGGAGATATTTAAAGAGAAGTAGAGCGAGTCATACTTATACTGCGAGAACGTTTGTATACCTCCAAGGTGATGGTGCTCCCGCACCATCCCGCACATTACACATTACCAGTTCGCCAGTGGCTAAACAATCGATTCCCACTAAGGTGGATCGGTAGAAGAGGTGTTATTTAATGGCCACCAAGATCACCAGATCTAACTCCAGTCGACTTCTTTTTGTGGGGACACTTAAAGTCTGTTGTTTATAAAACACAACCGGAAAGCGTCAACGATTTGCGTCGCAGAATTGTACCGGAATGTAGAGCTACTCCAACAGATACCTTCAAAAATGTTCGTTCAGAATTTGAGAATCGTCTGTATTATTTGTTTAGAAAACAACGGAGAACATTTTGACAATTTGTTATAGTTATAAAGAAATTACAAACTTTCTTACTGATCTTACTGATTTCTTACTGCCCCCTCTTTCCCGCTCGAAATCCTTGGACACGTGTTTTACACTTTTTTAATACCTTTCATACCTTTCGAGATATTCGTCTGGAAGGTTTTCAAACGAACACCCCGTATGTGTACCGAGCAAATGAAAATGAGCGAACTTTTGCCAGTGATGTATCTTGCTTGAAAAGTTACAATAAAGTTAACAAATGCAAAGTTAATGCTGTACCTGCATTTGTTTCTTTTTTGAATATACATACACACACACACACTTTGTGTAATAAGAATGACATATAAATATGAGAAATATTCCGAAGTTCAACACATTAATGAAACAGTAAGAGACCAGCTGAAAATATGAAAATATTTGATGAGAAAGACTTGCCATTATCGAGGACACGTCTTGCCGATGTACGTACCCTAATCTACTCAGCTAGGAGATGCTCAGAAAAGAAATTTGTTGCGGCCACAAGACTCGAGCAAGCTTCATAATACACTAAATTCAATCAAGCAATTTGCGACGATGCAATTTATTCAGCTCGACCAGCTTTGCTAATGGTTTCATCCTCTCTATTCCCTACTGAAGGTGTAGGCTAAACGACTGAGTGCTCCTTGGGTTGCTATCCAACCCTAAATCACGATCAGGTTCTCCGGAGGAGACCACTTGACCTGGGTCACGTTATTTAACGCCGCGATTCATTTATTTGATCCTGAGGATAAGAACATCTAAATCACCGCATGTCCCTTCGCCTTTTATAAAAAGAAGTCTTTTCTAGCGACTGATCTGACTGATTGCTGAAACTAGGCGTTAGCTAGCTCGTGATTCGCATGGATTTTGCTGTTGCGTCTCGATAATGGTGAGTCAGACACAGATTTTTATTGCATTAACCATGAAGTGGTTGTAAAAGATATTTAATGTTATTCACTATTAAAATATTGCACGCATGCATATTAATAATTAAAATATGCAAAATAATGGATACGATAAAACAGAGCATCAGGACTGTGCCGGAAAGGGTGCATGCTATAATAAAAGCAAAGAGGGAACATAAATTATTAATATGTAATATCTACTTGCGTATGTACTTTAGTAGTTAATATAATAAAATATAATAAATATAATATAAAAATATAATAAAAATATAATAAAATATATATAGACACAAAGCGTGTCGGAATAATAGAAATTTCAGATACCGAAAGTTTGGACAATCGAGGTCTTAGTGTATTGTCGTAGGGTTGAAGTCATAACTCGATCGATTTCTTCGGAATGAGTAGCCCGTTTATCAACAAAAACAGTAGGAAGGTCGAGAGATTCGGGGAAGAGGTATCCCCTAATGGAATTAGGAACACGACCGGCGGCACGTTAACGCGTCGAACACTAGGAAAACAGAATATGATTCGACCAGCTCATCGGCTCACCGGAAATGGTTGGCGCAACAGCCACCGACATCGATCGCTATCCTTTCGGTGTATAAACAAGGCAGATTGATGTATTCGACCATTTATCGATACGTTAGGTGCAATAACGGCACGCGTGCGTGTGCGTGAAATGGGTAAGAGAGAAAAAGTGAAAGAGTGGGAATCGGAGAAAGAGAGAAGCAGAGTATATCGGGTGCGCGCGCACCGCGTACCACTGTATCGATTTGATATTTGTCGTGTTTCTCGCTGAAGGGCTGAGTATTTTTTTTCAAATTGCTGCGCTTCCATACGCGTCTTTGCAATAGCGAACAATGCCTGGCAAACGTGCAACCCGTAATTAACGACTCAGATGCGTACTTCAGTGCGGGGTCGGTCGCGGGGGCGCGGGGGCGCACACGCGGGTCTTCCAGTCAAGCGGGATTGCGAGACCGTCAACTGAAGGAGGCTACGAAGACCGTGAGCACATTCCCGGATATAGACCCAATTATTCAATTAGGATAGGAGCTCAACTTCCGTTGGATAACGAATATTAATTTTGATTAAATCCACGAAGCCGTTTATACAGCTAATGAGGATCTGTTGCAGCACGGATATCACATACACTGGATCCAAAAAGTGTACGAACGCTACACTCGCCGTTCTCGATGAATTGTCGAGTACTGGAAAGTAATTCAAAATGTATTAATATGATTCCAATATACAGGAGAAAAGTTTTACAGGGTGTTCATTTGAAAACTTTCCAGCCGACTATCTCGGAAAGTATGAAAGATATTAAAAAAGTGTAAAACAATTGTCCAAGGATTTCGAGGGGGAAAAAGGGGGGCAGTATCGTTTTTTTATTTGGGTGGCGTTCTCAAGGTCATTTGAAGGCCAACTTTGTTTTATCAAATGGAAACCTATATTTTTAATTATTGGATCTTATTGTACGTGTAAGCTTTGTGTATAGGTCGGTGAGCCATATATGCCCGAGAGCGGTCAGGACTTCAGAGGTTAGGAAAAAGTAAACAGATAGATAGACAGCGTGACAGTTAAACTCTTTACGTTAAATTGATTACATTGATAATTCGTGAGGGAACGAATAAATAAAAATCTTTAAGTACTAGTTTCTATGAAGAAGATCTTGTGTCGAGATAATATAGGGAAGCACAAACATTTTTAATTGTTGATTCTCTATATTTTTAGGTTAGTATAACACGTGGGAAGTATGCAATAAATATTTATTACGTAATTAATAATAAAGCTCTATATTTTTAGACGAATCAACCTTGTGTTTTTGCTTAAGAAAGGAGCCCTTAACAATATTATATGTATACGTAAAAAGACCAACAATTTTCATAGGATAGTTTCTTTATCCGCGCACTAGTTTCGGAGATACTTGAAGAGAAGTAGAGCGAGTCATACTTATACTGCGATAGAGTTTGTAATTTCTGTATAACTATAACAAATTTTCAAAATGTTCTCCGTTGTTTTCTAAACAAATAATACAGATGATTCTCAAATTCTGAACGAACATTTTTGAAGGTATCTGTTGGAATAGCTCTACATTCCTGTACAATTCTGCGACGCAAATCGATGACGCTTTCCGGTTGTGTTTTATAAACAACAGACTTTAAGTGTCCCCACAAAAAGAAGTCTACCGGAGTTAGATCTGGTGATCTTGGTGGCCACTCAATAACACCTCTTCTACCGATCTATCTTAGTGGGAATCGATTGTTTAACCACTGGCGAACTGGTAACGTGTAATGCGGGGGAGTTCAATCATGTTGGAAGTACAACACTTCTTCATTTAACAAAAAATTGCCGTTTTCATCTCTTTGGTTTTCAAGACTTTCTGTTATAAGTGGATCAATGATGTCGTCCAGTAAATTTAAATTCAGATTGTCATTCAAATTTCTCTTGGAAAAACAGAGGACCTATAGTAGCATTTCCTAAAATGTCTGCTGAAACATTTATTTTTTCCGGCCATTGAGTATTACTTTCTCCAATAAGATGTGGATTTTCGTCACTCTAATAACGACAGTTATGAGGATTTACAGCATCAGTTAAGAAAAAAGTG
>CM052313.1:20069633-20092985 GCA_028455605.1 Lasioglossum malachurum
AACTCCTCAACTATTGATCCTAGAGGTTCGAAACTTCGATCTACATCTGCGCCGGGTACAAATCTACTGGATTACGTACCAAATACAGTGACGGACATGTATTTAAGTACACTTAACAAAATGATACTTTATTTCATCTGAATTTGAACATGGTACATCTATACAAAAGTGAATTACAATACATTATTTATAAGTATAGAGTATATGTAACTAAAACACAAAATAATAGTATTGGCTAATGTCGTATAAGTAATGAATTATTCACATTTTTTTGTTCGGAGGTCTATTTATCCACGGTCACGTACTTACGAACATAGTAAAATATTTGTTTTTTTACAGCTTTTTGATAGTTACAGTTATGAAATTTTAATATTTAGTACATAAGCCTATATTTCTAAGAACTGCTGTACACCTATGTGGCATCGATTCAATAAGTCGGATACATCGACTAACAGGAATTGATTTCCATGCTTCTTTTATTATGGTGTACAATTCGTCAATGTTTCTTGGATTTTTGTTTCTTACATGTTTGTCTACATCAATCCATAACATTTTTACCGGATTTAAGTCCGGTGATTGCGCCGGCCATTTCATTACATTAATATTCTGATCGTTTAAAAACGTTTTAACGACCCGTGCAGTGTGTTTCGGATCATTATCCGCTTGATAGATCCAATTTTCTAGCATACGTTCTTCGGCAAATGGAACTAACACATTTTTAACAATATCCAAATGTTTATATTCATGGAACCCCAAACCAGCACAGATCCTCCACCGCTTTTCACCGTCGGTTTTATGCAATTTTTCTTAAATTCTTCTCCTACTCGGCGTCTAACATATACTTTCCCATCAGATCGAAAGTAATTAAACTTAGAGTTGTCGGTAAAAATTCCTGTTGACCATTGTTGTGGTATCCAGTTATTGTGTTCTTTCGCGAATGCAATCCTGGCTCGGTGATTCTTTTCGGATATGAAAGGTTTTTTCCTAGCAACGCGACTATTCAGGTGAAACTCATTTAATTTTCGTTGCACAGTCCTTACACTAATGTTTACTTCCGAATTTGCTAATATTTTCTTGTGTATGTCAACTGCGGTTTTAAAACGGTCAGCCTCGGATAGACGATGGATCTTTCAACCAGTTTCTTCATCAGATTTTCGGGGTCTTGCCTTACGAGGGATTTTTTTTACTGTTCCAAGTTGTTTAATATACCTTATAGCTTGATGGCAAGTCATAACGGATATCTCAAGTTCAGAAGCAGTCTTTCGATATGACATTCCTTTCTTGCCAAGATGCTTTTATTTGTCTTACGATTGCTATTCACTGAATATTGTATTTTATAATAAAAGATTTATGACTCGTAAAACTGTTTCATTTTGCTGAAAAACCTCTATTAGCTTATAATAATAGCAAGTTAAGCTCGTTTAAACATGTCAAAACGCGTTAAAAAGATTTTTACTACGATTTTGGCTTAGAGTGACAATCATTGTACATATAATTTACCCTAGATGTCCGGCACAAAAATCATTGGTTGAAACAAAATATTTATAAACAGCAGCATTTCTTGGAATAAATAAAAACCATAATCCTGGTATACACATCAGGGTACCTATTTCTTAAAAATAACATATAAACAGTCATTACAGGTGTTTCAAAAAAATACACGAAGCATTAAAGTTCAAATATGAAGTGTACGTAAGTATATGGCCGCCACTGTACATCATAATTCGTAGGAGAAAAGCACAAATTTTGAGTCCGGTAAAGTAAAGAGTAGCATATTTCTGGGACAAAAACGAAATTACAGAGACAGCTATAAAATTCGTTGGAAGTCCACTCTATGAATTTGCGTTCGCCTCTCGGTCCATGCAGTATTCAGTAAAATCTCGGCGACGACGTCCGCGTGGACGTGTCATTTATTCAATAAATCATCTCGCGAATAAACAAGTAAATAAATAAATTTATCGGCCGCCGTAAATCATTCGCCGGCTACACGAGCAACTTATTTCTCGCGAGATGGGGGCGTATACTACGTATACAAGCATCCGGACCGATCGCCTCTGAAGTTCAGCGATATTCGTGAAAACGGTAGCCCGAGAGTGCCGGCTGAAGCGCAAACAGAGCATGGATGCCGGTTTTCTCAAAACTTTTCATCGCGAGTATCTTCCGCGCTCGATATCTGCCCACTTAGAATCCAGATTGATGCTCTGATCATTCACTCTTTCCCTGTTCAAGTCTTGTCTTCGCGAACCAGTCGCCGTCTTCGATCACTCAGGTGAATCGCTCCGTATAATCGCAGACGAGGTATAGGTGCTCACCTCTAGATTTATCTTTTTGCTGAAACGGTCTTCGCCCTTTATTTTGCAAATTGAAATCAAATTAAACGTCAGCACACACAGCGCGCAAAGCATTTTGTCCATTTCCAGTCAGTAAAACCTACATATAAATCACAGCAAACTATTTGTCGAAGTTTCGTATATTGAAAGCTGCGCCGCGCCGTCAGTGTAAAGATCGAAGTATGACGACAAAATGATGAATCTCGAATTATTCTGGGTCCCGTCGAACTCTGGTATTCAGGGAAATGAGGACGCGGACAAGGCAGCTAAGTTGGCTACTTCCTCGACCCAGAGGTGGGCATTATTTGGCGAAAAAAATATTTGAAATACTATTTAATATTTTAGATTTTATTTTGCTGAAAGAAAATAGTATTTTATATAAGATATAGAATTTCTCTCTCTCGAAAATAAAATATTTCTATTTTAACAAAATCTGAAACACGAAACAAAATATTTTTCTATTTTAACAACCAGAAACACGAGATAAAATATTTTATTTTTTACTCTGAGAAACCGCATAAACATACAGTCTTTCTTATTGTTAAAAAACGATTTACACTCATAAATGTATTGAATTTGAACCATTATTTTCAGAAATAATATTTAAAATTGAAATTGGAAATAAAGACAAAATACAAATATTTTCAATATTCTTCAAATAAAATATTATTTTCAAAAAAATTACTGCCTCAAATAAATTATTTTATTTTCAAAGTGTGTATTGTACACATGCTTTAAAATAAATAGGACTATTTATACTATCTACTATTTACTATTTAAAATACACTATTTTCCCCAGCTCTAGCCTCGACCTCCCTCAATTTTCCGAAAGTTCCGTTCACAGATTTATATGAAACATATAAAAAACAGGCCAAAGAGAAATCTACTGAAATTATCAGGAGGCAAGAGCAATTTAAAACATAAAACATTTCCCGCGTCAGTTCCCTACCCTGGTTCTCCCATAAAAGACTTGAGCGGTGTTTTACTAGTACGGTCTATAGGATGCGGGCGGATCATAATGACTTAGCCTCTTCGTTGGCGCGCGTTAGCATAATTTCTGACGGTAAGTGTAGTTGTGATCAAAGTGACGAAACCTTAAACTACGTCATCTGGCAGTGCGAAAAGTACGACGTCCAAAGACGCAAACTTTTGGAATCTCTGGGTAAAATTGGGCTACCGATTACCTCTAAGTATCGACATGTTCATAGCGGAACTTAATATTAAGGCTTTGTAACGCGACAAGGGACGAGACAACCCCAGGGGCGCCAGGCCGTCTCGCACCACCCTGAGATGACAGAAGAGTCGCGCCGTGGCCGAATGTTCTAGAAGGCCGCATGGTCGAGAACCTTCTAAACCCTTAGTAACGCGTGTTGTTAGGGTTAGCAACGATTTTATATAAATACCGGTAGGCTATCGCGGAACATTCAATCTAGCTGCGCCTATGGGAGAGGACGAGGTAAGACCACGGCCGCCCATAGGTTAGGGAGAGTACGAAGCAATGCTATCGGACGCCCAGCAGCCCAGGAGAGGACAGGGGTTGCACCTGGACGCCTCTCTGGATAAACGGGAGAGGACGGCCGCATAGTGGGCTGGATCGAGAAATTTAGTGACATCTTGTTATAACTCTTGAACCATAAGAGATATCGGGATGAAATTTGCACTAAAATTCATTTAAAAAATAGTGAATTTTAACTGTAAACAAATAAAATTTTTTCTATTTTGTTAAACAATAATTGTTAATTAATTTTCATTGAATTTTTGTATTAAAATAAAATTGTTTAAGTATAATCTTCCAAACTATTTTTTACTTACTAAATATATATATGTATTTTATATTTACATTTCAGACATGTAATGTTTTATAGAATACGTAAAATATAAATTCGAGAAATACTGAGGAGGTAAAAACGTCTCACAAGCGTGTCAAAAGATATTTTTTATAATAATTATAAATAATTTTTCAATTTAATTGTTTTAAAATCATGTCTATTCTATATATTACGACCTTTGTTATTTCGTATTATTTCATGTTGTGTAATGTGTTTATAAAAGATAAAAATATCAACAAAAAGATAACAATAGGAACACTCAATAAACTGTACACTTAATAAACACTTACAACTACAGAAAAAAAACAAAACTTAAACTGTAAGACTTAAACTGTAACTTTAAACCGAACTTAAACTGTAGAAAACGTAAAAATCTAAAACAGAACGTTTAAATGTGTAAAAGTTCTCTCAGTATGGATCACTGTGGTCTCTCCAAAAATTTTGTTTCAACTAAATGCAGACAGAACGATGGACCTTAGTCGTTAGATATATATATATATATATATATATATATATATACTTACCCAAAAACAGTGATACTCACTAAGAAAAACTAAGAAACTCTTAGTCCAGTTATATTATTACCGTTCATTATATTTTTAACAATAAATTTTTTATTTATTTAATTAATTGTTAAAAATTATATACTTGTTTTAGGTAGGTATGAACTGTTAATGAAATTGCAAAAATATTCATATTTTGATGGTATTTAAATACTATATGTGGGTTGTTATGCGTCAGGTGACACGTCCCGAAAACTTTAAACAATCATAATTTGCAAGGTCGGATCGGGTCGGACGATATTTTTGTGGGGATATGTAGAGGAAGGTCTAATGAAAATGATCTGATTTATCCGATGAGGTCCAGTGAGGTCCTCTAAAAGATACACCTTGTAAATTCTAAGAGAGTATATAGATTTTATCCATTTCATTAAATATTAATTTTTAATAGATTGCGAGCAACCATCCTCAACTAACAGCGTTAATTGTTACCGCAAAGGACCGTTTTTCATTTACACAAAAGACCCAGAAGAAATATTAAATAGGGTAATCAGGACACCTCGATGAAAAGAAGCAATTTTCCGCTGAAAAATACTGCATCCCAAATGTCTGTCTTTGTGAATTTATATTGACTATAGTTTTTGTGGACGAACATTAATATTTCAGCTTCGATGTTAATGGACATTTAGGAAGCAGTACAAATTTATTGGAAATCAATATGAGAAGGTATGTTCTCTCGTGAAGTGTCACTAAATTTCTCGATGCAGTCCACTGTGGGCCGTGACGGCCGGCCGGCCGCCGAAAGGAAAGAACAGGGTAGCTTCCTGGCCGCCTGAGAGTAGGACTCCTCGTATACTACAACTTTTGTTTGAATAGTTTTTTCATATATACATAACTGACAGAGATATTAAGGGGCGTAATTTGCATTATTTGGAAGCATATAATGCAAATTACGCCTCGTAAACGTAAAAATAGGTCTTTTGTGGCAGATAGCGCCCTAAATCGATCTTTTATTTAGCGTATTTGACTGGTGAAAAACCCGGTGTTTGTATTATCGAGAAATGAGAAGGCGGATCCCGCACCCTTGCAATCCTGGAAGTCTATTCCCTTAAATAAATTCATTAATACAACAGTAGAAAAACAGTTCTAGTATTGGAAAAAAAATTTATTATGAATATTATTTAAATTACAAAAAGGGGCGACATCAAAGTATTTCATCCCGGAAAAATTGTGTTCCTTCCATTTCCCTCTACACCCCCCTTATGAGCATTCATTGACTGGACTATGGGTTGAAATTTTCAAATACTTCGCATATATAAAGGACGTACCTTTTCAAAATATCATTAAAATCGTTGAATTCTGTTTATGTCCACCTGGATGCATGCACCCATTGAACGAGCATTTTCATTAGTAAACAATGAAAATATCAAATTAAGCATGCATTTATACGAAAACCAACTTTCGCATGAATAGCATACAGCTTCATGAATTTTTAAAACACAAACATGATTTAATTAGACAAGTTCATTCTCGTAAAAAGTATCATAACTCAATCTTTTTTAAACGTGAAAAAATTCCTGATTTGCCCTTTATTTTCCTTAGGAAAGAAAAGTTTAGGAGTACACTAATCCCAAGGCTTGCACCCTCTGGGAAGCTAAATATTTTAACATTGCCGGCTTTAATAATAGAATGTTGTCGCGTGAACAAGACTTTTAGCTCGTCAAATCTCTGAAGCAGGGCTTGTCACCGAAAATCTGTGTGCGAAGGTAGACATATATTAATATTTATAAGGTCTGTCCCAAAATTCATACAAGAACATATTCCAACATCGACCCAAATGTTTCTGATTAAATCGAGTAAATTTTATGCCCTTACAGATCCCAAAATTCTAACGGGAACGCATCGATAACGTGATTCGAAAATTTGTAATTTTTAGTCGCGTTGAAAAATGGTTATTCCGCAATTTCGATGTAGTTTCGAGGTTCTCGGCGATTCTATCATAAAGTGCATTCTTCCAGCTCCAATTTGACGCCTCCAACGTTTTGTCAATACCATCGAGAACATACTGAAAGCTCGAAAAAACGATTTTTAAAATGTTCAAAACGCGTTTTCAATGTGTCCCTGATGGAATTTTCAAACGTTTGAAACATTTGCAAGAATAATTGACCTGCATCGGCTTTGTCCACCGGTTTCAATAAAGGACGACGGAGCTCATTTCGACCAAGAGAATAAAAGTGGCCATTTTACTGTTCAGTTTCTGGCGAATAATAATTAAGAACAATAGAAAGATTGACGTGTCTAGAAAAAATGCCTCGGCAGATAGGCTGGAAAACAAATTGGACAATAACGCTGCAAATGGTCTCGAGGAATACCGATTGTCTGGTTATAAAAATGGTCCGCCGAGAGTTAAACTCTTTAAGAGGAGAGATAAATGTCCACAGAAATTATTCGAGGAATATATAATTTGGTAGAAAAATCCGTAGTGCGCTTACAGTTTGCGTTTCGCGAAGCTGAAGTCCGCGTCCGCGTCCGCAGCTTCGTTTTTCCTTCCTGATCCTCCTATTCTTCTTCTTTTTTTTTTGCAACCATCTCGCAGCTCTTGCGATGTCTGATCCTTGTGACCAGAACACGGAGTAGGGACCACGCCCTCTGCGAGGGCTCCGGAGAGAGTAAGTGAGGCCGGGAGAGAGAGCGAGAGAGAGAGGGAGAGAGGTCGTTCCCATTCGAGATTTTAAAGTACCCTCCGCAATGCTCCATATAGAAAGTTAACGTTCAGCCTGTAAAAGGATCAAAACTTAAATGAAGTTAGCGGCGGGATAGAGAATTCTTAGGGAGGGAGAGAAAGGTGGAGCGTTCCACCCGCAGGAGAGGGCTGGTGGTGCGGTTGCCACCTGCAATTGCTCTCTCTCCTGGCCTCTCCTATCGGCCAGGACCCTTTATTTCGTCCGCCATTCGCGCACTTTAAATAATATTTTGCGAAACAGTCGATCCGGCGGCGGCGCGCGCCATTCAAGGAACGTTCCCCAGCTCGAACCGCGCGGCTCTCGCGCAATTTCGTTCCCTCGTTCCGAGAGCCCATTAAGATTGTTCCATCTTTCCATACAATTTGTTTTCCGTTTGCTTTTCGAATGCAGTTTGCGATTCAACCGGGGAACGGACGACGGAAATGCGTCGGAATAAAGTAATCGCGTAACCCCCGCTGGGACTACAGCTTCGCCCATTCCGACGGGAGTCGCGACGATACGGAAACAATGCGGAAAAGGGTTGAATGCCGGGGAGAAAGTGCTGAAAATTCGTTGGGGATCGGAGAGAGCGTTTTGTTTTAGCGGAAGTTCTCCGCGGAAATTATCCTGCTTTCGTCCAATCGCTTCGTTCTTCCGTGTTGTAATATGCAATTTTCTGTGGTCTACCGAAAAGACGTTTATCAAAACAGACATTAAGGTGAAGGTACCAGTAGTTGACCAGGTAAGAGAAGTTTTCCACGCGAACAATAGTAACCGCTTGCTCCGTCCTCAAATAGCGAGAGTCGATGCCTGAAGGCACTCTTTAAGTCTTCTAGATTATGTAACAAGGCCACTTTTTAAAAAAAGTTAACTTATAAAAATTTAAAAGACACATTTAAAGATTCAGTAATTGCTTCAGAAGTTGACCACTCTTAACAATGAAAAATCTAGTAATTGACCTTCAACCCTAATTGTTGACGACTTATACTAGAAAGAGGGTTAAAGCAATAATGTTGGAAATCATTTTAGTATCATTAAGATTCAACAATTACCAGCACAAATTACAATTAGAGAATAAAATAAGAAATAAAACAATTTTCCGTTGGTATTTATAGTGTCACATGGCTGTTTTAAAAAAGTGGACACTGGTCAATACTTGACCGTGAATGCAATCAATAGTTGACGATGTGGTCATCCTTTAAAACACAGCACGCTACAAAATTTAGAATTATATTTTGTACTCTTGACAATCTTAGATGTAAAATGGATACATTATGAAAATTGTTCGAAAACAATATTCAATATTTGACTATCTAATATACCATTGTTTTCAGGTTAGAATAACAAAAACGATGCATTTATCACTTATAAAACTCCGTGAGAATTTAAAAAGCAAATAATTCAGTCGCGAAAAGTTCACAACGTATGGATTTTTTTACCTGAACTGTACAGCTGTTTTTAACAGAAACGTTAAGGAAATAGAAATATATCGCAATATTACTAACCTTAATGAATTCAGACGTCCGTTGTTACAATGCATACTTCACTTCGCATGTAATTGTTTTGAAATTTAACCAACAGATGGTATGGCATCCGAGGTTCGGTTTCATCAAAAGTGCACAGCTTACAAAAATCTAATTTTTTATGTTTTTCTATAAAATGGTCAACTCTCTTCTGGTACCTTTACCTTAAACCGTCTTCGAAAAAACGCACTAAGAAAATGAGCTAAAAACTATGAAACAATTTCCATTTAGTTTGTGTGAGAATACACACGAACTTAAATACAATACAATCTTTTCGGAGGCGGCGCGAAATTGAAAATTTTCCAAATGACAGATATTGCTGATTATGATTTCATTGGAATATGGTGAACATGGAAATCAGTAGGTGGGAAGAGAAGATACATTAATATGTGAAAGCATGTAGAAGAATTTAAGGATTTTCGTAATTTCCAGTGTCGAAAATTTTCAATTTTTTGCCGCCTCCGGAAAGATTGTATTGTACTTAAGTCCGTTGTTTTGAAATTGTTTCATACATTTTAGTGCATTCTTTTAGTGCGTTTTTTTATAAAATTTCCGACGCGGAGAGTCCCAGTCGCCAGCACAGTTCAAACGCCCCACAGTGGGGTATTTGGCCAGAAAAAGTGGAATAAACTAGTTTGGCGTTATTTATATCCTCAAGGTTATAATATTATATATCGTTGGATTCGTCTTAAGATCAGCTACAACGTTATGAAATCCAAAATACATTTCAGCTTTTAAAAAATCAAATTCACATCAAATTTTCGTAAAAAAATTTTTTTCCAACTTTCATATATTGGAATTTGTAGACGTCTGAATACTGTTCCTCTTTTGTTGGAAAAATTTTTTCCTCAGATTATCGAGAACCCATGAAAAAGCGTGGAATATTTGCACCATCACATAACTTGAAAATATTTAAGAAAAAAGTATTTTTTTATAGTGTTTTGGAAAGCTCTCAAAACAAGCTGCAAGAGTATGCAATAAAAAATAGGGGTTTCTATTTAAGAAATTGAAGATGACCTTCACGTGATTTTCAAACGACTATCCAAGGTCAAGCCAATGACACCATTTTATGTCCTCCTTGAAACCATACAACTTTTGTCTGAAACATTTTTCTCCCAACTGCTTAATTTCCGAGATACACATCTGTTTCACTTTAAATGACTTACCCGGTATATTATAAGAACATTTTAAAATTATTTGTACCCTTAATTTACATCCGAAAATACATAAGAAATTTCTTCCTCAGATAATGTTTCTTCTTCCTTTGAGGCCAAGCGTAGCCGAACGTACAGGCGTACGCAAAACGCTGCTAAACAGCTTAATATTAAATTGGCTACAAAATTTGAATCCGGACATATCCGGAATCAAACTTTGTTGGCTTATAATCACAAATCTTTATCGAATGTAATGAGACCAAAAAGAGCACGCAGACTCACACAGAAATATAAAAAAATCGTCAATAAAGTTTTGGAATCGTAAGGAACTTACAGAATTATTGGCAATGTTCAAATATTAATAACTATACTAATTTAGATAATAACAAAATGAAATCTATGCAAATGTGCTCTTTATATCATCCTGAACAACTTTTGTACTACCAGAATTTACACAATTTTCCTTAAAACACTTGAAAATCGTCAATGAACGGATACTGTTTTAGAGACTGTTTAAGAACGCAAAGCGAGTCTTAAAATCTCTTGACTTTCGATGAAGTTTACTACTTCGCGGGTGTACAAATAGAAAAAAACAATATTGCAGCTTATACTGCTTCTTCAGACCTTTAACGTACGCAAAAACTTAAAAATCGACTTTTTTCCACTTTTTCTGGCCAAATACTCCACTGTGCGCCCGTGCGTCATCACAATGTAACACCAATATTTTATCTTCCTTATTTTTCATTATTTTCTTATGGAACTTTCACCAACGTATTCGTGGCATTTTTCTAATCCGAAATGATACCAAACATTATATAATTTCAATTGTATTTAATGGTTTAATTTACGATATTAATTGACGATAAACGTTTCGGGCGCAAGGAAGGATAGCGTGTACAAAAGAAGGTACTGTTCAAAGTCCCGCGCGTAGTCTCTCTTTACACGCTCTGTCCGTCTCTACGTTCGGCACGGTCTTTGGAGATAAAAAATAGCTGACCTACATGATAGATGCGACCAAATCCCCCCGAGGCTGTCGCGTCTATAGAGGATTTACTGTACATGTGTATTTTATGTAGCAGTGGATATAAAGTAAATGTAAATTGGAATTGGTAAATCTTATACCGTATGTAAATATGAAACCGGAATTCTTTTGCCCATAGGTGGCTCTAGCTGTCAATGTAGTTACCGTCAAACCGCATCATTGACGCCATTTTCTTGTTTTGACATCTGGTAAAGAYTTTCAACTCACAACCRTACAAGTTTCAYRCAACAGCATAGTTTTTAATAACGTTGAACATGTCGAATTTYGTGCCTGKAAACTACGACATGCGGACAGCATTGATTTTCTGTTTCCATTTGAAGAAAACTGCTGCAGAATCGCATCGAATGCTTGTCGAAGCTTAYGGTGAGCATGCTCTTGGTAAATCACAGTGCTTTGAGTGGTTWAAAAAATTCAAAAATGGCGATTTTGATGTGACRAACGAAGAACRTGGAAGACCACCGRAAAAGTTTGRAGACAGCGATTTGCAAGCATYGTTGGATGAGGATGACRCTSAAAYGCAASAASAACTCGCTGATCATTTAAATGTGACACGAGAAGCCGTCTCCATACGTTTGAAAGCCATGGGAAAGATTCAGAASATGGGAAAATGGGTTCCACATGAACCGAATGAAAGACAGCAGCAAAACCAAAAAACCACTTGTGAAATGCTGCACGCCAGGTACAAAAGAAAGTCATTTCTCCATCGAATTGTGACTGGCGATGAGAAGTGGATACATTTCGAGAATCCTAAGCGTAAGAGATCATGGGTAACTCCAGGCGAACCATCGACATCGACTGCAAGGGCAAATTGCTATGGACGGAAGACAATGCTCTGTGTTTGGTGGGATCAGAAGGGTGTGATCTATTTTGAGTTGCTAAAACCTGGCGAAACCGTTAATACTGAACGCTACCGACAACAAATGATCGATTTAAATCAAGCTTTGCGTGAAAAACGACCGGAATATCAAAAAAGGCAACACAAAGTGATTTTGCTTGATGATAATGCACCATCACACACAGCAAAACCGGTATAGGAAACAGTTGAGACGTTTAGTTGGGAAATACTTTTGCATGCGGCTTACTCACCTGACAAATTGTCAGAGAGATGGGAAAAATGTGTAGCTACCGATGGGCAATACTTCGAATAAAATATTTTGTATCATTGTCATACAATAGACGTGTATTTTCTATAAAAAAATTCCGATTTCATATTTACATACCTGGTAGATCGGAATAATTAGAGGGAATTTTGGTTATGGTATCTGTGTGTTGTCAGATTAGTGTGAATATAACTGGAATTCTGAACCTTGAATATGTCGCATTCAATAGCTTGCGGCTTACGGCAACAGATCACTTCGTTCGTTTAATTCAATTATTAGATCACTTACGTTATGAATTTCTTACTGTTCCTCGTGCGCTAAGTATAGTATTCAGTTTAAAAAAGTAGAATTAGTAATGCAGGTTAATCATGGATCTGGAAATTACTTCTAGATAAAAGAACTAAAAAATCGCTCTCTTTATACGTGTGCAATCTCCATCCTGTCAAGAAAGTATCTCCTTAAAGTGATTTTAAATAATTCGTGATACGTAAAAATTATAAAGTTCCACAAAGGACTTTGTAAAAATCGGACCTTTTCATCGGTAGCTCGAGAAGTAAGAAGCTGTGCTACAATGAAACGAAGAATAACTTCCTTCTGAATAGCAATCTTAAAGGAACAATTACATTGTACAAAATGAATTGTTAGTTTACGCTCGATTAAAAAGTCCAGAATTATTTAATCTCGATTTTGAAAAATGGGAAAAGGAATGACATAAAATAAGGAAGCTCTCCCAAATCGAGAGGTGTCGGTAGAGACTACTACCGCGAATGCTGCAAAAATTTCTCAACGCCAAGAAACAAGGCACTTTATGACCTGTTTCATGAGCAGGAAAGTACTCTTTATGTCTCCGAGATAGCAAATTGGAGGCATTATCACAAACAACTGGCTATTTGTCTTAAAATCCGTCACAAACTTTAAACGTGTTTCACTCGATATATAGGTTGCGGCACAAATTAATCCCCACGATTTTTCAGCCCCTCCGGATGAGACTAACCGATAAGAAATTGCAATTTTTTAAATTATACAAAAACGATTTTCAACAAAAAATCAAGGTCGCTGTCATATCTTCAAATGGACCTGGGTATTCTTAACTTCATAATATTGTAGACAACGTCGAAACGAATTCAACGATCTGCTATACGATGACTTTCAGATGACCTTGAAAGAAAATATCGCCATGAATCAATTGCCAACGTAAAGGACAACAAACGTCAGCCAGCAAACCCTTGTTTCGACTGGTTTCGACCCAACATCTAGTAAAATTCCAGTTCCTTTCTAGTTACAATCTAAAGGGTTCCTACCCCTTTAATACGCTCCAATCTACAAAAGAAAAACAGTTCTAGTATCGGAAAAAGAATTTATTATGAATATCATTTAAATTACGAAAAGAGGTGACATCAAAGTATTTCATTCCGGATTTGCTGGCGGACTCGTCAGTACGGCCCAGCAAATCCTATCTCAATCGGCCCCAGATTTATTCCAGATCATTTTCCCAACAGCTATCACAATTCTGAGGGGGGGGGGGGGGGAAAAAATTTTGCAAAATAATTTGCATCAAGTATAGCTGAGGTCCACCTTAGTGAGTAGGCACTGGACAGCGATCTCACAGGCGACCCAGGACACCGATTAAAGAATTACTGTATACTGTTTCAGCTGGTTATTTTGGGCAATACGATGCTAAAACTTTCACTCGCAGTTAGCAAACCGTGCGGGGCGAGCACCGGGGCTCAAAAATTAAAGAAACGACTGCTTGAAAGCGAGAAGAATCCCAATCCACTCAGAACGGAGAGCGTCGTCGTATCCGGCTTAAAGAAGCGGGCATCGTCCGTTCGTTGGGCTGGCTCGAAGAATGCTGCCCGATCGAATTTCAATTTACGTTCCTCGGCGAGGTTGGTCGGAACGAGGCCGCGATGCCAACCAAGCCCCGGAACTTAATAAAAGAACAACCGCAGAAAGATTTCCGTAAAGCACTCGTGACTTTCATAGCGGGGCACGGTCACCGTGGGAACGATAAGCTCTCCTTCTTCCTCGATACGGGACGACACCGCCGCGCTTCCAGGTCGCCGCTTTACACTGAAACACTTTCTCGTATCTGGGTGTATGACTGCAGACGAGAATCCGATAAAAGTTCCGAGGATTATCCGAACGGAGAAGCGTCGCGTCGGCGAACGAGTGCAAGCGAGTGCAAGCGAGCGACTGCTGCGAGGCGACGGCGAGGACCAAACTTCCTCGTAATGCGAGCATATTGACCACGACGCTGGGGAATAATGACGACACGGGCGAGGACCCGGGGAAAATCTATCGCGGCGTTTTCCTAGAGTTATTGCTATCGGTTGCTTCCCAAACCGCGGGTCATCACGATCCCGGCCACGTTCCAGTCGAGAGAGAGAAACCAACTCCTGTGCTCAAGAGCGAGCTAACAACAGCCGGCGTTGAGAAACGGAGACGATCCACGCGTCCCACGTTCCATGGCTGAATTTACAGTCAGCCGAACGAGCTGGCTGGTTATTAGCTCTACAGGGTCGCCGTGGTGAATCCGGGAAAGTCGTCGGATAGACAGAAACAGTTCAAATTCCAGAAAAATGTCATCAGGTTCAGGCACCAAAGCTAGATATACAGGATGGTCCAATAAGGCCACCTAAATATCTCTTCAGGTCATTCTGATGCAAAAAATATTTGTTACGTAATGTGCATGGTGTCAATGGACCAAATTTCTGGCAAGAATATTTTTTCCGGAGGTCATTTCTTGCGGAGTCATCAAGGTCATCTATGTTTTTGACACATAACTAGATCTTTTTTTAATAACAATTGTCAATGATATCGGCGCTACGGTTCGATCGTTAAATACAAAAGAAACCCAAAAATTAACTAAGCAATTTTGCTAATTTTCACATAAATCGACGTTTCTTTTTTTAATGCATCGTGTAACTGATCGAAAAATACATTCAGATTAATTTTCGTAAATCAAGGTAATTTCAAGGTCATGTTATTCCACATATCTGAATGTATTTTTCGATCAGTTACACGATGCAATAAAAAAAGATGTAGTTATGTATCAAAAAACATAGATGACCTTGATATCTCTGAAAAAAATGACCTTCGGAAAAAAATATTCTTGCCAGATATTTGGTCCATTGACACTACGCACATTACTTAACAAATATTTTTTGCATCGCAATAGTACACTATATATTGTAACGATATAATTATAAAAAAGATAGTTCACGCAAGAAACGAATTCTGTGCTGTAAATCTCTACCTCTGTTCTCTGTGAATAAATTATAAATAATATAACGATACTTCTAAATTTTTCTAATACCGTCTCTGTTGCATATTTTTTACCATGTTTTTATTAGCTCGCTTTCTTGTCTGTCTGTTTGTTTGTCTGTTTGTCTGTTCGGTACAAATTTTGCAATTGATTTTTTCCTATCCTTTGGTGTCGTAAATTCATAAAGTCCGCAGTCCAGTTATAGCTAGTGGAGAGACAAGGCCAACCATGCACAGAGCGTTGCAGCGAAGCGAACTTTTTTCTCGCACATCTTCTTACCCCATTAAAAACAACGGAGGTGTTTCGGGTGAAGATGTTAGACGACTCGCTCTGTATAGCGGACGGAAACACAGTACCGCTGCCGAATCCTGTGGTAATTACCCTGCACGCGCGGTAATTTAGACCGTTCCCAGAGGGATTTGCGCAAGAAAGGACCTCGGGGTATGAGAAGAAACGGACTATCCTCGACCGTCGTATCTTGGAAAAAACGATTAAGCTCATTGATTTTAACTGAAACTCGATCAACTCTTTATGACCGCTAATGGAGGCTCCTCCTGTGAAATTTTTTATTAGCTGAACAGGAACCTCCTGGCAGATATCTTGCATCAGGACGGAAATGTTCCTTGGGCATCGGAGCGTCTCAAACGAGATTTTTTACGACAAAATCATGCTTGCGAGGTAAAATTTGACGGTAGAGAAGACCTTCGAACCGAGGTCTGGTTATCCTATGTTTGAATTGTGGTGTTTACTTTTCCACGCTAATTGTGAGACAAGCGACGTGTAATCGTAAGCGATCGTTACGGCGGAAGGAAGTAAATATCACGATTATCAGAACATACCCTTCGAGTTGTGCGGAATACTGTACACCGTTTGCATAATTCTCCGCAGCTCTCCATCTGTATGTATGTTTTCACAGATGTGATATATAATAAGGAGACTATATAGGGTGTCTCAGAATAACTACAGTGGCCGAAATAATGATAGGTTCACTAGCCGCATCGGCTGGTTTACTGCTTCTCCTTTTATTTTCGCTTTCGGAAGTGTACTGTGGCATTTGTTTCTATTCCGCAAGAATGTGTTCTACACATTATGTAAGCAGTAGGTCGACTATCAACCAGGTACCAAAGACAACAGTTATTCTAAAATTTTCTACAATTAGAATCATTAATAAAAAGTTAATTATTATTGAAATTTCAGATAATCTACACAAGATATAAAGAAAAAAATTCGAAGAACAAAATTATTAAAAAATATAGATTTTTATATTTTTTGGTTACAAGTAACAGTTATTAGCGTCCAAAAAATTGGATCCTCGTCGTTAACTCTTGTCGATGAAGAAAAACTGTTATGAGAGAAGTAGATTTCGATCACTCATAACAGTTATCAATGACAGACATTTACTTCGATCGCTCATAACAGATATCAATGAGAGAAGTAGTGATCGAATTTCTTTTCACTTGTTCATAATAATTATTGATGAGAAAATTCATCCCGGTTGCTTATTTAATTATTGACTTGTCTACTCTTTTTCGAATGGAGCAAGCCTGTGAAATTCATTGAGAAGGTTTCGTACAACAAGACGAATCAACAGCTCATAAGAAGATTATAAAAAATATTTTATGTTCTTTTAATATTATTAAAGCACGATGTCACGGGGAAATCGTAAAATGATATAACGAAAAGGGTCAAATTATTGCTTTCCGCAATATGAGTCTCTCTAACACAGAAATTGCAAGGAGATTGAAAAGGTCATTAGATGTCATAAACAATTTTTTGAAAATCAAAGAAAAATACGACAGTAAAAAATCTACAGGTCTTCCAAAAAAATTAACACAGGGACAAAAGTAAAATTTTTCAAGAAGCAGGGAAAAATATGCTTAATGCCTCTAAAATAAAAATGGAATTAGATTTGCCAGTTGGTGTTCGACGTGTACAGCAAGTTGTGAGATCGCGAGTGGGACACTTAAATATTCTAACAAAGCGGAAAAACCTCCGCTAACTAAATTCCACAAGGAGAAGAGATTAAAGTTTGCAGAGTATCGTATGTCATGGTACGAAAAGTGGAAGACGGTGATGCCTGATGAAATAATATTTAATTTGGTCGGCCCAGATGGGTATTAATATTACTGGCACGGTCTGCATGATGAAAATGTGTAAAAATGACAAGAGTACATAGAGGAGGATGTGTAATGGTTTGGACTGCATTCGGCTGAAACGGTAAGACTCCGATAATGTGGTTCCTTCCAAAAACCAATGCTGGAAAATATCAGGAACTATTGGAATACGAACCGGATGAATATGGCGACGAGATTGGTGGACCTAATTTAATATTCCAACACGATAATGCAGTAATACATCGTGCAAAAACAATTAAAAACTACTTTGAGAGAGTAAAAATTGTAGTTTTACCCTGGCCATCAATGAGTCCGGACATAAATCCGATTGAAAATCTTTGGGGAATGTTAGCACGAAAGGTATACGACAATGGAAAACAGTACAGCACTGTTTCAAAAATGAAAAATGGAATTAGAGAGGCATGGTCAGAAATTATATTAGTAACATTACAAAAATTAATTTAATCAAGTCCACGCAGAATAGTTGAAGTTATAAAACACAAAGGAGGTTCAACAAAGTACTGAATTATTTTTATTTTTTCTTATTTTTTAATTTTTTATGTGAAAATACATAATGAACCTATGTTCATTTCGCAACTAAAATTCAAATGTTTTAATAGAAAATTTGTAATTGACATTAATTAACATTGTGTTATTCAATTGATCTGTGTATTTTGTTAATTTTATTAGAATGAATAAATACAATAATAATAAATAAAATCAAAACTACTGCATTAAACACAACATTATGTGAACAAATTGAAATGAACCTATCATTATTTCAGCCACTATATTAAACGATACATTTTATGAAAATTGTAGAACATGGAATTTAAATGGCTTCGAGGAGCCCATCTTATACGGATATTATTATATCTTGTTATTACTGTTACACAGCATGCTTCACAGCGGAAGAATTCCTTCAACTGCTTCCATACTTTCGTTTCTGTGTAGAATAACCTCGCAAAGTTTCAAGTAAACCGATCCAAAGGATTTAAGATATCATATTCAGGGTTTTTGAAAATCTGGCTCCGCGAAACTCTCGTTCAAAGTGCGCGGAGTACTGTAAAGTGCTCTTTGAGAAATACACTTCAAACGCCAGTAATTCCATCAGATTTTCTTAAATTGACTGAAACCTCTTGGTACTTTCGAGACTCGTGTTTTGAGATTTTGTGAAAATTAGAAAATCTAGGACTCAAGTAAAATCGCTTAACCTGCTGCTATAATTAGAACAAGATGGTCATGTTAGACGAAAATAAATGTAACTCCCAGCTAGCACCTACATCTAGTGGACGTCCGTTTATGTCCAGTTTACGTCCATACATCCGATGTCCGTTGCGTATGTCCCTAGCATGTCCGTGGGACCTAAATTTCGGTTGTCACAGGGACGTCTATTTTTTTTCGTCCTAGGTACTTCCGTGGGACTTGAATTTCAGACGTCCCAATCAGTGTTGGGATATTGCACGGTTTTTCCGCACATGCGCGAAGATTGTAGCGTCAGTAAAGTACAAAGTTGGACTAAAATGTGGTACCTTGGTCACCCCGCATAATTTCGCAAAATTTTTTTCCGGTTTCGAATATGAATGTTTAACATGCGTATGTTATATTAATATTTAATGTGTGTATGTACATATAATGTATAAACTTCTGAACCCTTCCAGCACCTTCCAGTACTTTCCTACCAGTAACAGTTCCCCACTACATTCTCCACAAACTTAGGACGTAATTCATACGCTCCTGTACAGCTCCTGCATTTGGTCGCGCATGCGTGAAAAAACCGTGCAATATCCCAACACTGGTCCCAATACGTGTATTTTTTAAGTCTTATAGCCGTGCTCGGGAGTTTCGTACGTACTAGGATGCTCACTTCTCATGCATAAGACACTTTTATATATTACAATACATATACATATATATTTATAGTAATATATTTTTATTATTTAAATTTATAAATTTATAACAATATTTCTTTATAAATATGAGAGTTCTATAATATGTGAGCTGAGTGACAGAGTCAGAATCAGAATCAGTCAGAATTAACTCGACCGTCGCGTCGCGTCGCATCATCGTGCGTCGTGCGTTTACGTGAAGTGAGGTTGGTTTAGCACGTGTTCCTTGTGCACGTGTTTGTAATATTCCAATTAATAAAATGCGTGTGTGAGTGATTCAATGACTTCAGCCTGTAATCAGGATTGTGTTGGTGAAACTTGTCACTACGATTTCAGGTAAGCTTTTATTTTATATTCATTTTCAGTCATTGAAACATTACCGGCAAAAAGAAAATACAAAAATATTATTAGGTTGGAGGGAAAATTCTATTGTATTGTATTTTAAAGAAAACATTTGAATCAATTTATAAAAATACATGTCTAATATTATTCAATTATATAATTTCCATTATTTGTAATAAAATATGTTACCATTTTTCAGATAACCTGTCAATTCCTGTTTCCAACGATTCGCTATTGTGTTGGTGAAACTAGTCACTGCCATTTCCCCGGTAAGTTTTTATTTTATAAAAGGAAAATATAAAATTATAATTAGATTGGAGGGAAAATTCTATCGTATTTTAACACTAAACCTACCAACATTGGTCAAAATGACTGGTTCCTGGTTTTTTATTTTACAATTAGAAAAGTAATAAAACTAATTTCATAAGAAACGACTGTATAGATATTTTTAGTAGTGCACGTATTACAATAGCAGCCGCACAAAGTCTAAATAAAATCAATCTTGTCATTTTTGTAAGGGAACATGTACCAGTTACTTTTGAGGTTCGGTAGGTTTAGCGTTAAAGAAAACATTTGTATCAGTTTATAAAAATACATGTTCAATATTATTCAATAATATAATTTCCATTATTTGTGACAATATGTTGCCATTTTTCATGACTTGCTAGTTAACATGTGTTTTTGATTTACAAGCAAAATTACCTGCTTATTTAAAATAAATACAACATAGTTTTTTCCTTCCAGCCTAATATATTCATACTAAAAAATCTTCCCGTTTATTGAACAATGCTTTTCACCAAGAAATTCTAATTTTTAGATGCAGCGAAGATATCCAAAACCTCAATTTAATTTCAGGATGAAACAAGTGTTTCATACGGATGTGGATTACATTAGCGTAGGACCATGGGAAGAAACAAAACAGTTTCAACTGATTTTTTAAATAATAGAATTAAAAATTTATATAGTTTATAATTATATATAATTAAATATACTGTTATAAATTCATATACATTATATATATTAGTGTTATATGTGCGCGATTGTATTGTATTGTATTTACTATGTACCTAATGTTTCTGTAATATATTAAATTTTTATTCAATTAAAACTAAATTTTAATGTCCTATAAACGTCCTGTCAATGTCCTTTTAACGTTCTGAATCTCAGATACGTACCAGATAGGTCCGAACGGGACGTCCTACGTACGTCCCACTTTCTAAATGGGACTTATAAATCGGACGTCCGTGGGACAAACAGAGATACGGACGTACTTTGGACATTCGTCGGACATCCGATTGCTAGCTGGGCTGTTTCATTGGCTGCTCTTTACTTCATCGGACTCAAAATTTGTGCCTATCTCCTACGAATTATGATGTATTTGGTATGTAATCCATTAGATTTGTACCCGGCGCGGATGCAGATCGACATTTCGATCCTGTAGGATCAATGGTTCAGGAGTTATGCTTGCTTAAAGTTGAGCAATCTGCAGTGTTTTTTACAGGTAAGGGCGCTGCTATATTGGTTTGTAGTGACGATTGCGAACCGCTTACCTTGCCGCCGCTCCCCCCTTCAACTTAAACAACTCAGTAAGAGGCGTGCGACCGTCACTACCAACCAATATGGCGGCGTCCTTACCTGCCAAGAAACTGGAAATATGCTCAACTTTAAGCAACCATATCTTCTCAACTATTGATCCTAGAGGATCGAAACTTCGATCTGGATCCGCGCCGAGTACAAATCTACTGGATTACATACCAAATACATCATAATTGGTAGGAGAAAGGTACTAATTTTGAGTCCGGTAAAGTAAAGTTTACCCGTTTCATTTTCTGTGTAAAAAGTAGACGGTATCTTTTAATTTTACCGTTATCCGTGGTTCAAAGTAATAAATTGTGTTTCGTGTAAATTCGAAGAATGTCACTTTTCGTCCATTTCTTTATACGCAGCTAACAAAGCAACTTGCGGCTCGTACGTGCCGTCGCGCCTCCGCATCTCTCAGACAGATCAGCGTTAACTAAAGTTATCCCGGGCTTACGTACACGCAATTGCTAAAATAATTTTCGCGAAGCCATCATCGTAGTTTCCCTTTCATGGCACGGAAGCGACAAAGGGAAACGGCGCGGCTCGGCGGCGGCGCGGCGGCGAAGATCCTGCCGAAGGACGGGGTTCTAACTATACACTGTAACGGTGAAATTGTTAGGGGCGAGCGTTACGTACAGCGAAACTGGAACCGGCGTTTATTACGCGTGCTTAGGAGGGAGCGTGTCGCCACGCACGATTTCGACGAACGTGCCAGGTAGCAGTTGAGCACGTAAAGCGTGCGTCACGGGAACGATTTCCGGCGGCGTTGTTTCGCTGGCTGCATAGAGATTACGACGAGCTGAAGACGGAGGACGGGCTCGAACGAATCGTCTGGCCGTGCTGCGTGAATACTCCGCGTGGCAGTACTCGTAACAAGACGCGTAGCGCTCGTAAGGGTAACGCGAACTGCAATGCTGACGGACACGGATCGGGCTTCAACCGAGACACAGTAGAACCGCCCTCGTATCAACTAATTGCGGGACAAAGCTCTAAGAGAATTTTCGCCTAATAGAACAACAAGCGTTTAGCGCTCGGATTACACGGACTTGACCATTTCAATGGAGTCATCTACCAGATCTGCGTTAGTTATCTTCTATAACAGAATTGTCTGGACATTGTGCCCACGTTTATGCTACGATCGACAGGTATACTCCCGCTTCTCGATTACTCCGTGCTGTCTGGCTCCCGATTAAGCCGGTTAATCTAGGTTCTACCGTAATAATAGAAACTTCGCTGAGAGGATAGTTTGTTGCGAATGGTGACCTCAACAATATATTTCAAGGTCAAGGAAATACCAGGTATGTAAATATGAAACCGGAATTTTTGTATAGAAAATACACGTTTATTGTATGACAACGATACAAAATATTTTATTCGAAGTATTACCCATCGGTAACTACACATTTTTCCCATCTCTCTGACAATTTGTGGATGCCACGCCAAAAAAACTGTTCCTCTTTTGAGGCAAACCAGTCATCGAGCCGTTTTCGTACATTTTCGTAAGATGTGAAGCGCTGCTCAGCAAGTGCGTGTCCCATCGATGCAAATAAGTAATAATCGGATGGAGCCAAGTCTGGTGAGTAAGCCGCATGAGAAAGTATTTCCCAACTAAACGTCTCAATCGTCTCCTTTACCGGTTTTGCTGTGTGTAATGGTGCATTATCGTCAAGCAAAATCACTTTGTGTTGCCTTTTTTGATATTCCGGTCGTTTTTCACGCGAAGCTCGATTCAAATCGATCATTTGTTGTCGGTAGCATTCAGTATTAATGGTTTCGCCAGGTTTTAGCAACTCAAAATAGATCACACCCTTCTGATCCCACCAAACACAGAGCATTGTCTTCCGTCCATAGCGATTTGGCCTTGCAGTCGATGTCGATGGTTCGCCTGGAGTTACCCATGATCTCTTACACTTAGGATTCTCGAAATGTATCCACTTCTCATCGCCAGTCACAATTC
>CM052313.1:20099612-20132928 GCA_028455605.1 Lasioglossum malachurum
AATATGGCGACGCCCTTACCTGTCAAAAATGCCCAACTTTAAGCGACTATAACTCGTCAACTATTGATCCTGGAGGATCGAAACTTTGACCTGCATCCGCGCCGGGTATAAATCTATTGGATACATACCAAATAAATCATAATTCGTAGGAGAAAGGTTCACCCTATTTCGAAAATAGTCAGCCTTGATTATATTCCGATTATTTTCTGCTAACAGGAAAATGTAAAAGCCGAAGAAATTCAAGCTAAAGATATTCTCGATATTTTGTTTCACCAATTGAAAACTAATGGTTTCGTGGTCCGTCCACTGGCAAAGCGAAATTAGATCCCTTTGGATAGTCAGCGAGCATTATTAAACGCGATCTGCGAAACAATCGACTCGACCCATGCCAGCGAATGGTTTGCTCTCCTTTTGGCTCGTATCCATTTTACGTCGGTACTCGAAACAGCAGGAGGTTCGATCTCTTATCGTCGCGACTCAAAAGCGGAAACGGATGATTACTTCCGAAACATCGCACTGTTTTCCAAGTTTCTTTGCTCAGAGATGAAAACAACGAGACTCGACAGCTATGGCCTATTCTATTCAATAATTTCCACCAATAACGTTTCTCGGAGAAACTTTTCCTTTGATTGTCGCCAACTGCTGCTTACTGTGACGGAATATTGTGAACTGCTTGCACTTTTTAACAATTGCTACCGGTAATTGATACCATCCGTAGCACTACGGATAAATATTAACTAATAAAACATAATTATAACAGCGAAACCTTCTTTCATAGGTTAAAAGACTGCTCGTGGTAAATATACAATAAAAATACAGTTTCCCCCGCGATTGATGTGACTTTCGGGTATGCGGATGATGTGACTTTTTTATCTGCATTACTAGGGGGTTCCCCCTTGGGCGGTCGATCGCGCTACAAAGAAATTAAGGTATTAGGGTGTTTAAATTGGGGTTTTAGGATACTCGATGTATCATTCTCAGGTATGAAATAGCAATTTCCCGCTTAGCACCGTTGTTTACCCAGGATCGTCGTTTACACTTGGAAAAGTTATCCAAGAAATGTACGTTCGACATACGTAAAAAGACGTAGTACCATTTCGTTTCCTCAGACTCAATACCCCCGAGGATCTCACAACAATCGCGAGAACACTGTAATTTCAGTACTCCTTATACGAGGGCCATTCAATAAGTAACGAGACAAATTTATGTACCTCAAAAACTGTTTATTCAATTAATACAAAATTTTGGCTACTTTTCAACATAACCCCGCCTCCCAACATTTAGACATTTGTCCCATCGCTCCTCTAATTTTCTTATGCCCCTAGTGTAAAATTCTTTCGGTTGCTGTCGGAGCCACTTCTGCACCTTTTTCTTATGGATGTGGGGGAAAATACCTTGTATAATGTACACCCCAATGTATACCCCAATGAATGTACACCCCAGAAGGGGGTAGTGTAGGGACTCTCCTCCCAGATGGTCGAGAGGCATACCCACTAAAAACCTAAACCACACCCGGGACGGCTAATCAGACACCTCTCTACTAATCTGTACCAATTTTCACTGAGGTGCGCGGTCCCGTGATCCAGATTTCTCGCGCACCTCATAAAATTGGGTCGTACCCACAACTGTTCTTTGCCAAAAGCCACTTTTGCACCTGAATCTTGACTTTTTCGTTGGAGCCGAATTTTTTGACACGTAAAGCCTCCTTAAGGGGACCAAACGTGTGAAAATCTGAAGGGGCAAGATCTGGACACTATAAGGAGGGTGTGTGTGAAACAATTTCCCAGCTCAGTTTTCGGATACATTCTTGAGTTTTCTGGGCCGTGTTCGACCCGTCGTCCACTTCGCTACGCATCATCGACACATTCGCGGCCATTTTTAAACTGTTCTACCCACTTGTAAATATTCGAACGATTTAAGCACTTATTCCCATACACTTTTAACATCCTTGCATGAATCTCACTACCATTAACACCTTCTGCGACTAAAAATCTAATTACAGCACGTTGTCCTTCCGCGGTGCAATTCTGAATCGGACTTGAAGTTTTTAATCAACTGAATTCTAGGTTAGGTTTACAAAATCTTGTCAAACAGCTGATCAGAAATCGTTACAAGGATGCCAACTTGAAATATAGAAAGTTTCGTATTGGTTCACGAAACTGTTTAGGAGCTATATCACTTTGTGTGGTTACTTATTGAATGGCCCTCGTATTTTGTTAAATCGAACCATTGTTTTTGGAAATATAAAATAATTGGGACGATTGCACAGAGTTTAAAAGCATCGTGCGACAATAGAACATTTTTCTCTGGAACGATGTCGTGCAGCTTGAGTATCTCTCCGATTTAGCTTCCTACAACTATTCTCTCCTCCTTCGGTTCCTTCCTTCTTCGAAAGAGTACCAGGCAGTTTCAAGTTTACTATCTCCGCGGGTAAACTGTGCAGAAATATCCAAAATATTTCTCACGCCGCGCCGCACAGTGAGCTGGATCGAGAAATGTGAAATTTTACTATAATTCTTGAACTATAAGACATATCCGGATGAAATTTCCGTTAAAATTCATTAAAAAATTATTCTGATTTTTACAGCCGAATGTTTGGAAACTATATGTTGCTACGGATATCGCCATACGACGTAAAAACCGCAACTTTATTATCTTTTCTGATTCGTTAAGTGCTCTTCAATGTTTGAAATCGGTTAGCATCCAAGTGAAAACCAACCCTCTTCGACACCAAAGAAAAATTCGTACAATTCAATCAAAACAATTCCTGCTTTATAAAATTCTTGTGTTCCCTTTTCCGATAGAACCTGCCTGTCGAAAATAGAGGCATACCACCGAACCAACACCAAAATCTCTGATCAGGGCTCATCCAAAGGCAGAACCTTCTTTGAGCGCTTTTATATTTCTAATCGAATCCCTTGGTTTGCCAATAATAAAAATGGAGGACCTAGACCAGTATTTCCCAACCTTTTTTATGCCATGCCCCACCTAAGCCCTTCTAAAATTCTTATGCCCCCTGTGTGTGTAACATATACATAATTTCTAATATTCAGAAATTGAATTGTTCAATGTAGAAACTTAAATGATAGGTTTTAGAAAGAAATCACTAGGAAATTGTTGAGGAAAAACTGCTCTCTAAAAGTACAAAACCAGTACTAAAAATTCAAGTACGAAATAATTTTAATGAAAGATTTTTCTATATTAATTTATATAATAATTATTAGTAATTATTTATTGTTTACATTTAGCGAGATCCTTGCGCTTGATGCTTGCTGCAAAGAGATTTTATGTTAGGTTGCAAGTTAGTTAGCTTCAGTCTCAAGTTTCCCCGTTGTGTTATATCCAGCCGATTTATTTTTTTAGCAGCAAAACATTTATGGCACTAAATCCACATTTAGCTAAATATGAAGTTCGAAACGGTAACAAATAGTTTTCTTGCACATTTTGTTGAAGTTGGATATTTGATTAATTTACAGTAAATCCTCTATAGTCGCAAAAGCCTCGGGGAGGTTCGTTTGCAAAGTTCGTTGACGCACACTACTTTTTTGAGCTAAAAAGACCAGGCTGAACGTAGAAAAAGACATCGTGTGTAAAGAGAGACCGCGCGCAGCCGACTCTGCGCGTCTCTTTCATTCCCATGCGCTGTCCTTCCTTGCGCCCGAAACTTTCATCGCCAATTAAACCACTAAATACAGTTGAAATTATATCGTGTTTGGTATTATTTTAATCAGAAATTGCCACAAATATATTAGTGGAAGTTTCCTAAAAAAATAAGTAAGAATAAATAAACAAATTTTTATATTGGTATTATATTGTGAGGGGACGCCTGGGCCTTTGATCTGTGCCGGCGACTGCGACTCTCCGCGTTGCATTAGTAGTGGCTCACACCGATATACCCGAGCCGATGTCAGATTCCTACAGTGGAGGGGATAGTTCTTTGCATTCATCGTGTACAACCTTTTTGCGACTATAGAGAATTTACTGTATAACTTAATCTCTGGACGAGTCAATTTCCGAATTGCCCCACTTAACAATCCAATTGCCCCCCTGTGGGTCTTGGGCACCACAGTGGGAAACACTGACCTAGTAATATAGAACTAGACAAAGATGATTTACGCAGGATGGGGTTCTATCTGCCCCTCAGAGCCCATATGTTCTTTACCAGAATTAACATCCGGGCGTGTTTGCGTATCTTTACTTTCTTGAAAGAACGCAACCTGCGTATATAACCAGATGTGCTAAACAATCTGCTAAACGGTCACTCAAACTTCTTTTTTTTTGTTTGAGGGCGGTTGCTGAATATGACTTACTCACACCCCCTCCTCAGATGACGTCTGACCTCCTCAGTAGCCCCTAGGTGGAATGGGGGGGGAATGGGACTATAGGGACTATACCCCTACCCATACCCACTAAACCCCCACCGCCCAAGGCCTCTTGAGCCGTGGTCGCCTCAAAAATCGTCTGCGGCTAACGGAGGGTGCGTGACCAGCTTTTCGCACTCCAACGCCCCACCTACCAGAGAGTTAACCACTCTTGTTCTTGGCTTTTGAGGTACCGAACAGTCACACAAACTGTACTCTGTAAAATAATGTAAATCATGTTCAGCTGTATAGACCCCATTTGGAGGTCTGGGTAAGCCTAAATAACAAAAAAATATATATCTTTTGTAATAATTTTTTGAAATGTCTTTGGTTAGAATTGTCTTCTTCATTTACAAATGGCGGAAAGACTTCAAATAGGCGTGAGCAATCCCGGAGCACATCTATCCAAAGATCAGGTTCATTTTGTTAAATAGATGACCGACTCCCAGACTCTAATTCAATGATGAATCTATAATCCGTTCTGAAGTTTCGGCGCGAATTTAAACGTTTAAGGAAGTTGTTGGATTCCACCGGAGGGTTTGAAGGAAAGAGTCCACCCTTTCACGAAATCTAATTTTACGAGTGCTTGAAGAGGAGCTCCAAAGGATTGCTTCAATTGAGAAATACATGCAACGTTTCCCGTAGTTCCCTGACTTTACGAAAATATCTACTTGCTTCCACCAGTTGACAAAACGGTGGCAAGGGTAGAAGTGCATCTTGACGATTCGTTAACGCGAAGATTCCTCGTGATTCGGTTACGAGTGTCGCGGACCGTGAGGTTTATTCTTCGCCCTCGTCTCCCCTAAATCTGCCTGTTGCTGCAACACTTGACGATCGCAACAACATAATTTATGTTTATTTTATTCATCTGCATATACTTTTTAACTACAATTTCTAGAACTCGATAAGAGCTTCAAAGTCGTCCATAACGAATACCAATGTTTGAAACTTGGACAGCCCTTCAAGAGGTTTTAAAGTCATTGATTGCTGAACGATTTCGATGGTTCCAAACGTTATGTTACGGCCATAGAGATAAACCAACGAGCTCCTCTTCGAACAATTCTGTACAATATTGCAGCGACAAGTGGACAGGGTCTAACTACGTTTTATCTTAGCCCGTTTTTCCAGCGGATCGAACATCAGCGACGAACGTGGGACCAGGTAAGTCAGTCGACCGGGTTAGGGCTGTCTGAAAATTATGATATTGGCCTGGCATGGCCGCTCGATTCCGGGGCTAAAGCGTTTTCCATTACATTTACTTGCACCGAGAACTTCGGCCGGCGTTACCGGTAGTTACGCGAGCTTTCTCCTACCGAGCAAGCGACCATGCTCGGACGAGAAATCGAGAAAGCATTTAAACCATTAGTTGCCGATTGGTTAGCCGGTGGCTCCCGCTATCGAGACCAAGCGACCGGCTCAAATTCATCCTGAGGATCAGGCAGGGTCTTTCGCGCGCAGGCCGAACGAGCCTCGAGGGAGTATTCTGGTTTTTCAATTTCAAAGGATCGATTCTTCTCGCGTTTTAACGATTAATCAATTTTTCAACAGCACAATTCTAGCATACGAGGTGTGGCAATTAAATAACGAGACTGGGCACTTTCCATCAAGCAACAGCATCGGGCGAGGTTGTCATTAGTAGGTCGTTGATTTTGATGCTTCCGGAGCAGCGATTCATAGATTTTTCTACCTCTCTGCGTTTGTTTCGGGTGTACTTCCGAAAGCGATAACCCTCCGATTTTGCTGAAATTTTTGCCAAAGCTTATCCTTGATCAGAGAAGAAAGTCCCTAAAATGATTTTTGGCAACAAAGCCTCGTTTGCCCACCAGCCTCCTTCAAATTGTTGACAGTTGTTACTAAATATTTTCGAGAATATTGATTTTAGAGAAAAAAGTTTCAAACAAAAAGTGAAGCTAATAAAAAGCTCTACAAAGAAGGTTATATACATTTTTTCCGTAAACCTATTATTTTGGCTGTTATGATCCAAAATAACTCGCGGGGATCAAATTAACTCTGTCAAACATTTTTTTAAATTTATGTTTTATTGAAAATATGCGAGAAGTTTTTAATTTAACGGTTACATGTCGTTCCCTACTTTACTGACACAATTATCATGGCGAGAATACTTTAGGCAAATACTATTTAGTTAAAATTCTGTATGACGGCTATACATATAGAATTCAAAGATTATGCGATCAGAATTAGTTTGGATTAGGTGGTGGTGAAAATCCAGATTATATGAGTTATAAGAAGTTCTGAACATTTAATATAGTTTCTCTCAAAAACTACTGTCTTTAAGACAAAAATCAATACAACATAAAATGTGTATTTCGATGAGGCCTACAACTTTTATTTGACGTATTTTTGAAAATTACCATTATTTATGTAAATAAATGGAAAAAAACTATGATTTTTATGGTTTTTAATGGTTTCCGCCATTACAATAAAATTTGCGCCAATTTTTACTATCATATTCGCATGCAGCACATCAAAGTACAAAAGAGTCCAGAGTACATAAAAAATCGGAGGGTTGTCGCTTTCGGAAGTTTATCCTTTGTTTCTTGTCTAGCGTTAATTATAGAGGTCACTGTTGCGTTTCAGTGCCGCGATCACTACTGTGACGACTCGCAGAACAACCAGACATGCTCACAAAAATTATCACATGTGATGAAACCTGGATTTTGCAGTACGACCCAGAAACAAAGCGTCAATCGATGCACCAGAAGACGCCCGGATCGCCAAGAATGAAAAAAGCGCGAATGCTCAAGTCGAAATTGAAGACAATGCTGATCGTTTGTTTTCGATATCGAGGATGTTGTCATGACTGACTGGGTGCCTGAAGGTCAAACCGTTAATCAGAAATACTACAAAGAAGTCCTAATCAAGCTGAGGGAAAGAGTAAGGAAGAAAAGACCGGATTTGTGGAAGAACGACTCACGGATTCTGCACCAGGAAAACGCAGCAGCACACAATACCCTATCTGTGAAGCAGGTTTTAGCGGACAAGCGCATTCCTGTGCCTAATCAATTGATGATCCTCCGTATTCGCCAGATCTCGCACCGTGTGACTCTTCTACCTGTTCCCAAAACTCAAAAGTGCATTGAAGGGAACACATTTTCAGTCTGTTGAACATGTAAAAACAAAAACGGCAGAATTGTTGAAGAAGGTGACAGCTGATGACCTACAGCATTGTTTTGAACAATGAAAGACACGTATACAGCGATGTATACAGGGAGGTCCGTTTAAATAAGGCAACCTAAATATCTCTTCAGATTATTGTGATGCAAAAAATATTTGTTATTAAAATATTTGATAGTCATTTTTTTCCGAGTTATCAAGCTCATCGATGTTTTTTTATACATAACTACATTTTTTTTATTGCATCGTGTAACTGATCGAAAAATACATTCATATATTTATAAAAACATGACCTTGAAATGACCTTGATCTTCGAAAATTGGCGTTCCAAAAAATATTTGTTACGTAATGTGCATAGTGTGAACGGACTACTATATCTACTATAATAGATCTACTGATCTATTTTTCGATCAGTTACACGATGCAAATAAAAAAATGTAGTTATGTATAAAAAAACATCGATGACCTTGATAACTTCGAAAAAAATGACCTTCGGAAAAAATATACTTGCCAGATATTTGGTTCATTCGCACTTTGCACATTACGTAACAAATATTTTTTGCATCACAATAACCCGAAGAGATATTTAGGTGGTCTTATTTAAACGGACCACCCTGTAGATAGGGGAGGAGTGTAGGTTGAAGGGGATAAAAGTTAGATGTGACTTTATTTGCACTGAATCACATTTCTCACACCAGTCTCGTTATTTAATTGTCACACCTTGTATACATGTACAATGTCTCAAAAATCGTAGAAGCCAATTTCATGTCTCAAAAAATAGATGATCTGCCGTGACTGGGAAGCTCTCCGGAACTAAATATCATACAGAATTTTTGGGGGGTATCCAATGGGTTTATTCAAAAGTGAAACAATTTAATAACTTCGAGGATTTGAGAAAGCGCGCGAAAAGAATGGTGGAGGTCGTGGAAGAATAGCGAACTTTTGTTCGTTTAATAGCATCGACTTCGAACCTTCGGAACGTAGCAATACGTCACGGAGTTTATTAAAATTAATGACACAATTATGTAGCTCTGAATAACGTACCTCTATGTTTGCTTTGAATTAAAATTTATAAAAGAAAATCATTTGTCCGTGAACGCTTTTAAATTACGATCGCATTCGTTTAAAAGTTGTTGCCGTTCATTATGTGGAATTTCTCAATACGGGGCCGGCTAAAACGGTTTATATTTTTTACTTCTATTCAGTTTAATCGTTAATTGCAAGCTCTGCTTTAGCAATAGCCCCTCGCACAGCGACAAGAAAAGTTGTTTCCACGCGGGGCTGTTTGTTACAAATTTCTTTCGACATTAAACAATACTCAACTTCGACGTTTCTCAGTATTTACTTCACTGCCAACGACGAAGTTACACCTTTCCTTCTAAAAGACTTACAGGAATTAATTTCCCTCCCTTAATTTTGGCGACAAATAATGGTCGTTGCACACATTTTAGAACCTAAAGAACATCACCTTATGAACATTTAAGGTTTTTGAACTACTCTAAATTTGGCCACTTTTTAATATCCTCCTTTTGTACCTGTGATAACAACAGAAAAAAAACTGGAAGATTTTGACGACGGTCTATTTTTGTTAGAATGCTACATAAACCATACTTCGTGTAATTAATATATACGTGCAGAAGTCCGGATACTATTTAATACACGGATACACGGATAGTACATTTAAATATACAAGAGTTAACATGATAGGTTTCGAGACTTAACAAACAGCAGAATTTCTGTTAATAAACCTTAATCAATTAACTGTTTATTTTGATGAAGAAAAACCGAAGTGTGTTTACATTTTCCGGCAAAAGACGGTTCCTTTTTGCAGTAACAATATTTCCAGCAGACGAGAAGCACACCGTTCAGACATGGCTGACGTTGCTGGTATAGTTAAATATTTTTTAGCGATTTCGGATATTCTTGTACACTTGTGTGTTCTTGCCTTCCACCATACATATGGATTCAAATCAAACCGTAGTTGTGGCTCAGAAATGTACATTTCAAATTCGGCACCTAAATGATTAACATCACTTATTTCATCGTAAAGAAATTGAAGGGCATTTTTATTTTTTGAGTATTCTGTCCTCACTTCTCGAACAGAAGAGACTTCGAGCAAACATTTCACTTCTTCACGAATTACATTTCTGGTATTAAAAGTTTCATGTTCAAGATTTTTATACCTTGGATCTAGAAAGGGAGCTACAGTCCTCGACAAAATAATAAGACACCTAGCATGTTTCTAAATTTCTTATATTTAAAGGTAGAACATGTACACTCCGTTGTATCCTGTATATTACATACTATTTCCAAAGTAAACATGTAAAATCTTTGGATTGTATCACGTACCATAGCAAAATTAGAGAAAGATATGTAAACAGGGTCTGACATTAATTCGACAAAAGTATAAGACACTAACAGGAAAATGTTTGATATTAAGCAAATAAAAATACAAAATTAATACTTTGTGATACCTTCCTTGTAATCGCTTTTGGATAGTTTTATATAACTTTTTGATTTGTTTTTGTTCTAAATGTGTCCAATTGTGATTTATACTTTCTTTTAGTTCATTTACGTTATTATATTGTCTCCTATTCGCGTAGACTCGTCTTGACAAATCTCCCCACACATTTTCTATAATATTTGAATCGGGAGAACGAGTGGGCCATTCCAAAATATTAATATTTTTTGAAAAAAAGAATTGTTTCACAGATTTTGCTGTATGGATTGCTGCATTATCCTGTTGAAAAAATATAGTTACCGCGCGTGATACGAGCTGCAGGCTTGTTTAACTGATCTGTTATTTGTTCAATATATTTATTACTATTCATCCGACCTGATAAAAAATTTATTTCTGTTTTTCCATGGTAACCAATAGCGGCCTATACCATAACACTGTCACCACCCATTTGACGGCAACTTAAATGGAGTTCTTCCATTCATGAAATTCATCATGAATGCAATCATGAAATTAGTAGGCCTAACCGTCAGGGCCATCATGATTCAATGTTTACTCGACACTAAAAATGACTTTTTTCCAGTTTTTCATCTAGTCGACGTGTCCACAGGAGAACTTTAGTCGTGCTGCTTTGTGTTTCTCTATTAAAGGTGGCCGTTGTTTTAATTTCTTCCGTTTAACGTGTTTGCTTCCTTGTAAAATGCGATGTACATTTCGTAAATTTGTTTCCACACCTGCTTCTTCGGCTATTTGTCTTGCTGTGTCCTTAAAATTCGACGCAACACGCAAAATTGCACGATTATCACGTTCGGAAGTAACGCTAGGTCTTCCACTTCCTTTCGTTTTTCCATAAGCACTTGGATTTTTTAACACATTATATATCGCGCACCTACTTCCGTTTAATAATTTCGCAATTTTATTAATACTGTAGTTTTCCGAGCGCATTATTTATTTTTCGTTGTAATAAATGAATATCTGAATACGTTCGCAGTTGAACATTTAATGGTAGAAGTCACATGAGTGGAAAATAAGCAAATAGTCTTATACTTTTGTCGAAGCAATGTCAGTCCGTGTTCACATATCTTATATATATTAGTACACGTCAGAACACGTGAATACGTGTATCCTCAATACACGTCCAAAACCGTGATCTCTAGTTTAAAGCATTAAATAAATAATAATATCTTTGTTAGAAACGCTTGAGGTAATATGGCACCACCCCGGTGTTCGCGTTATCCTGGCTCCGAGTCCTCGGCAGCCAGGCACATCCGCTTTAAGCGTTTGCTAAAGATGTGAGCATCCCCATCGGTGTAATTGGATCTCAGCCGACTCTATAAATGTCGTGAATAATTGGTCGGGCTGTTAGGCTCCTCGCCTTTTCGAAAATCTCGTTAGACGGGTGCCGCAATTTCGTGTTCGGCGTGGCGCGGTGGCGGCAGCCAACGCGAGCTGGTAAACAAAATCCGCGCGCGTTCGTTCCTCTTTAAAGATTATCGCGCGCCCGAATCCGATCGCGGAAGAAAAATTTTATGAGGCGGAATAATTTTGCTTATTGCGCCGAAACCGTTCCAGAATCGATTCCGCGGCGGCTCTCAATGGAACAACAAACGCGGGAACGTGTCTATTAATATTAAAACGAGAGCACGACGCTGTAACGTACAATAATTCTTGTTCGACGGTGGTTCTCTGCTACCTTCGTTCGACTACCATAAAAATTTAGTGCCGGGAAAGTTGTTTCGTGACGAATGAAAATTGGAACGGTAGTCGGACAGTAAAACTACGATTATCCTGGTCTCGATAACAAATTCTTTGGAAATAAAACCTAGAAAAAGACACTCTACGTAAGTACTTACTGTGAATTCTCTGCGTATGTTGGATTTCTGTTAGGATTATTAGTAATCCTCTGGTTTTTATCACTGTACTGTGTATATTTCTGCACGATGAACATCTTTTTTCAATAAACATTCTTGCGTCACTTGCAAGAAACGGAAGTTCTATACGAAATTACTTCCGGGGACCAAAAATAACAGTTATTCTAATACTTTCTACGATAAAAATCATTAATAAAACGTTGATTAATATTGAAATTTAAGATAATCTATACATTATATAAAGAAAAAATTCGAGGAACAAAATTATTAAAAAATATCGATTTTTATACTTTTTGGTTACAAGTAACATTTATTAGTGTCCAAAAAATTGGATCGTCTTCGATAACTGTTATCGATGAAGTAAAACTGTTTCGATTGTTCAAAATTGTTATCGATGAGAGAAGTTCATTTTGATCACTCATAACAGTTATCTATGAGAGAAATTCATTTCGATCGGTCATAACCGTTAACAATGACAGAAATTTATTTGGATCGCTCATAACAGTTATCAATGAGAGAAATTTATTTCGATTGCTCATGAAAGTTATCAATGATAAAAATTTATTTCCACTGCTCATAACAGTTATCGATGACCGTATTTCGTTTCACTTCTTCGTAATAATTATTGATGAGAAAATTCATTTCGGTTGCTTATTTAATTATTGAGTTGTCCACTCTTTGTCGGATGGAGCAAGCCTGTGAAATTCATTGAGAAGGTTTCGTACAACCAGACGAATCAAAAAACCATAAGAACAACACAAAACCTGTTTGTTAACTGTCTTTGTTCACAGGCGGCTTTGTTCCACTCAGAAAAAACGAATCGGTATAGTGTTTATCAACACTAGCGTGTATAATTCACGCTGTGTCCGCAATTCAGGTTAGCGGTGAACGCGCCTTTTCTGTTCTAAAATTAACGCTAAATGATTTGCTATGTAATTTGTCAGGAGAAAATTTGGGAAAACTCATGTTTGTCACATTAAATTTTAATTGTAGCAATTGATTTTATGAATAAAAAATTTATGAAATAATTGATGTCTACCATTTAGAAGTTGTACTATTTAGTAATAACTATTACTAATTTCCTTCGTTAATAACTGTTATGAACGAGCGAAAAGAACTTCTCTCATTGATAACTGTTATAAGTAGACTGCGTATCTTTATGTAAAATAAAAAATGTTCGCATTGATTGCAGGGCACAGGAGCCAAATAAAAATTGTATTCTTATTTTGATTTGATCTTATCAAGCTGAAACTAATACCTTGTTGTCCTTAAATACTTTTGACATGTGCATTGATTTAAATTGTACGTGCCCATTTCGATCACTTATAACTTATAACTAGACTGCGGATTTTATGCATTTATGATAAAAATGGGTACGCACAACTTAAAGCAGTGGTCATATTAAAAATATTGAAGGATATCAGTGTATTAGTTTCAATATAATAAGATGATTAAATGATGAAACAATTTGTTGTTTGGCACCTGTGCCTAGCAAATAATGTAAACATTTTTTATTTTGCATAACGATCCGCAGTCTAGTTATAACAGATAGGGTTCCTGGTTACTTCGGATGATTAGATTAACTTTCAGATGTTAATGCGGTGGAACGTACACAATATTCTAGACTGTATAGATACAGCTATATACATCGACGTTGATCAGAACAATTTCGAAGCGTTAACCCCCAACAGAGAGAAATATTCTATTATCAAACTCACGAGACGTTCCCAACTATGGTACTCGAACTACTTTTATAGTCTATGAACTAAATAATACGTTATTTAGCAAAGCTGTAAATAATTATTCCAACGATTTCCAGCTTGTAAAACACAGAATATTACAGAATATTGCGTGAAAGAGAAAAATCATAGGGCGATATTATGCATAAATTAAGCTGCGATATAATGACTCTCAAGTTAAATATTTATTAATTTACTAATTGTTCTAATAGAGTCGCTAATGTTATTATATAATTATTCCAGTTATTTGGTATATTGTCCATTACAGTATCAGCGATCCGCCTCTAAGAAGACGGATTTCCGTACACGGGAACAACACTCTAATTCAATTCCGATTAGAAACTTCCAAGCATCGATTAGCGCTCGATATGTTTATTCAGCGACTGACAATCAATCGTCAACATTCATAATGAGTAATCGACAACTGTCTTTCACCAATCGATCAAATCAATCGCGGTTTTTACCAATCGATTCTTTTAATCACGGACATCGATCAATCGCTTAGAATAAAAACTCTAATCGATCAACGCCTAGGTCCGTTTTCAACAAAGCGATATTTGCGTTCACGGACAGCACAAACAGTTGCGAAATCGAACAGGCGCTTACCTTTAAAGAGCTTGCGTTGGTAAACCGTGAAATCTGACAAAAAGTGTTTCGCGTAAGTAAGCCCGGCGCTATAGCTCTAACAAGATTGCGTTTAAAATAACATTCGCCGAGAGAAAGAATCGTCGAACATGATTACACGGGCCGGAAGAAAAGTTGACGGTGTTGTCAATTAAAAGGAGGAATCGCCGGCGCAAAAAAAGAAAAAAGAAACAGTTTCTTCCGGCGCTGTATAATTACCGTTACAGTATGATGCAGCAGCAATTTGAACGAGGACACGCGCTGCAACAGAACTTCCCCGTCTCTTTCCCCTCGGTACCGAGGCCGAGGTCGAGACTGTGTCCGCTGAAATTTTGTGTTACGCGAGCGACGTCCATTAATGAAAATCGATTACCCATCAGGGCTGCTGCTTACACCGATGCGCGTCAAAAGCTCGTGTACGTATGTATGTGTGTATCTAGCCCCATCGGATAGAGCCACCGCGCCGACGACGGATATATGTGCCCGAGCTTATACACGTTAATCCCCGACATTCCAAGAGACACATTAGCTTAACGCAAAATAAGTCGGCTACTCGTTCACCGGGGATAGACCCCTCTTAGGAGGTACTAATCGATTCGGATAGAGAGACCGACGCACAGTACATTCTTAATGATGTTGTTTCTTTTTTTGTATCATGTATTTTGTTAAAAACTACTGAAAATATGATGATTTCTAATTAGTTCACCATGACTTTTATTGTATCGACCGAAAATACGTATTTGAACTCTTGCAAATTACTGTTTGAGAGGGTAATTTATTTAAATGATATAAGGAAGTTGCAAACACACAGCCTTACATAAATATATTCAGTTTTAATAAACTAAATATGTGCATGTAGAGAAATGCACTGAACAAGCTCTTCATTAACAATACTATACAGGGTGTCCCACATAACACTTTTCACGATTTTTCAAATTCTTGCGATAATCCGACAAAAAAATATTTCAAACAAAAATTGATCAATCTTCGATTGGCTATACATTGCAATAAAAACTAGAGGGATATGCTGCGACTGCTGTTGCGAGAGAGTTATTGGTACGCATGGCTAGTAGGGTCTACAGCTATTAATGTTTTTGTATATTTGGTGTGTGACTCTTGGAGAGTCACACAAAGAACTTCCCGATTCGTTAGTTGCAGTATATTATTTATTATCATTATGTAGTGTACATTTTAAGAAGATTTATACGTTTTCAGGGAAGTTCAATAGTTTTCTACTTATCAAAATGTTTGCTATATGACGTCGCATTAAACCAACATCGTATGCTCGTTGCTCGCTTGGTTCCCTGTTATAGCATAGTAATGTTGTAAAATAAATCGCAAATGCTCCACAATCAAACGCATTGTTTTGATATTGTACTCTGTGAAATATATACTTCTTCTTATATTTATAAAGGGCATGCAAATAATCTATTACATCATGGTTCAAATGATTAGCTTCTAAGAGTTAATCTAAGCTAGCTAGTCTAGCTCAGCAAGTTAATCTAGAGTTAGCAAAAAGAAGTTATAATTATAATATATATGTATATATACAGGGTGGGGCACCAGAAGCCAGAATTTTATTGCAATGTATAGCCAATCGAAGACTGATCAACTTTTGTTTAAAATATTTTTTGTCAGATTATCGCAAGTACTTGAAAAATCGTGAAAAGGCCACCTTCACTTTTTAAAATGATACTTCAAGGTCATCCGAACGTCAAGGTATACGAGCTCGTTGAATTCGTCTTGATACGGGCTATAATACTGTTAAGTCAAAAATCCAAAATGCCATTTAAAAAAATGAAGGTAACCTTGACAATACGAAAAAAAAGAAAAATTTCGAATTTTTTTTTATTGCAATGTATAGCCAATCGAAGACTGATCAACTTTTGTTTAATATATTTTTTGTCAGGTTATCGCAAGTATTTGAAAAATCGTGAAAAGTGTTATGTGGGACACATAATTTAATAATGTTAAGGCTTATTTTTCTTATGTTAAAAACAATAGTGATTCTGGGTTATGGAGGGATTGCTTTCAAGGTAAGAGTAAATACGCAATTTAAAAAAAATACTCAATTTCGGAATTAAATTCCCCTAAATGATCGAAACGTCACACTGTGCGATGCGAGAATGATCACTACACTTCCTAATTACAGAAGAACCTCGTTGCAACTTCGTTTATTACACGGATTCGTACAACGTCACTCGTTGCGTACCAACGATTCATAAACCTCGCGACAAAACTATAAGACACGCGTGACAGTGTTTGTACGAGTAGGTACATACTCGTAAAAAGTTCGAAGTTTAACACACGCGTTTGCTGTTCTAAGAAGTCTTGCATGTCAAGTGATGCAGGAGTACTTGTCCAAAGTTGACGTGTTGCATGTCTAAATAAAGCGGTGGCGAGTATGGTTCTCTTCAAACGATTTAGGAGACGAGTATAACATGATTCATGGAACTGTGAACGCCTACTAGACGAGAGTCATGGTAACGACACCGATAAAGAATGATTAGTGCTGGAAGTATTTCCCCGAAAGGTATCTATAATTAGAATGAACCTAAGGGAAAGATAAATGGTCGGAAAGCCAAGTATCGATTCACTCCCTATTTTGTATACATAGAGTGTAAAGAAATGTTTTGTCCTGGCTATTATAGGCGTATTCGACGTCTCTGGATCGGTGGAGATTTATGAAATAAATTAAAAATGACGATTCTAAATTCCAATGTACATGTTTTATAAGTTTTACTTGAGCGGATCTATGGTACATCGTATACAAAAGATATAAAACGACTGTTTGCGTTTCTTACACGGTAACCACAAGTGCATTCATCTCTTTGTCTACGAGTACCTCTGGCTGGCTTATGATAAAACAACGTCAGATCCTTGTTCCTTTACTTACAAAGTCTCGACCGCATGTACCAGCTCAAACTTTCAATTCCATTTCCTAAGACACTACCTGGTTCAGTTAACTCTGCTGCTACCTGCTACATTTTACTATAACTCCACAACGTTCCTTCTCCTCTGTCCAACTTCAAAAAAGCATCAGCAATACATGCACTCTATACTACCCACGTAATTTGTCATTCCATTTCCGTTAGCAACGCAGAATTTGATCTGTCCAATATGCAGAACAATATGTTAATAAAATTTCTAATTCGAAGTTAATTTTTAGTCTGTATCAATTTCGAAAAACTGGTATGTAATACTCAGAAATGTATTTCTTGTTCTGGTAATTCTAATCCAACACAAAAACATCCTGTAAACACGAGCCAAGTTCCTGCGACCGTAAAAAGTTGTGAGATCAAACAAAATACGGCCAAGTTCGTTAGCTTAGCAATACTATTTAATTCATCAATAACTGTTATAAGCGATCGAAATGAACTTCTCTCATTGATAACTATTATAAGTAGGCTGCGGAACTTTTTGCAAAATAAAAATTGTTTACATCAACTGCAACAAACAAGAGCCAAGTAATAATTGATTGCTTTGAGCAATCGAAACAGTTTTTCTTCATCGATAACAGTTATCGAAGAGGATCCAGTTTTATGGACACTAATAAATGTTAATTATAACCAAACAGTATAAAAAAGAAATCGATATTTTTTAATCATTTTGTGGTGTTGTTTGAATTCTGGATAAAAATCTTCTTTTGAGAGAGCTTTCTATAAAGTATTATTATTATTCGCGCGGTAGTATTATTATTTTCATTAGAAACATAAATGTGATACGCACGAATAAATATGTTCACGTTTAATCTTCCCGTAGTGTTTGCATGTAGGTCGGCAAAATTTAATTAAATTCTTCCTTCAAAAGTCACTCGGCAGCTCGGAAAATCTCGTCGATATTACGATTATTAAATTAAATAAAGCGAGATTAACGGTGGCTCAGTTTTGTTGTCGTTAGGGGCTCATTACTCCTTTAGAGGGCCGTCGAGATGTATTCGGAATTTTTTTCGTGCTGTCCTATAAATCAGCACGACTGTACAGTTGTAGTTTCCGGATTTGCCTCGACGACCCTGTATACTCAATGGCGAGGAAAAAGAACAAAGACGAAGGTGGGCGCTAGATACTCAAGATTTGAGCCAGGGTGGTGATGTCGGTGCGCACAGATTTATCGGTTTCTTGAATCATGGCGACGTGGCTGTCGGAGGCAGTCTAATTGATTTTTCTGTCCTCGGCTCTGCCCTGTTCAGAATTTTATAGCCTGGCGTGAAGCTTTTCGTTCGGCACGCCTCCTCCCAGAACGCTCCGTAACCCTTCTGGGACCATCCTCCTCGTTGCCAAAGAAATTTAACCAACCGTCTGCAGACACTTGCTTCCGGTGAAATATCGAAAGTTGCAGTAACGAATCGTTACCTCGAGCCTTCAAACGGAATTTCTCCTTCCAGCCGATGAAACGGAGAACAAATGCTTTCTGGCTGTAGATCGATACCACGCCACTGTGCGATTTGTTATTTTTTCGACGATCCTTGCCTCTTCCCAGTCGCATTCTGGATACAAAGAAAGCGTAGCAAATACCCCAGACCGTCAATTATCCGAACCAGTTGGGACCGATTGGGAACAATGTTCGGGGCAGGTTGATACAATACAATTATCTGCACACTGTGTACATGTTGCACAATTATGGTTAGATGTTTCAGGTTTCTTAGTTAACCATTCCTTATGATGTAATTTAAGTTGTGGAGTCGATTGGAGATTATCGATTGCGCAAACAACCGATAATAATTAATTTCGGTATGTGTAGCTTCATTCCTGAAGCTTCGGAGCGTATCGAAAAATACACTAACAGCCGATGCCAAGATACATTCGATGCAAACCGATGTAATTAAAAAGTGAAATAATGTCTACAAACATGCAGAAGTCGAAATTGATCCCCTTCGATGAATAGTAATTACATTCGTATAATAATGAACGCACATCCGAATTTATAGAACACACATCGAATGCTTTCAGTTTAATGTTTTCAAAATAATTTTCATTTGGAAACTCCAATTTTCAGCCGAGAAAGAACACGTTCCACTCATTAGGAAATTTGATAATGCTGCAGAATGTATTTACGAACGTATCGTCCATTATACAATTTCGTTTATAACAACAATATTAACAGCTAACATATTGTCTCGTTATCTTCTGTTTTCGAGAAAGATTGCTTTGAAGAAAGTAGAAAAATGGAAATCGTTGGCAATGTAAATTCGTATCATTTCACACGAATCAGTTTCATCGCGGTGAACGTGATTGGATTGCACGTTATTATTGTAAAATTGCATATGACAATTCCTCGAATAAAATCTCGTCGGCAACTGTGAATACTTGTGAAGCGCAATCCTCGAATTATTCTGTGATAACTGTTCGGCCGACGTTCTATTGGGTTTCGAAGGTGAATTGGTTCAGTGATTAAAAGATTTAGCAAAAGTTAAAATTGAAACGAGGTCTTTGAAGCGGGAATCAAAGCCGCTCGATCTGTTACGAGTACACGTTTTCAATCCGACCTACTGCACATTGATTGTGGGATTATCATCGCTAAGGAAAAAATGATCCGATCGAAAACGTAACCTTCGCTTCGGTTCGAATGAGTTTCATGCTTCGAATAAATGTAGAATTCAGTGAATCGCGAAGCGTCACGTTTCTTCTCTGCAAACATATTTCTTTCTTTTTTTCAAAGCCATGTTCCTCAAAAACTGTGCGTATAGGAGAAAAATTAAGGACAGATTTGGAATCAGCGCAAAAACTCTCTATAATATTGAAATAAAAAAGAACTTATTGTTAATTTTATAAAATTACTTACTTAAAAACTATGTGGCTTTATAGAAATTTCGCAGTTTATTTTATATAAAATTATATAGTTACGTATATTTTTTTCAATACATATTATTTCTATTATTTCAATCGATATACGTATACAGTGGCGCTCACGAAAGTATTTGAACGCCCTTTAAGACAGAATAACTTTTTTATAATTGTACCAAACGACCTGATTTTTTATAATCAATTAGAAGAATACTTTCTTGAGCCACTGTATGTGTTTCTAATACGCCTAAAATGAAAAATCATACTTAAATTTATCATATGTACAGAATAATTATAAGATATTACCAAAAAACGTGGTGGCTTTATGGAAATTTCGGGCACTGCAGTAGTTTGGGAATGCTGATTTTAAAACTTTTTGGTAAATGTCATTTTGATCAATTAGAGTGATAGTCGGTTTCGGAAGAAGTTTGGGTAATCAATGCTCTTGCGAATTCCCTCGCAGAGGTATCACTAAATACGTCGAATTTCGAACTTCATTTTGTAGGACTTTGTTTCAAGAGTTTCTTGAGGAAGGGACTAACGTAAACAGAAGGGTGATTAAGCCGATATAACAGAAGTTCGAAAGTTCGGGTCTTAGTTTGGTACGTTTCCTATTTTCTTTCTTTCTACTCACCGGCTCGTATAAGCTTAAAGAGTCAAGACTCTTTGGTGATTAGTAGAACATGTGCTGATTACAGTAAAACGGTTTGCTGTGTCGTATAAACCAAGCTGATTGCAAAACTTCCGTTCTTATTCCATCTGAATATAAATTTAGTTCTGATCGTATATCACTTGCAAATTGATATTTTCGTGAACGAATATTAACGAGATTTTTACCTTATTTCTAGCACAAAGAGTTTTCCAGGCGCTGATATTAATGTTGTTCTTATTCTATTCGTAAACAATTTTTCCACGTAATATTTTTTCAATTTATTATCCAAATCTGTTCTCGTTTCCACTTATTCTACCTTTGAGTATTATTTTTACTCCTAAAAATTAATATCATTTGATCAAAATATACATACACGAAAGCTTTTTATCAATTTTTTATAGTTTTGATTATGTTTCGAAACCGATGCTCCAAAATTCAATATCCAATATTTAAAATGGAAGAAATTCCCTTTAGACATATGTTTGCAAATTTTTCATTTTGATGGAAACAATGGAACAATTGGAGAAATGTTCAACCACCTTTTTACAACATTTCCAAAATTTTATTTAATCGACAATGATTGGGAATTGATTTAAATGATCCGACATTTGTTAGAGTATTTCAATCTATTTCACAATTCGATTAATTTATATTCTTTCTGTGAGTCAATGTTTGAACGAAACTTGAAGGTTTAATTTCAAACTTAATTGATGTCTACATTTCGATGTCTACCTTTATGCGTTTAGCGAATTTGCAAATTACATACATTTCAATTTGTACTCTTCCTCACTCCGGGCGATGAGGCGGCGACTACTTAGTTCTCTGATCAATAGATAAGGAAGAGCATTTGCTCCTCCAATCCATTTAGTTAGTATTTGGTAGGTAACTAAAGTCTTTCTTCGTTACTTCCGCTTAAATGTTTCGGAATATAATTTTAGAATTCAACGAATGAATAAACGCACCATTTCAATAAAATAATTGAATTCTTAACTCGGAGTTGCAAACTTTATGCAAACTCTCTCAATACATTTCAAACAAATCTTGTAGATCATAAAAGCAGTTGTGTACAAAATTGTATTAACTCTTCCATGTTATTGCAGCATGAATGAATTATTACATTAATGTAAAGACAGGCTGCTGTTTACAGTACTGAACTCAAAATTTGTTCCTTTCTCCTATAAATTATGATGTATTTGGTATGTAATCCAGTAGATTTGTACCCGGAGAACCTGAAGATCGAAGTTTCGATCCTGTAGGATCAATGGTTCAGGAGTTATGGTTGATTAAAGTTGAGCATTTTCGATGAATAAGGGCGCCGCCATATTGGTTTGTAGTGACGGTCGCACGCCGCTTACTGAGTTGGTTAGGATAAGGTCGAGGGAGGGGCGGCAAGGTAAGCGGTTCGCGGTCGTCACTACAAACCAATATGGCGGCGTCCTTACCTGTCAAAAACACTGAAAAATACATGACTTTAAGCAAGCATAACTCCTGAACCATTGATCTTACAGGATCGAAACTTCGATCTGCATCCGCGCCGGGTACAAATCTACTGGATTACATACCAAATACATCATAATTTATAGGGGAAAGGTACTAATTTTGAATTCGATGAAGTAAAGGGTACCCTAAAGATACGGTGATCGATGAAAAGAAACTAGTTCAGAAGAATCGGTCTTCTACGAGAACGAATGAACTGAATTCTGTTTTTCAAAGATGTTCCATATAATTTCATCAGAATGTGTGCAACCTAATTGAAGAATTAATAACATATTCGCGGAAATTGCCGTTTAAAACGAATTTAAATTCAAGCTTGACACGATGACACTGGCGTCTCTGATAAATATCGCAGATTATTGAGCATGCGATAAAATTATCAAATTTAAAATATGTCCGTCGCACGAGACACAATTTAAACTATCGGATTGGAATAAAGCCTAGAGCACATTATCCATTTTATGATCATAAATTTCCATATTGCGTAACATGAATATTCAAACAAGCTGTATGTGCATTACGTCAAACCTGTATATACATTTTTGATGCACTATAACATATACATATTGAGCCCGATCGTGATAAATTATCACCGATAAAGCAAGATCGCGGCTTGCGTGTGCACATCAACACTTATCACGTTCAATAATTATTCGAAAGTAACTATGGCGAATTTTGGATTAAACAGACCTTATAATCATTATTTAATAACACCCTTCATTGATCGACAAACGTACATTAATAGAATGTGATTATCGATTTATCGTGCATGTAAATGTACAAACATAATGAAGAGCACACACGTATATTTTTTAGCTCAAGTTAGAATCTTTACAAAGAAACTAATTCGTATAAAATAATATATTACAATAGTGTATTAAATAAAATAAATGGTATATATGAACTTATAATTAGTTGAAATCTTTTTAAAGAACTGAATTTGTTACAATTTTGTACCTTTCGAGGTAAATATAGAGGTGAAACGTGTATATTGAATAAATATGCACAGTCAGTGTGTGCGTCGTTGAAACCAGAGAAGTAAATCAACGAGCACGAATTAAGTATAATTATTGACAGTCGGCGTGATTAAAACCGGCATTGCAAGTTGTCCGGTTCGCGCAGTTCGGCGTAGCTTCATTTCACAGAAGACACCGTTGGTAATTTATGAAAATTATTCGGCACGTTTAACTTTATTCACTGATGCTGGACCAATATTCGACACGAACGGCCCCCCGTTATCAGAAACCGCCAGAAATCTATAGCGAGGATTTTATAATCGTTCGGCATAATCTCATTCATTATGGAACACATTCAACGCGGATGTTCTTTCGCAACAGAGCCGGACAAAATTTGCGCCCCGCAACATTTAAATTTAAAATCCGAATTTAAAGCCGCGGCCAGATAAATATCTATAAACGTTTGAATAATAAAAATCCCGGGGAAAAACCCCGGCCGGCATCGCGGGAACGCGAAAAATAAGCACCGCCAGCCTCTGAATGCGAAATCGAGAAAATGTGGAAAGGAACTGAGCTGTCTCCGACCTCGTCGAGGAAATTACTTATCCACTTTAACCAGTTCTATTCTAGCCAGTAATACAGGAAAAATATGAGGAACATTGCGGGGTACAGAGCATTTTTCGATTAATATTCTTAAACGACTAACTTTCACTGGGCAGATTGTTTTCAATAAGCGACATTTAACTACAGAACGATGATTGGAGATTACGACTGACTACAAAGAATTACACTCCGGGACAAAAAGATAGCACATCATCTGTTTTGACTCATTCGATACATTAAACCAGTGTTTCCCAAAGTGGGGTCACGCCCCACAGGCAGTGCTGGGATATTGTACGCATGTTAAACATTCATATTTGAAAACCGGAAAAAAATTTGCGAAATTATGCGGGGTGATTAAGATACCCCATTTTAGCCCAACTTTGTACTTTACTGGCGTTAAAATCGTCGCGCATGCGCGAAAAAACCGTGCAATATTCCAACACTGCCCACAGGGAGCAATTTGGAAATTGACTCGTCCAGAGATTAAGTTATACAGTAAATCCTCCACTGTAGTAATCTGACATCGGCTCGGGTATATCGGTGTGAACCACAACTAATGCAACGCGGAGAGTCGCAGTCGCCGGCACAGATCAAAGGCCCAAGCGTCCCCTCACAATATAATACCAATATAAAAATTTGTTTATTCTTACTTATTTTTTTAGGAAACTTTCACTAATATATTTGTGGCATTTTTCTGATTAGAATAATACCAAACACGATATAATTTCAACTGTATTTAGTGGTTTAATTGACGATGAAAGTTTCGGGCGCAAGGAAGGACAGCGCATGGGAATGAAAGAGACGCGGAGAGTCGGCTGCGCGTGATCTCTCTTTACACGCGCTGTCTTCTTCTACGTTCAGCCCGGCCTTTGAAGCTCAAAAAAATATTGTCCGTCAACGAACTTTGCAAACGGACCTCCCCGAGACTTTTGCGACTATTGCGATTTACTGTAAAGTAATCGAATATCTAACTGCAACCAAATGTGCAAGAAAACTATTGTGTTACCATTTCCAACTTCATATTTAGCTAAATGTAGATTTAGTGCCATAAATGATTTGCTGCTAAAAAAATTAATCGGCTGGACATAACACAACGGAGAGACTTGAGACTGAAGCTAACTACATTGGAACCTAACATAAAATCACCTTGCAGCAAGCATCAAGCGCAAGGATCTCGCTAAATGTAAATAATAAATAATTACTAATAATTAAAGTAATATGTAGCCAAATCTTTCATTTAAATTATTTCGTACTTGAACTTTTAGTACTGTTATTGTACTTTTAGAGAACTGAGTTTCCTCAACAATTGCCTAGTGATTTCTTTCTTAAACCGATCATTTAAGTTTCTCCATTGAACAATTCAATTTTTGAATATTAAAAATTATATGTATATGTTACACAGGGGGCATAAGAATTTTAGAAGAGCTTAGGTGGGTCATGGCACTAAAATGGTTGGAACACACTGTGGATTGAACTGAAAAAATGAATATTTTAATATGTTAACATATTCTGACATGCCTGTACGTACAATGTACTATCATCCACCATATTTACTTCATAGATGCCGAAGAGTTATTATGAGCTTGTTAAAAAATCCTGAAAGTTACGGGGAAAAGAAGAATTCTGGGCGTTCACAATTTTTAACTGCACGGGAAAAACGTGGAACATTGAGAACAACATCAAATTCACGAGGATGACTGCAAGAAAAGCATATAAATATGAGGACAAAGCGGCGAAGAGTTATATTTACTGACGAAGAAAGATTGAATTTGAATGGTCCAGACGACGTAGACTATCAGAATTTGAATGAAGAACAGCAATTTTTAAGTCGTCGCCAAATGGAAGGCGGCTGTGTGATAATTTAGGTCGATATTGGATATTGGAGTAAAACAGAAATCAAATTTATAAAAGGACGAATGAATAGTGCACGGTATATTGAAATAATAAATGAACAACTAAACACTTATGCTGTAAGAATAGCTGCAAAAACGGTCAAGAAATACTTTCCTCTAAAAATTATTCGTGTTTTGGAGTGGCCAGCAAGATCTCCAACGTCAACATGATTGAAAATTGTCGGGGACATCTTGCCAGAGCTGTGTACCAAAATGGCAGACAATTCCAAAATATTAACGATCTAAAGTAGAGCATTTTGGACAAATGGGAGATTATTATCCAAAACAGTATTAAAAAATTGTATAAATATTTACCAAACCGAATGATTAAAGAGGTAAACTTTACTTTATCGGACTCAAAATTAGTACCTTTCTCCTACGAATTATGACGTATTTGGTATATAATCAAGTAGATTTGTACCCGGCGCAGATGCAGATCGAAGTTTCGATCCTCTAGGATCAATAATTGAGAAGTTATGGTCGCTTATAGTTTAGCATTTTGTAGTGTTTTTGACAGCTAAGGGCACCGCTATATTGGTTTGTAGTGACGACCGCGAGCAGCTTACCTTGCCGCCCCCCCCCGTCGACCTAATCCTAACCAACTCAGTAAGTGGCGTGCGACCGTTACTACACTCCAATATGGCGGCGCCGTTACCTGTCAAAAACACTGAAAAATGCACAACTTTAAGCAAGCATAACTCCTGCACCATTGGTCCTACAGGATCGAAACTTCGATCTGCATCCGTGACGGGTATTTACAAATGTACTGGATTACATACCAAATACATCATAATTCGTGGGAGAAAGGTACTAATTTTGTGTCCGGTAAAGTAAGCAGCAGCCGATTAAAGTTGTTAGCTGTAAAGGAGGTCTTACAAAATATTGAGCATTGATTTTTATCGACTAATTCTGTTATATTTCAAGTTTTTCGTTAAGTGTGCTATCATTTTGTGCCTTTATATTTATACCGTTATATTTAATGAAGCTTCGTTTCATTTCATTCATATACGCTAAGAAAGACGCATTAAAAATATGTGTGTAAATAAACTTGAATTTCTAATGTTTAATAAACAGAAATTTTATATTACTTTCAAAGTGTGCTATCTTTTCGTCCCGGAGTGTAAGCTACTTCCCCCTAAATGCGCCAATTGTTTAAGGACTGAAACAGTGTTTCGGTAGCGTCCTTTGAAATATTTCGCTCGGTACCGTCTACAACCCGAAGGGCCACATATTGTCTTGCGATGCGGAAGTCAAGTAACTAGACAACCGATGCGATACGTCAATGTTGGCCATAGACAGTCGTTAGCGTTGAAAAGAAAAACTATAAAACCGGTGGTAGCATGACTCAACCTGAGAAGCTCCGTACGATAGCGGAATCCACATCGAGTGGGGGTTCATGCATGAGGCTTTAAACATTGTCGTTGAACTGTGAGTAATCGATACGCTTGTCAGTGTAAAAGTCATAATTCACGGATACCGAAGTGCCGGTGCAAGGGTGTACGCAGGAAAGATGCGCGCATACCTCCGCAAACAACGAGACCAGCTCGCTTGTGGGTTCACAACAGGCCTGGAAGTGGCTCCATTTATCGAAGACTCTGCGACTGCACTCGCCGCGCGCCGCCGCCGCCCGTAAGGTGATGTCTCTCCAAAGAAAATTGGACAGGGTTGAACGAGCACGTTTCCCCGGTTTCAAAGTCCCGGTACCTTCTGTTTTCATCTTTACCTCGTTCCTTTCAATCCACGCTCTTAGCCGATTCCTGGTCTCAAGCCATGGCTATTACCGGGGTAAATCACCCCGACTATCTAAAAATGTGCCGTTTTCGGGAATATTTTGCAAGGACAATCAACGAGAGAAAAATTCACACAAGGGCCGAGCAACGTATTTTACAAAGGACAAAGTTGTTCGAGATATCACGCTGTACAACATATTTCAATTTCATAAAAATCGGAGAGGAAGTGCCCTAATTACTAGACTGCGTGCACGCGTATTTCCCCATTATTTCAAAACATAAAGACCACATTAAATATGTCGTTGGATCCGTCTTGGCGTCAGCTATAACATTATTGAGTAAAAAATATATATAAGTAGTTATAAGTAAATAATTAAAAAGACCACAATTTAAAAAAAAGAAAAGAATTATTGAAACTGTTTGTATTGTGTGAGAGAGATTTGTGGAAGACTGAGTACTGATTACATTTTGTAGGAAACATTTTTTGTCACACCACCGGAAATGTCTTAAAACTCGTGTAAACTAAATTGTAGTACTCCTTCGTACTTTGGCCACGATTTCGATCAAACTCACCACTGTGCGCGTGTGACGCGACGCTTTAAACTATCATAACTTCCGAGTCTGGATTAGTTAGGAACTGAATTTTGCACGATCTTTCGGAGGAGATCTTGCCGCAAATATTCCACTTTGTTAGAATACACGAATCGACACGAATGACAACTTTATCCCTTGTCAAAGGTGAAAAACATTGACGATTCTCCTTAGTTGACTAAATATTTTTTTTTATAATAAACTATGAACGATGATGTATTTAGCGTTTAGTTCCTGGTGCGTTCTCAACATAGATATACATTCTTCATATAAACAAAAATTGGGCACATAATCTTCAATATGTTTCCCAGGACATCATTATGAAGAAAATCGAGTCTGAGAAAATTTGATCTTTGAGCGCTTATTGTAACGAGAGTTTTTAATGGACATTTAAGAAACATTATACATTCGTTAAAAATCGATATGAGGACACGTTCCAAGACACAGAGGTTACATAAAAATTTCTTTCTTCTTTTAGTTATTTTATTGAACTGAAACGAATACGCTGATGTTCTTAAATTTTCTAAATATGTCCTCTGCTTTAAATTGTACGCACCAATTTTTCTTATAAACGCATAAAATCCGCCACCGTGTACGTTCAAGATCACTTCTACTCGAAGAAAATGTAAAATACATGAATTTCTTGAACGTTCAAAAGCAGGATGCCGCTTTAAATAGAAAAATGATAAAGTGGACGGTTACATCGTTTTTTTTTTCTCCTACTCGTTGCACACCATGATTAAAAGTTGGTGAACTGTATGAATTTTGTATTAACTTCGTCGCTCCGAGCACATGTACACCGTTTCTTCCGTTGATTCGCGAAGGCAAACCGAGCGACCCAATTGTTCTGACTAGCGTAAAGAGGAATTGTTCTCCGAAACAACAATATTTTACTTTCACCGAATGCACGTGTGCGAGGTTGAAAAAAAAGGGTCGGCTAAGCACGGAACGGTCGGAAAAAGGGGAAATGAATTCAGATGGACCAGAACTTCGGAAATACGATGGAATTTTAAATTAAAAAAATTTGAAGCGTTCCCACAGCGCTGGTTTACGTTCGAGTTCATCGCGAAACGAAGATAACGGTTTCGGGAATATTTGCTCGGGGAAGTTTTGCTCCTTTAAATAAAACGACAAGATCAGGAACAATTAATACAAAAGAAAAAAAATGAAGCGACAACAAGATCAGGAACAACTAATCCAAAAAAAATAATGAAGCAACAACAAGATCAGAAACAACTAATACGAAAAAAAAAACAATGAAGCTACAACAAGATCAGGAAGAACTAATACAAAAAAAATCATAGAAAAATTGTCATTTCGAATACAATGAAAGATCAAAATTTGCGACGCAAAGAAGGAGAGCGTATGCGGGAAATGCTATGAAGTATGTCTCTTTCTTTCGCATACGCTCTCCTTTGCGCCGCAAATTTTGATCGTTCATTATTTTTTAAATGAAAATTTTTCTATGATTTTTTTTTGTATTAGTTGTTCCTGATCTTGTTGTCGCTTCATTACTTTTTTGTATTAGTTGTTCCTGATCTTGTTGTCGCTTCATTATTTTTTTTTCGTATTAATTGTTCTTGATCTTGTTGTCGCTTCATTAGGATTATTTACCATTTCCAATCTTAATTTACTTCTAAACATTACTATACTGCAAGAAGTTTCACTTCTGCCGCGCGTGGTTTTTTTGAAAAAATCGAAAGTCATGTGGTTGGACATACCCTATATGTGTTGGATTGAGCCTTTCGAAAATTTCGTTATTTTTACGGTAGGACGCGCCGTTCCCGAGATACAGCCGTTTTTTATTTTTCTCCGTTTATTTTCCGTTTAAATTTCCGCGCCACTCGACTTTCGACTTCCGTCACATCGACTTCCGCAACATCGCTCCGTAAAATCGACTCCCATAACATCAGAAAATCGTAACCCTCAGTAAAGAAGTTTCACTTCAAAAATCCTGAATTATAATTGAATGAAAATGTGTCAGATTCAGGGAACAAACTTCAGCTGCGCTGTCTTCCCTACGAGTAAACATCCCGTCTTTTTAACAGATGTTTATTAAATGCTTGACTACCAATTTTTCTGCATTTTATAGCACGGAAAAGTTCCCGAGACGCAAGAGGGAAACTTTCATAGAAGTTCATAAAATTATTCCTCTCCTCTCTCACGTATTGACTCTTCGAATTTTCCTGTGAAGATGGAAAGTTGTACAAGCACACGGAGATCGAAAATTGCAATTTTCATTTCGTATCTAGAATTGATGGAATGACTGTTCGGAATCGAAGGAGTGCAGAACGGTTTCGTTGAAATTCAATTATTATTTTAAAAATCGAATCTTTCTTTAGTCGTCTCCTGTTCGCTGTATCCTTTGTTCCAAGCTTCGAAAGCCATCCTCGGTTGCTTGAAACAGGATACCACAATAATACTTTGAGTAACACTATCCCAAAGTGATCGGGAGGAGCTTCTTCGTTATGCCCAGTAAATGCTGCCCGAAAATGTTAAGTAGTCGCATGTATTTCGAGGACGAAATAAAAGCAATAATTTATACAAACGACCCGTTAATAATTTTAAGAAAGCTTACGACCATACTGGCGTCGAAACCATTCTTCTCCGACGTCGATTAGCTCGCATTTTGGCAAAGGATGCTGTACCAGTTGATATGCACGGAAGTAATTCCTCCATTCGTCGAGCAGAAATTTTCATTTTACTCAGGAGATATGGAAAAGTATAGTCTCCGTTGTTGCGGATAAGAACATTGACTGATGACTCTGTGGCAACTGGCAAGTCAGCGTTGTGTAAATACGTGCAGTTTGGATTCGCAACAGCAACTATTTATGCACGGGATAGTCTGAATGTCGTTCGAGAAACGATATTAGTACGCGGATACTATTATAGTACATCTACGGATCCTCTCTCATTTCCCGTGGATGAGAGTTGCATTATTCCGAGACGCTCTTTTCACTGTTACTGGCAAAATGCCGAGTGTAAATAATGGCTGAACATCAGTGGACGACGTTTTCCCCGACACTTCGTTCATTCCGTTAATTTTATCATTGTTGTCACGATTAAGTAGGACACTCTTACCAAGAGGTTTCCATCAAACCTGTCTTTGCTCCCCGAAATTATAAAATGGACAAAATGAGATCTCGTTTGATTAAGTATTCGCTGTGTACGAAGTAGATTAAATGTTAAGAGTCTACTCTGTAATTAATCACTGCTAGACCGGTCGTTCAAACGTGTGTGAAATTGATGGACTTATATCATGGAATAAATTCCGTGATCAGAAATAAAGTAGAGACTGCGAAATATTGAATATCAAACAGGGACTAAAAATAAAGGTAGGTAATTTAAGATAATCCACTCAAAATATAAAGAAAAAAATTCGAAGAACAAAATGGTTATAAACTATCGATTTTTATATACTTTTTGGTTACAAGTAACAGTTACAGAAAAACTGAATACTCCTCGATAACTGTTATCGATGAAGAAAAACTGTTCCGATTGCTCAAAGCAGTTATCAATGAGAGAAGTTTATTTCGATCGCTCATAACTAGACTGCGGATTTTAAAAAATGGGTACGTACAATTTAAAACAATGGAGGTATGGCCTTAAGGCCACCAGTGTATTAGTTTCACCTGAATAAGATAATTAAATGAAGAATGAAATTGTGATTAGGCTCCTGTATCTTGCAATCAATGCAAACATTTTTTATTTTGCATAAAGATCCGCAGTCTACTCATACCAGTTATCAATGAGAGAAGTTCAGTTTGATCACTCATTACAGGTATCAATGAGAAATATTTATTTCGATCGCTCATAACAATTATCGATGAGAGAAATTTATTTTGATCACTCATACCAGTTATCAATGAGAAAAATTTACTTCGATCGCTCATAACAGTTATCGATGATCGAATTTCTTTTCACTTGTTCATAATAATTATTGATGAGAAAATTCATTTCGGTTGCTTATTTAATTATTGAGTTGTCTACTCTTTTTCGGGTGGAGCAACCCTGTGAAATTCATTGAGAAGGTTTCGTGCAACAAGACGAATCAATAGACCACAAGAACAACGCAAAATCTGTTTGTTGACTGTCTTTGTTCACGGACGACACTGTTCCACTCAGGAAAAACGTATCGGTATAGACGAAAATATTATAGATTGCTGAACGATTAATATAACTTACAGTATGTTACAGACGCAAAATTTCTCTTGAAAATGATCCACACTTGGATCGAAACGTTGGGAACAATTTAAATTGCAAGATTGTTTAGTATTGACATTTGATCGAACCTGTGGCGCCCTGAAATAATTAAATTGTCTATTATAGATTAATGGGAAAATCAAAAATATAGACTGCCGTATTTATCGAAACTAGCGTGCATAATTCACGCTGTGCCCGCAACTCAGGTTAGCGTTGAGTGAGCCCTTTCTGCTCTAAAATTAACGCTAAATGATTTGCGGTGTAATTTGTCAGGACAAAATTTGGGAAAACTCATGTTTGTCACATTAAATTTTGATTGTAGCAATTAATTTTATGAATAAAAAATTTACGAAATAATTGATTGTCTACCATTTGAAAGTTGTACTATTTAATAATAACTTATTACAAATTTCCTTCATCAATAACTGTTATGAGCGATCGTAATAAATTTCTCGTTTCGCTAACTGTTATCAGTGATCGAAATAAAATTCTCTCATTAGTAACTGTTATAAGTGATCGAAATGAATTTCTCCCATCGATAACTGTTATGAGTGGACTGCGGATTTTATGCATTTATGACAAAAAATAGGCACGTACAATTTGGAGCAGTGGAGATGTTAAAAATATTTAAGGACATCAATGTATTAGTTTCAGCTTAATAGGACAATTAAAAGAAGAACACAATTTTCATTTGGCTCCTGTGTCCTGCAATCTGTGCGAACATTTTCTATTTCGCATAAAGATCCAGTCTAGTTATGAGTGATCGCAAAAAATTTCTCTCATTGATAACTGTTATAAGTGATATCATTTACCAAAAAGAGAAAAAATTTTCGAGTACTTATAATCCTTATTTGTAACCAATACGATTTTAGTTAATCGAATACTTGTTATTCCATGACTTTTTTCTTTTTGGTGATAACAGCTAGGGTCCCTGATATCAAACAATACAAAACTGATAAGTTCTGTGCTGTTTGAAATCGATACTAATCGAGGAGGATCATGCCCGGTACTAGCATCGTGACCAATAGACGGATATGATGCCTCGAAATTCCTGCAATCAATTCGTGGTATTGAGTCAAAGAGCTCTTTGTGTCCGATGTCTTTCATGTAGAAGCTGGGCGGACAAAGACAAACTTTTAGTCATCTCGTTACACGAAATTATCAAAGGGCAGCGAGCGAGAGAGAGAGAGAGAGAGAGAGAGAGAGAGAGAGAGAGAGAGAGAG
>CM052313.1:20133028-20220719 GCA_028455605.1 Lasioglossum malachurum
GAAATTGAAGTCGTTTGATCCATTCATAAAAAAGTTATTCTGTGTGTGTGATTTAAAGTGTGTGTGATCAGTTTTGCTCCAAACCGTACATTAAGAGGTAGTTGAAGGCCTATACAGTTGAAGGATTATACAATTCGCATTGCCATATTATGTGGTCAAGGGTTTCGCAGCCCTGATTGCATTTGCACTGACTGTCATTGGTAATACCTACCCTCGCTAGTGAAGCAGCTAGGTTATAGTGATCGGCACGCGTTCTGTTAACCGTAACGATAAAGCTTCCCCCAAGTGTAAAATGGGCGACCCAGGGTACTGAGCTTTCATTAAAAAAATTTTGAAACAATTTTTTTCCCTTAAAGAGTCCTTGACTTTTTATGACTTCCAAAGTACGCTCTTCAGCTTGTTTTTTAAACTTTTGAAATAAATCAGTGTAGGGAACCGCAGGAATATTTACAGTGTTCATTGACGTTGCCGATTTAGCTGCCCTGTCCGCATTTTCATTGCCTTGAATTCCAAAATGCGATGGTATCCAAAACTTTTATGGTCATCGTTAATCAACAAATTGTGTTTTCTTTTAATTACAAGGATGTATGGGTTAGTTTTAATATCAATTTTGGAGCTTTCCAAAGCCATGAACGCACTGAGAAAGTCTTAAAATATGAGAAAACTGAGATGTGGATGTTCCAGAGCAATATCGAAAGCATCATTTAGAGCAGCGATGAGCAACCTTTTTTTAAAACGGGCCAGCTATAAATTTAAAAATGTTTTGCGGGCCGCATGTAAGAAACTTATGATAACACAAACACTGAATGATGAAATTAAATTATCTATTAACAAAATAAACCTAGTATAAAAAATTACAAAATAAAACACTCATTAATAGAAATACTATTTGAAAAACGGCGAAAGATAAATGTGTCTTTTGTAGAACAGTGGGACTAGAGTTTAGAGCAATACATTCTGCGGTGTACACAGATGCAGATGGGTTAATGGAGCGAGTTATTTCAAGGGTAAGTTCAGGTGTTGGATTGCGCGCTACCATGTGAATTGGTCGGTTACCGGACGGTTGGGAGACTGACATGAATCGGGCTGCGTACCGATGGTAGAGTGGGGAAGGAAGAGTCTTCTTCTTGCAGTGAGAGTCTCAAGATGGCCGCAAGGCACGCGTACGTTCAATGAACCGTTGTGTTAAAGTAAAGTGTCTCCTCGTTCATTTTGAACCCGTCCTACCCTAAAACATCAGGGCAGATACAAGTCGAACCAACACAGTTGGCCCCAGAAATAGTACTGCCGTCCGTGTAAATAGTGGAGCAGTCACTGATCCCAAATGCATCCTGAAGAAAGTTCTGGGTGTTATTTGTGATTTTTATATCAGTACCCAATTCGCTGTAAAGTGGGATTGAAGTTATAAAGGTTTTATAATCGTGATAATAGATATTAGTTTCAGGAATGTCGGATGTATTGTTATCTAGAGCAGACGTGAGGTATTTACAGAGCAATCTGCGTTGTCTCGAGGTCTTTTTGCTTTTGTACAATTTATAATAGGTTTTGATGGCCCCGAAGGTGAGAGAATTTCGATTTGTTAGGATCCTGGCCATGAAACGGTAACATAGCTGGGAAGCATGCTCTTTAATCAGAGACAATTTTGATTCTTCTAGCAGGATATTAAGTGGAGTAGTTCTACGGAAGCCTAAGGCAAGCCTAATCGCGGTATTTTGAATGCTTTCTAGTTTTGCAGTCAGGAATTTTTGATAGGGGGAAAAGATAAAGGAGCCGTAATCTATAACGGAGCGAATGAAGCTTTTGTATAGCGTGATAAGTGTTACAGAATCGGAGCCCTTCCATGTACCACGAAGATATTTGATAATATTGAGATCTCTGGAACATTTATTTATGACGAAATCAATATGCATTTTAAACAGAAGTCTATAGTCAAAGACGATCCCTAGAAAGCGAACAGATTCGCTAGAGACTATGCCGCAATTTCGGAGTTTAATTTGTGTAATTAGTTTGGTTTTATGCGGAGTGAGAGCTTTATGGAGATTTTTGCTGATTATGGAATTTATATTTCGCGTCTTATGCACTCATGCACATATTAAGAAAGAAAATGAATTTCTATTTAATTCCAGTTTGTTGCAACTCGTGAAAACAAGTTTGGACCTATTTTTATAACATGTAAAACATTTATTTTGCGTTTCGGGTTTATATTTTCCTAAGGAATTATTTCCCTCGTGTTTATATTGACACACGAAGAACGACTGCGAATAAAACTTCCAACAAACCTTCTATCGTTTACAAACTACGTAAGTGTCCACACGAATTCGATAATACTGTATCAACAGTATGGAGCTTTCTCTCTCTATGCTAGTTTGCTTGCAAAATATTGAATGCATAATTCATAACTCCCTTTGCTTCAGGAAATGAAGAGTTAATATTTCTGTCGTATATAGATACAATAAATTTTTTTCTTTAAACTCAACGTTGTTAATTTGATTTTAAAACCTCCATTTGGTGGTTGTACATCTTTAACAAGCATTCAAATAAAAATCCATGAAATATCATATGCTCCTTTCCGAAATACCTTTCGACTATACATTTTACCAATTTAATTTGTAGGATCATTTCTTGATAATTTCGCAATAAATTCACCATCTTTGTTACAATATTTTTTTTATAGATTGAAATGGAACTTTTAGATTACGTTGTATTCGAAGTTCGTAGCTGGCCACATATAAAACCGAATATTGCATTTATTACGAACGTTTAAAATGAACATGGCGAGGGAACATATTCGGCACGTTATATTATATGAGTTTAACCCCTGCAGCACCACTTCCGTAATATTACGTTCAGTTCCTTCCATGTCAAATATTTTATCTCCGTAACATCGTGTTTAATTCTGGAACAGTACATTTAAAGCGCAATGGTCCGAATTAAATAGTGAAAAATATAAACTTTTTCAGTAGCTGGTTCGACGATATTTTATACAGTTCTATTTTATAAATTGATCAAATAATTCTTTGCGCATCGAAGGAAGTTCTGAACTCGACGGTAGGTAGGAGATACGCTACATTTCACAGGCAACACAAAAAAGGCTACAGACTACAGGAGATGAGTATACACCAGTTTCAAAATAAACGCTCCATATATTAATCCCTCATTCATTAAAGCAAAATTAAAGTTTATTTCATCGTTGTCGATACATACCTAGCCATTGAAGAATATACAAGCCATATATGTACATAGAATAAACAGAGATTTCCTTCTTCTTCTGTGACATGCCGAAGGACAAAAGACAAAATAATTGACGGTGTAAGTAAGGGGTTGAATCAGCGACAATAGCTGGTTTCTGAATTCTTACCTTTGTTTGTATTTTAAGAATGAATGGAAAAAATACATTTATGCACACCCCCCTATGGGGGTAGTGTGGGACTCGAGGGAACAGGTGTTCGGTTCCCTCCATACCCACTAATTCCAACCCCTCATGCAGGGCCCTTAGGCCCCAATGAGCGCGCAGTGGGTAGAGCGCGCGACTGCGGACTCCGTGGTCTCGAGTTCGAATCCCGCCGCCGCACAGTGAGCCCAAGCGCCAATCTAACTGATAAAAAGTCGTATTTTCAATCACATACTATTACTTACTTTTTTATTTGTTTCCATTCTTAAATCCCTGTAGATCTTTAAATTATATTCTGTTTTGCTCTGAAGATTTTTTATATAGGATAATAATGGTAATATTTACGCAAAAGTCTATAGTCGCTGCGGCCTTTAAGAGTCTTCCAGAACGGTCAGTGGTTTTGCTATTGGTAAACGTGAATATTAAATGCGAATATTTTGCCTTTCATGGGTTTTGTAGAAGAAAGTACGTACTTTCATATTCTGTAATTACAGAATTTACAAAAGGCAATGAAGTTTCCAAATACCCGTGTTCAAAGGTAGTCAATTTTTTACTTCATGCATTTCAGTTTTTCGAATGAAAGTAACCAAATTCATGCGTATTCGTCGAATCTCCTGTTTGATTTCGTAATGTAGACTCTGTTCTTCAATTCTTGGAAAAATCAGCTGCCACTATTTGCCAATAATTGTTTAATGTAACTTTAAAGTTTGTGAACAGTTTGCGATCACTCATAAAGAGGGTTTAAGATTTTTGTGGTTCATAGTACTGACTGAGAGGAGTAAAAAAATGCTTAATCAATGTAGGTCATAAAATTAAGACTCCAACGGGATTTTATGTTTTCTCGCACATAAACGAATAGGATAGCTGTATGAGATTTAAAAGACTGATACCTTATAATTACTTAGTACTTAATCATACGTGATATGAAGAATGTTTTGTGAAAGATTTTTTTTAATATTCTGAAAATTGCACGAGTAAACATGACAAGCAATGATGAATGTGTGCCCACACGACGATAGACGAACATTCAGTAATCGATGAAAACTCTGAACAGGATTCTGGTTATTATAATCCATGTTTTTAGAATCCAAGACTTTCGGTTTTCCGTGCACACATGGATGTGTGTACAAAACTGAAACGATGTATGTATAACTAGAAGTGTAAATAAGTCTATCTAATCAAGTGTGAATGTTCGTAAATATATGAGGTTTTTATTTTAGTGTCGGTTTCAGTTCATTATGTGACAAAAAATGCTAATAACTTTCATTTCCGCGGAAATGTTTCTTCTCTATAAAATTACATTAATGTAAATGACTATAAAAAGTTTAAAAAAAATTTTTTGTGGTCCAAATTACCGTAAATTTAAAGATTGAAGTCTCCCGGTTACAACAACTCCATACAAGTTGCAATAGGAATCTGCGTCTGATCACTATATGATTTTTTATCAGCCAGATTGGCATTTGGGCCTACTGTGCGCCGCACAGTATCGAAAACCATGGACGAAAATCGAAAAAGTCACATCTTCATATCGATTCAAAACTATGTTCATACTATGTTAAAATGTCCAAATAATCATTTTTTGAAAACAAAAATTACAAAAATGCAGTAGGAAATTAGTTGCAGCGAATTTTGTAAGCGAATATTAGGAACATCCAAATAGTCCATCAATTCTTAGCGCAACTTGTTTACGTTGTGATATGAACAAAAGACGTTTCTAGGGAATAATTTTTTTAGGAAATAATGGCTAAGGGTTGGCTAACTGTAATTCAACTTTAAAAGTTTTGTAATACTTATATGCAACATATTAATTGACCAGAAATGAAACAATAAAATTTTATAGGTTTCCCTAATTTTTACCAGAGGATAAAAAAAACGTATCAAAACTTATCGGTGATTTTAGTTGTGTCTATTCCTAAGATAGTATATTTTGATATTATATAAGTCTTATCTGCAATTTCCGGCAATCATTAGAGTTATTTAACGAAATATGTAGCAAGAACCGGTCAGCAGCCGAGTACGCGGATATCCTCTTGTAGATATATGAAATTTGACTACGATTGTTGAATAAATAAAAGAATGTTTATATTACATAAATTACAGATATGATTAAATAAATAAAAATTAATGTTCTAATAATCATTGATAATTATTTACAAAAAGGTAACACCCTCCGATCACGCTGATTTTTTAATATGTTGTCCAGGTCAACACCCCGAATAATGTTGTAATGATGTTACTCGTTGGTCATTGTTTATAAAAAAAGGTATTAACAAAAAAAAATTAATCTACTTTTTATATATTTTAAAAACACGTTTCACATTTTCTCCTAGGCAGATAACGTGAGATAATAATATAATATAATATTATATATTTTTTAATTTACTGCACCTGTAACTGTAATATAATGTAACTGAATAATTTAAGGGAAACAATTGTTTTTTTTAATATCTATATTTATTATTATCTATTATACTTACATATTAATAATGCTACTTAAAAATTGTAAATACCACGTACTAATAACGTGCAAAATAATTAAATTTTGTTTATAAAAATCGTATTTCATTGTTTAAATCAATGACTATATTTACAATAATATCATATATTGAGATTGCTTTCAATATAAAGAAGAAAACCCATTTTGTTTCATGTCTCTATCATAAACAGAACGAAAGTTATTGATTTTATGTCCAAAAAAAACAGGCATTTCGCGACATTGTGCGACGCGCCGGCACCTCTAGAAGTTATTCCATGTGCCATGTAAAACTGTGGTGCCACGGGTGGTTCGGAACCCACCTTAAACTGTAGGTCCCGTCGCTTAATAACCATAGCAGTTGAAGAAGCGACGTAAAACAATCAAACAAAAAGGGCCCCTGGGCCCTAAGCGCAAGGAACAGGCGTGGATTCGACCAGATCATTGAACCATGTGAGAAATGTGTAATTAGTAGTCCCGGGAGAGGATTGATTTTTAGTGAGTAGTGGGGTAACCGACCACCTGTTCCCCTTAGTCCCACACTACCTCCTTCACGGGTGTGCATAAACGCATTTTTATACCTCTTCCGTAAAAAAAAAGAAAACAAAAAGGGGTCCTTGGGCCCCATGCTCCCATTCACCAATGTGCTCGACGAAGGACGATTGCAGGGACCAGCTATTTGCATCTCTGCCTGTCTGAATTCTTACCTGAACTGAGAAGATTTCCCGTTCGGATATAATGATCGCGTGGAGCGGCGAATTTGTGAAACAAGGGCGATCGGATTGGACAGTGTTTCTCGCATTATTCACGCTGATTGAAATAGCATCCGGCTTGATGCGACGCACGGGTCACGGGGATCCTTGATATTTACTTTCCATCGTGCGCTCACGGCCCGATATTCATGTCAAGCTAAACTGACCGGACCCATCGTTATTTCGGAAGAGCGGCGACGAACCGATTTGGATCAAGCGATCCAGTCAACGCGCCGCGCCGGCCGACGACACTATCGACGCAAACTAAAGGGCCAATAGCCGTATCCTGGCCCCAGCGTGCACGTACAGCTACGCTACAATATATACGGATGAGACAGGGATGTTTCGCGACCGAAACGATCGAATGTTTTTGCCGGCAGTCATAAATTGAATACTAATTGACACATGCGTTCGGGGCTCGTTCGTATTTCAACCCGTTCAACTTTCGTCGCGCGGCCACTGTGTTTAAACGCCGGCACATATGTACCAAAGATATAAATTAGCGGATAAATACGTACGACAGCCGGTTAATGCGAACTAGGTTCCCCTACTCTCATCTGCTCCCGCGCCCAACTCCACCTTTGCCATCTGAATCAATACCTACTTGTTTACTGGACCGTTGCCAGCGGGATTTCATTGAACCACGATCGTCCCATCCTAATTAATTCCATCTTTTGTTATGGTTGTTTCGCAACTGCGACGGGTACTCACGAGCCACGGAAAACCTATTGGTTACCATACTTGAGCCTCCCCTGGCACGGACATCGACTAATTATCCAAGTCTGCCTATCCTCCTCCGACCTGCTGCGCCATCGAACCGTTTCCCTAAACCTTGGCTCTTCCTCTCCCTCGCGCCCCTTTCCTCTCTCTCTCTCTCTCCCACTACCCCTCAACCATTCTCTCCCTGCCCCTATCCCATTCTTCTTCTCTATCCCTTTCCCCTAGCAGCATTTATGATTGGCCATCGTTATCCAACAGTTGGGAATTATTTGGGGTATAATAATTAGTGTGAGATCACCTACCAATTCCTAATCCACGACGAAGACCTTAACTTCCCGTCAAGTGCGTGAAATTTTAAGCCTGGCCTCGAATTCGAAAATGTCCGCAAGACAAATTGCCGGACATGCTGGCGTTAAAACACGCGTGAAAAAATGTACGACGAACTTTACGGAAGTGTACATTCCATTTTTTAAGCGCACGTCCTCTCATTTTGTCCCATTAATTTGTCTGGGAAACGCACATTTTGCTAGATAGTTTCATGCGGAGCGACAACATTTTACTCTTAAATGTAAAACAATGCATGTTTCAGAAGAGACTTCATTTGTGTTGTCTACCTGGTAAAAATTAAGAAATTGACAGGGTGCCGTATCGTTTTGTCGTTCGAGGCGAATGGACATTGAGCCAAACATCATCGACGAGCGACGATAGGGCTATTCCGCAAGGGAAGAAATTTTCCAGGAAATTTCACCGTAAGCGGCGGGATTATTTAACCGAAGGAGGAGCATTTGCCTAAGCTCTGGGGCGAGGGTTTCGACTTTCAGTTCCAAAGTCGATTTCCTAAAGATGTATCCGTACACAGGGATAATTCTGCAATTTCAAAGTTCTCCCTGGTAGTACGTGTAAAGGCGCGAGAAAGACCGTGGATCCGATAAAGTTAAAGGACCGCTTTCCCTATCCCGTTATCATAAAAAAGTAGAAGTCCTGCGAATTTCGAACGGAAGACTGCACACGGATCTTCTGTGTTACTCGAGCTTGCGAACGCCGAATGAGCGAGGTGGCAAAAAGAAGATTGGGAAATCTTCGGGAAGATTGGGATATACTGTCGTGAACAAAATAAAGTGGACAGGTTTAACGATCAACAAAAAATGAATGCAATTTAAAACATAATTTTAGTAAACCAGAATTACTAAAATTCTGGAATATTCAAGTTAACAAAGTGTACTTTAATGAAATAAACAACAATATCAATAATAACAATTAATATACTAGAATATATTATCATTAATCAAAATTGTATACAATTTTTGGTGGTCAAAATTAAGTGGACACTTTATAAATATTTATAAAATAAACAATTAGTATATTTGGTATTGTGTAACCTCTTTCTTTAATTACTGCTTCTAACCGTCGTGGGATGCTTTCCACAAGTTTTTGGATGTAAAATACTGTTTTATTATGACGTTTTTCTAACCGATTTCCGAATCTAATAAGCTACTTAAACTTTCTATTGGATTAAGATCTGCACTTTGGGGAGGCCAATTGAGAACATCTATCCCACAATCTTGTAAGCATTTTTTGATCATTATCCTGTTGTAGCATCCATCCCTCATCAAGAACCATTTTTAGGGTTGACTCTTCCATATTTTCATTAATAATGTCAATAAACTTATCTGCATTCTTGATGCCATGGATGGGTGCTAAATTTCCAACCCTATACCAAGAAAAACATCCCCATACCATTATGGATCCACCTCCATGTTTGACGGTAGGCACCACATACTGCTTCTTGAGAGCTTCATTCGGTTTTCTCCACATGCGTGTTCTCTTTTTTTATTTAATAACACAAATTTGCTCTCGTCACTCCATATAATTTTTTTCCAAAACGATAATGGCTTATTCACATATTTTTTTGCAAAAGCTAAACGTTTCTTTTTATGCACTTTACTAATGTGTGGCTTGCGTCCAGCTAAACAACTCTTCAGATTAACTTCTTTTAATCTCGTCTCACAGTTCTTGAAGAAATATTTAATTGTAGAGTTTCAACAATATTTTGTGATGTTATCGATGGATTACTTTAAATTTTTCTCTTACAATTTGTCTATCATCGTACGAATTTGTGCTACGTTTTCGTCTTCGATCGATTAAATTTTCAACAGTATCATACTGTAAATACTTGTACTAAATTTTATGCACTGTACTCTTATTGTTAGTTCATTTTTGCACCTTGAAACAATTAACTTTTGCAGACGCACAGGAAATTCTTCTCGTCTCTTAGATATGTGCGGTTTATGTTTCTAATTTTGCTTACACAAAAGTTCAATGTCTACTGAGGACGAATGACACCGCACAATGCGAGAGTCGAAAGTTTGTTTACATTTTTCCCGTCCCAACACAGAATGTCCTCTGCGTCCACTTAATTTTGTCCACGGTCTCAAACACCCATACAAACAAATACGTATAATTACACTGTCCAAAAACCAACAATTATTTTGATTCCCACTATGCGATACTTATAGAGTTTTTCGCGCTGATTGCGAATCTGTCCTTGGTTTTTCTCCTAGACGTACGGTTTCTGAGAAAATTGAGTTTAAGAAAAGATACATTTTTCAACTTCGAACAAAAATATTGTGATGTTATTATAAAAGATATTGAATTGTTCTTTACAGAAAAAGATTTTGTAGATTTTCCCGAACACAGTGATATCTAATATCATTATGGTTGTTTAAACATGTTTAAACAATCATTAAAGATGGACACGCACCACTTTTGCACCAATTTTTGAGGATATTTTTCATTGTTTAAACAATAATAATGTATTAATAATGGATATCACTGTGTTCGGGAAAATCTACAGAATCTTTTGCTGTGAAGAACAATTCAATATCTTTTGTAATAACATCACAATATTTGTTCAAAGTTGAAAAATATGTCTTCTTTTTTAACTCAATTTTCTCAAAAATTGTACGTTTAGGAGAAAAATCAAAGAGAGATTCGGAATCAGCTCAAAAAGCTCTATAAGAATCGCATAGTGAGAATTGAAATAAAAAAAAGTTTAAATTTGTTGGAGCGTGTTATTAACAAAAACATTATATTTATACTTTTACATACTAAATATATTCTTTCGTTGTGTATAAACATTTTTCATGTTGAACATCTCAAATAAATTTATAACACAATAAATGGTAAAAAAATGTTATAAAAAAAAATTTAAACCGACTTCGAAAAAATGCACTAAAAAGTATGAAATAATTTCCATTTAATTTGTGTAAATACACACGAACTTAAATATAATACAATCTTTTCGGAGGCGGCGCAAAATTGAAAATTTTCCAAATGACAGATGTTGCTGATTATGATTTCATTCGAAAATGGTCAACTTGGAAATCAGTAGGTGGTAAGAGAAGATACATTAATATGAAAAGATTGTATTGTATTTAAGTTCGTGTGTATTCACATAAATTAAATGGAAATTATTTCATACTTTTTAGTGTATTTTTTAGTGCGTTTTTTCGAAGTCGGTTTAATTTTTTTTATAAAATCTTTTTATTTCACACTTTTTAGTGGGACGAGCAGAATTTGTAGAACACCGTAGGATGGTTTTTCGATCTTATTAGTTATTTGCAGTGAAAACCGCAAAGAATGGAAAAATGCAAAATTTGTTTTCAATGGACCAATCGGGAGATATACCCTACTGATTGGTCCATCCATCTCGGAGTAATCGGTGAACATACATGAAATGTAGGATCAAAGATATCTTTCGTCTGAATATTCACGAATCTCCATCTGAGATTTACAAAAACGTCTTTCCGTGTCAACCGTCACATTCCAAATGTATGCAGTAATTTATAAATATCTAAAAGCCGCAGTCGACGACGTCACGTCGTTACTGTTACTAATATCTAACATTCAGCGGAGTTCACAACGGCATCACCACCCTACACTTTCGCAAATAAAATCGTAAGGAATAAAAAAATGCAAAATTCTTTTTTCACGGGACCACCCCGGGGACATACTCTGCAAGATGCAAAAAGTTTCGTTCCGATTGGTCCATCCATCTCGGCATAATCGATGAACATACATAGAAAAAAAAAAGCGAAAACTGGGCACATACAGATCGAATTGAGTAACCTCCTCCTTCTTCGAAGTCGGTTAAACATAGGGATTATTCAGAATTTATGTTCTGTCCACTTAATTTTGTCCACGACGTAGTATAAAAATTAGTCTTTACAATTTTTCACATGGCTGTATCACGAATATTTCAAATGAGGCTAACCCTTTGATTCGCTTCTATTAAGTCTAAGTGAAATTCGATACGGAAGTATGAAAGTAGGAAACTGTAGGCGTACGATAAATATAAATTTTCTAATTTTCTAGCATTTTCTCTCGAAGACTGCGAGACGCCCAGGTGATCCGCGGCTCGCCGTATACAACAAGGTCGATGTACCCGTATTCCTCGTTTATTACCGGCAGACGTGCTTCAGACAGAACAGATGACTGGCCGAGCAGCATCTTTGTAACGTGTCCTCGAGTCGTCGAAAAAGTATACTGCGATGGCGCCGGGCAATGCGACGCGAGTCCATTTTAGTCCAAGGAGCGGTGACCATACGCTTCTGTCTCGCTCGGATGTCTACTTCCTGCGGACATCTCCGGGCATCTCCGGGCAGACGTAGCCCCCGTTAGTTAGTTTAAAAGTGTTTCGCGAGTTGGCGGGTTCGTTCGGGCCACGCAGTGTTCCTGTTAAATTTCTTCAATGGCTCCGACGAACGGTACACGCGCGACTCCGTTCCGTATTTTCCGAAATTTTCTTCCTTTTAGCGACTTGGACTCTGACCAAACTTTGTCCCCGAACCGGCCTAACTTCCGTCTCGCGGAGACGAATGATCCCGACCTCGTCCCCCCAACCGTAGACATCTCTCCAACCAAACGTCTCCCAACCACCCCCCCTAGCCGCCCCGACTTCCGCCCTTCTGCTTTTTCACCCTTATTCGGCTGACCCAACCCCCTGTATCCCTGATGCTCTCTCCTTAGCGTTTCCTACCAAACCCCGGCCCGGGGCCGAACTTACTTATAAGTTATGTTTTCAAGTGAACTTTCCTGGCAACGCGGAATTTCGAAACTTTGATATTCGATAACTCCGCCTTCGCACGCTGGCCGGGGGGGAGGGGGGAGGAGGAGGACCCGATCCTCATTTTTCCGTCTTTCAACGGGGGAAAAGGCGGGCAATCTTCGGGGGCCAGGATACAGTAATTTCAAGGTAGCCCGGTGTGCCCAACGGAGTTCTCTCTAGCCGCAACACGTTCCCGTGATTCGCTTGGACACGAAGTTCACCCGGTGAAAATTAGATTTACGTCGAAGTGAATCTCGATCTTCCGCGAATTTCGCGTCTTCGTTCTCTTCGCCGACAATAGTTCGTCAGGGGCGCGGACGCGCGCCGCGCTGTGGCGCATCCGCTATCATCGATACGTGATACCTCCGTAGAAAAATCAGACGGCGCGCGGCGCCGCAAAACTCCCCGCGATTCAGCAACATTAGGCGACCAAGCTTTTTCCTTATTTCGCGGAAGAATTTTTCCATCAAACCGGGTCTGACGCGCGGTATTTACGAGCGATCGTAAAGTCGGATGGATATAGGCGTCGTTTGCATACCAACCTATAATACTCGATCCTCGGCACCCTTCTCCAAGCCGTCGCTCGTTGTACCTCATCGACCTTCCATTTTCAAACAGACTCTTCAACTTCCGCTTTTCCGCGTCTGCTCCGCTGTTATTAGCTATATAACCATTTCGAAGCCATCCATCGGCGAATTAACTTCCGACTCTTTCGTTCCTCCCTCCTATTGGTATAACAGACACCGGCGAGGATTCTCCGGGAGGGTTGGCTCGATCAACTTTCTTAATCCTTGACGAATCAATGGGGAAAGAAGTCCTGCTATTACGGTAGGCAGTAAAGTCCTCCGGTCCCTGAATACGTTAAATTTCGAGCGCTTTGCTCGCGGGACTTTCCACGAACGTTCATAGGCTACAGAGGAGATCCGAGTCTCTTTGTTCTAATGGCAGGCCGGCTTTGTCTCCCGGTTTCCCGAGGACCGAAACTTGTAATGAAGAAGCATGAATTTTCGTCTAGCCTGACAGCGAACAGACCCTCGGCTATTTCCTATTTGCTCCGTCGACTAATTGCTTTAACTTACTACTTAACGGTTCTGCAGAATTCTTTGATTGCTTCGGCAGTTTCGAAGTTATTAGACGCAGAAATTCGTTTCTGAATTTCAGTTCTTGTCAAACTTTCTCCTCTCCGTTACACTATAATAATTACTGTAACACATCGCTGAACTATTCCCTGTCACCAGCGATGAAATGTTTCTCCTGTTTTGGATAATACTAATTATTCAATGAATATTATGTGTTCATGAATATTCAATTTTTATTATTACATGTTAGGGAGATGAAACAATTTCTTCATAGAATTTAAATGATGGACATTAATAAACTTGAGCGATTGTGGTTATACGATCGTATTTCATAATAATCACGCTGCTTTAGTATAAACATCATTCTGAAATATTGCTTCAAATCGATTTCTTCCAAAGCAATAAAAGTAAAGAGTGCTACGATTGAGAAGATTACCATTTGTTTAAGCCCACAAAGTATACTTACAAACGTATACGGGTCTATGCAACACGTCACAAGTTTAGAAGTTTGACGTATCGGCGCGGATGGGCGGTTTAGCCGGGGAATTTATCGGCACGCTAATGCGAATAACACTCGATGCGACGGAATACCGGGGGAGAGACACTTGATACCTTTCCCGTTAAAAACTTTCGACTCTTCCGAGACACTTGACCTTTGCCGGAAAGGCCGCCTCCACTTGACCGTTCTCCTCTCCATTCTTTCCAACATTTCCACGCTAGACCCGGCGCGGCGAGCGGAGAGACAGATGAATTACCTTCCCAACTTAACCCGGGTTCAAAGGGTCCGCGACGAGTTCACCAACACTCCGGCGACTTTCGCCGCGAAGCGAAAAATCCACAGTTAGCGCTGTCGAGTCGAAAGGCCGGGACTTCAGGGGAAGAGAATGGACTTGATGGAGACCCCAATTATCCATGTAATCCCGGGGCAACGAAACGGTGGCCCCCAACCTGGTACAAGCGGCTCCTCTTTGCGGCCACGATAAGACCAAATTAAATATAAGACGTCCGTAGGCTTCCTTGTCAAATCAGCCTGCTGGGCCTACACCCTGCCGAGTTTACAGATCCGGTGATCTACGCACCCTGATCTGACTGGTCGGATGACGAATGGAGACTTACCGACGCGACGTCACCCCTGCCCTGCCCTGCCCTCAGAGACCAGGCCAATTATGGTAATGCTTCATGATAGCCGGTTAAACTTTTCTTGCGATCGAACTGTACGGAATGTATATCATACATTTCGCGGACCCTTCCAAATAAATTATATGGCGGATGGAGAGAAAGAAAGACGCTTTACTTTATTTGTTTTTATCTTGTTTTCGACGATACTGCTTCTGGCTTAATGTATAGGTTCGGTACAATTCAATCTTATCTCGATCGAATTGTGTTTTATTAGACTGCGGAACTTTTTGTGGAACAAAAATGTTCCAAATCGATTGTTGCGAGGAACTCAAGTTAAATGAAAATGTATTCCTTTTTCCAAGGGCTGCAAGAAGCTTTGTATTCGCCGTAGATATGTGAATTTGCGATGAGCCACGATTAGGGTTAAATATACACTGTGGCGGCTAACTTCCTACACTCTCCACATGATGGACAGATAGTCAAACACCTTCCCGCTAATGCCTGATCCGTCACCAATCCCTGTATACATATACTGTCCGATATCCCAGCGTCTAAGGCAGGGCTCGCTAGATAGCCTTACCGATGAGTCCTCTAGCGGGCCTAGGACGAAACGCTCCCCTTCCTTCTCCTTCCCAACAACACATCATTTCAACCGCCAAATTGGTGACACCGACTTCGAACAAAAACGCAACACGGCGAACGACCGGAGGAAAACGACGACTACAACCAGGAGCCCGACAACATCAAGAAGGATGGAGATGCTACTGCAAAACCGCCGAGAATCGTAATACCTCTCCTAGTGTGGCCACCCGTCGATCTGTCACAGGCTACCACCAGGTATCCAGAAGGCATTTACGGAACAGCATATACCCTCAGCGGAGGATAGACCCGGTGTTGACGCGTCAGGGCGAATCGTAGGCGGTAATACGTATAGTGGGTCCCTACGATCGTCTCACACCGGGCTAGGGACACAACGGGGTTACGAGACCCCTGGCGGTGGGGGTTGGATGGGGTATAGTCCCGTTCCCTCAATTTCCATCTGAGAGGGAGCCGAGTCCCACACTACCCCCTGAACTTCATCTCAAGGGGGGTGTGCGTAAATGAATTTCCCCACCGCCCCGAAACAAAAGAAGAAGGACCTACGACCGACGTCAGCAGATCACGACGGATTCACGGAGGATTAGCGTACCCAATCCACGTCCTCTTCGAACGGCCATGCTAGGACAGCGGCATTTACGGCTCGATGGGCACGAGCGCGACTCACTAGCTCGCCACGATGTGTGTTTACAGTTCGAGCTAAAACGCGCTTCTCAAAACTCGACACGCATCAATCGAACGGGCAACGACCCGCAAGCATTCCATCGTCCTCCTCGGATTCTGATTTGCATTGTCGTAAAAAAGGGAACTCGTCAAGATTATCGTTGTTCACTGGCAAGGGGATAATGTGGCGGCTAACTTGCTACACTTGCCACAAGATGGACAGATAGTGAAACACCTTTCCCGCTAGTATCTGATCCGACATGAATCCCTATATATACCGTCCTCAACCGCCTTCCGATACCTCAGCCAGCGGTGCCAGATGGGATCGAAACGGATCCCAAATTCTCGGAAATACTCTCCTCCTTTTCCCCTTTCCCTATCGCAGTCCAGTACCATTCCAACGCACACTCCAACGTCCCCCACTAAGACCTTAGACCACGGTGCCCGTGCCGTAGACTGGTCTGGTCATCAGAGAAATGGGGGTACATCATCTCACCGTGATTCCCCTCATCTGGCGACACTGATCCCAGTGTCTAAGGCAGGGCCCGCTAGATAGCTTGACCGATGTGGAACAGAACCGGTGGAAATATCCCCGCTGAATGCGAAAAATGGGACAGCGGGGGTATGTAATCGCTAGTTACGGGAGGTGGAGAGGTCCCGTGGGTCCTGGGCGGTGGGGTTTTAGTGGGTATAGGCGGAGGCATTAGGCCATACAATTCCTCCAAATACCATCTGAGGAGGAAGCCGGGTACCACACTACCCTCTCCGACCATCATCGGAGAAGGGGGTGTGCGTAATAGCATTGCCCCACCGCCCTTAAACAAAAAAAAAGATAGCCTTACCGATGAGTCCTGTAGCGGGCCTAGGACGAATCGCTCCCCTTCCTTTTCCTTCCCAACAACACATCATTAACAACAAAACTTTATCAACAGACCAGTGTAGCCAGATAAGGGGAATCACGGTGGAATGATGTACCCCTCTATCATGACCAGGCCAGTCTACGGCATGGGCACCGTGGTCTACGGTCTTAGTGGGGGACGTTGGAGCGTGCCCATCGTGCTGGAATGGGATAGTGGAAGGGGTAAGGAGGAGAGTATTGTTGGGAGCTGACAAGAAGCTCCCCGGGGGGGGGGGCACAGAGGCAAGAGGAGTTCCCAGCTAGCTCCGCCAATCCCCACCTCTGACGCTCCCGTCGTCGCCGCGTGATCACGCCTTCTCGGCTGCTTACGTCACACGACGCATAGTAGTAGGATTCCCGTATTTACGGGGGGCTACAGTGTTTCACTAATTACAGCCAATATTTAATGCCGTGAGGGAGAGAGAGAGAGAGAGCGGGAGAGAGAGAGAGCGAAAGAGAGAGAGCGAGAGAGAGCGAGAGAAAGAGAGAGAGAGAGTGAGAGGAAGAGAGAGAGAGTGAGAGGAAGAGAGAGAGTGAGATCTCCCGCTCACTCTCTGTCACTCTCTCTCCCGCTCCCTCTCTCTCTCCCGCTCTCTCTCTCTCTCCCGCTCTCTCTCTCGCTCTCTCTCACTCTCTCTCGCTCTCTCTCTCTCTCTCTCTCTCTCTCTCTCCCACTCTCTCTCCCTCTCTCTCTCGCTATCTCTCGCTCTCTCTCCCGCTCTCTCTCACTCTCTTTCTCTCTCTCACACTCTCGCTTTCTCTCTCCCTCTCTCTCTCTCCCACTCTCTCTCTCCCGCTCTCTCTCCCGCTCTCACTCCCGCTCTCTCTCTTTTACGTCGTGACAATATCAGCAATATTCTGAATTTTGTGCCTATGCCGCGCGCCGTTGAAGTTCCTATAATCGCTCGATTCTAGGAACTTGTGACTACTTCGGCCAATAGAACGCTCTAATCGAAATTGCGAGTGAGCCTAGGCACGCCCCCTCCAAGCCAACCAATCGGGTGCGCATTCTTGCCTACGTCACCGCATTCCTAACAGGGAGCTTCTTGTCAGCTCCCAACAATACATGACATCCGTTTAGTCCTCAATCTGACGACACTGTAATAAACTGCGGATCTTTATGCGAAATAAAAATGTTGTGCGTCGATTGGGGAAAGTAGAAGTTAATTGAGAATGAATTTGATTCGTCCAACCAATTTCTTCGTAAATGCAGAAAAATCCGCAGTCTAGTTATTAAATATCGTGAATGAAACGTTTGTTCGTATTCGGGGACTACACCGAACGTGTGCAGAATTAACTTGCACGGTTTGTTGACTGCATGTAACGAGAAGCAACGCGTGCAGTAGATGCGTGACAGCCGTGCTACGCTTCTTATAATTTTTGTCACGAATCCGAGCCGTGAATCTGGGTCACCGAACGGATCATTGAAAAAGTTGGAAAGGACATTGATGTCGCGTCAGAGAAAGCTGGATATTCTCGTTTATATGAAAACTGATTTGCAGTTGTAGAGGTGAGTCAACACCGGGGTCGCATAGAAAGTGCGCCGTGCCGCGCCGCGCCGAAATATTCTGTAACTATCGAACGGTTTACGTAATTTTATGAACAGTTCCTGTTAAAATTTTCATCTCACCCTGGCAACTGGGAAGTGGGGCGAGCAAACGTTTTAAAATCCACCAAACGATATTGCGTGAAATTCATGAGGAATTCAGAACGAAAGTTCGCAGGCTTGCATTTGAAAGCGCCGTATATAATAACAACGAAAAACTTCTCAGGAAAATTGCAGTTTACTTTGACGGGGAAAATGATACAAATAAAATACTATAATCCGTCAGTAACTCGCATTGCGTAATTCGTTTCGAGGCTGCTTCCAACCTTTCCGAACTTGTATGAACTTATCTCGGTTTTCGTCAAAGTAGAGTAAAGCAATTTTATTTCCATTCGAAATTAAAAAATTTCTCAAAATTAGCTGCTTCGTTTCTATCGTAGGAACGATTGCAAGGCGTTCAATTCGTTGCCATGTTTCACATAATCTGATGAAAAATATGTATCATATGTATAACTTTAGCAGCAGAAACATGATAAAACAGCACAGCTTTCAGGATTTTTAGCGCTAATCAAATTCTCGTGATATTTAGTCATAAAAGTCAATATTTTTGAAGAACATTAACCGACTATCCGTTTATCGATAATAAACTCACTTATTACGCTGCATGCAAACGAATAAAAATCGATTGCGACATTGTATCGTTATAGAGTTGCCAATGGGAAATTTCAATGGGTCAATTTAGTTTATAATTCATCATCTTCCTTCGTTTAATTAGTCGCTAGGAACGTGCGCATGGCATAGATTGGCTGTATACGCAAATATACATACACAACGGCGTCATACTTGAATTATTAAATCAATACACGTAAATAATCGGCAACAAACCCCGACACTTATAGCATATCAGCTGAAATGCAGAATTACTGCTACATGCTTTGTACTTCAAACCGTGATAACTAGAAACACCTGCCGTTTGCGGCATTGAAATCCGGCTAATGGTGCTGATTGGTGATAAAATGGAACGTACGTACACTATTAGTTACATATCTCCTGAAATATCTTCAAATGTTATGTTTGCCCTGCAACAGTAGATTTAGAAATAACTGAAAAGTAAAATTGATAGCTTTCCAAGCGTGTTCGAAATTTCGGGCAAACTTTATTTTACCGGACTCAAAATTAGTACCTTTCTCCTACGAATTATGATGTATTTGGTATGTAATCCAGTAGATTTGTACCCGGATCAATCCGGGTCAATTCGTCCAGGATCAATAGTTGAGAAGTTATGGTCGCTTAAAGTTGAGCATATTTCCAGTTTCATGACAGGTAAGGGTGCCGCCATATTGGTTTATAGTGACGATCGCATGCTGCTTACTCAGTTGGTTAGGATTAGGTCGAGTAGGGGGGGGGGCGGCGGCAAGTTAAGCCACTCGCGGTCGTCACTACAAACTAATATGGCGGCGCCCTTACCTCTCAAAAATGCTCAACTTTAAGCGACCATATCTCCTCAACTATTGATCCTAGAGGTTTGGGGAAACCGGAATGTTTGTATAAAAAATACACGTTTATTGTATGACAATGATACAAAATATTTTATTCGAAGTATTGCCCATCGGTAGCTACACATTTTTTCCATCTCTCTGAAAATTTGTGGATGCCACGCCAAAAAAACTGTTTCTCTTATGAGGCAAACCAGTCATCGAGCCATTTTCGTAGATTTTGGATGCAAATAAGTAATAATCGGATGGAGCCAAGCCTGGTGAGTAAACCGCATACGAAAGTATTTGCCAACTAAACGCCTCAATCGTTTCCTTTACCGGTTTTGCTGTGTGTGATGGTGCATTATCATGAAGCAAAATCACTTTGTGTTGCCTTTTTTTGATATTCCGGTCGTTTTTCACGCAAAGCTTGATTCAAATCGATCACTTGTTGTCGGTAGCATTCAGTATTAACGGTTTCGCCAGGTTTTAGCAGCTCATAATAGATCACACCCTTCTGATCCCACCAAACACAGAGCATTGTCTTCCGTCCATAGCGATTTGGCCTTGCAGTCGATGTCGATGGTTCGCCAAGAGTTACCCATGATCTCTTACGCTTAGAATTCTCGAAACATATCCACTTCTCATCGCCAGTCACAATTCGATGGAGAAATGACTTTCTTTTGTACCTGGCGAGCAGCATTTCACAAGTGATTTTTCGGTTTTCCTGCTATCTTTCATTCAGTTCATGTGAAACCCATTTTCTCATCTTCTGAATCTTTCCCATGGCTTTCAAACGTATGGAAACGGCTTCTCGTGTCACATTTAATTGATCCGCGAGTTGTTCTTGCGTTTGAGCGTCATCGCCATCCAACAATGCTTGCAAATCGCTGTCTTCAAACTTTTCCGGTGGTCTTCCACGTTCTTCGTTTGTCACATAAAAATCGCCATTTTTTAATTTTTTAAACCACCCAAAGCATTGTGATTTACCAAGAACATGCTCACCGTAAGCTTCGGCATGCATTCGATGCGATTATGCAGCAGTTTTCTTCAAATGGAAACAGAAAATCAATGCTGTCGTTATTAAAAACGTTATTAAAAACTATGCTGTTGTATGAAACTGGTACAGTTGTGAGTTGAAAATCTTTACCAGATATCAAAACAAGAAAATGGCGTCAATGACGCGGTTTGACGGTAACTACAGTCACAGCTAGAGCCACCTATGGGCAAATTCCGGTTTCATATTTACATACCTGGTACATCATAATTCGTAGGAGAAAGGCACAAATTTTGAGTCCGGTAAAGTAAAGAGCATTTTTTATTAGATTCTACTAATTACGATTATTTTTTAGAAGAAAGAATGTTTAACAAAGCCGAGCAACTTCTAGAACAAAGAGTTTCTTCCTCGATCTCGATATCGGAGGATTAGTTCGTAATATCGGAAGTTCGCGAGAGATAAAAATGGGTTGAAATTCGGTGGAAGGAGTGATTGGTAACGAAGATGACTCGGTAGCAGGAAAAATAAATTTTCCCGGTGCTCGATACGAAATTACTTTGATCGTGAACAGGATGGAATCGGGGTTCGACGTTTGTCTAGGCACAAGTAGGTTTTACTCGATGGTCTGTCATCCGGACCACCGGGAGGATCGTCGCAATTAGACCGTCGGTCGGCACCGATTGAAAACCGGGTCGCTCTTTTCGAGGTTAGAGAACGGCAACGGTTTCGGTGCCACGGGCGGATAACGATAAAAGAAGGGGGACCAACTTGTAGACAATGCGAAACGATTTCCATCCCCATGCTGCGGGCTGGCCTCACCTCGCGTGGCTCCAGGAATTCGGTCGCAGTGAATTCGCTGGGTAAAGAAAGTCGGGTCGAAATGAAACAAATGAGCATCACAGCGTGACATATAGCTGGATATATGGATCTGCATCTATCTATCGTATCCTGGCAAGAAACGCGCCTTTTCATTTCGTGCAGAATGACAAACCACAATGAAAAATCGTACAAAATCTAAATGAATTCAATTTCTCATTTGTACAAGGTCAGGTTCTTCCATACGTTCTATTGCAATTATTTTTAATCGAATACAAAAGTAACAAAAGTGTAGTGTCGGATATCGGGCATGGGGACCGTGTCGAAGCGTCGAGACGAAAACGACACCCCGTCGAGTGATTTCGGCACCGTCGAGGACCGACACTCTTCGACTGTTTAGGTTAAGATACAGCATTGGACTGTTTACTTTTAAAGAACTGTATGTGTGTGTTTGTGTGTATGTGCGTGTGTGCGTAGAGTGCGAGCTTGGTGCGTTTTCATTCAACGAAGACGACGCAGTCGAGAGAAAAGCGCACGCGAGTAAACTTCGGCCTGCGAGTTGCGGTCAGAGTTGAGAGTTCAGAGTACTGCGTTGAGTTTTGACCTGCGAGATGCGGTCAATCGCGTTGTGTGTAAATCTTTATTTATTTTTAAATATATATATATTCATTGTTTGTTAATTCCCGCGCGTAGTCAGTTATTTTTTCCCACAAAAGTAACACACTAAAAAAATGCACTAGAAAGTATGAAATAATTTCCATTTAAGTTATGTGAGAATACACACGAACTTAAATACAATACAATCTTTTATTTCTCACTTTTTAGTGGAACTTGCAGAATTTATAGAACACCGTTGGATGGTTTTTCGATCTTATTGGTTATTTGCAATAAAAATTTCGTCCTGATTGGTCGTAATCCATCTCGGAGTAATCGGCGAATATACATGAAATAATTCATTATTCGCAAATAATATCGTAAGGAATAAAAAAATGCAAAATTTGTTTTCAAGGGACCAATCGGGAGACATACCCTACAAAATTCAGAAGGTTTCGTTCCGATTGGTCCATCCATCTCGGCGTGATCGGTGATCATACATAGAAAACAAAGCGAAAAAAAGGCACATACAGATCGAATTGAGTAACCTCCTCCTTTTTCGAAGTCGGTTAAAAATAAGTAGTAAAGAAATTCCAGCTTTGCGCGATCCGAGTGCTCTATCGAGGCATAATTTTAATTTTTCGCCTCTGCCGTCGTCCTACGAATTCGTTTCTATCGATCTAACCTAACCTAGTCCCCACCCCCTCCATGCTTCTGCTTTACGGCCCCTCGGAGTTGCCATTTTTATTCGCGACGTCGCTATTTACTTCGGCGGTAAATGCGGGTACATTTTCGGGGAGGGGGGGGGTGTTCTGGAAATTATTCTATATACCGTTGAAGAAACGTCCCCCCGGTTCGAAATTTGCTGCATCCACGCGCATTTGTGCGCCCGCGGACGGAAGGAGGAGAGCAGGGCAGACGTTACGTTCGATGCGAACTCGTCAAAGTGCCAAATCCCCGCGGGTATGATGGCTGAGATCGGTCGGTGGGACGGAAAGGGAAGAAGAGAAAAGAGACGGAGAAAGACGGGATCGTGTGTGCCACGGTCCCGTAAATTCGATCAATGGGAACAACGCGACGTCGGTTCGCCGCTTCATCGGCGACGTGATCGAGCTTCGTTTCTCATTCCCTCTGAACCCGGCATCCCATTTTCCCTCCCGTTTCCTCGAACGAGCGGCCTCCGGATTGTCTTTTTCCATCGTCGTCGGGCGCGCCGCGCCGCGCCGCGCCGGTCCCTCTCGTGCTCCTTCGAGCCATCAATCTCCCAGCAGCGACCCGGGGAACGCTTCCTTTTGCGACGTACCGGCTCATAGAAGCAGTTGAAAACGATGTACGAGCCATTACCCGTCTATACCCGAGCGACGCCAACTTCCTAATGTATTCGAAGTCGAAAGTGACCGAACGGGGCTGGGCGGAAGGCAAGCCTGAGCGCGGCTTGAGTCGCATTTAATCACGACGGCCGTCATAAACCTTCAGCCGCCACCGCCGCGCCGCGCGCCGTCTCCTTCTGTTCGGGAAACTACGGCGAAACGAGAGCGCCGAGACGATGAACAAATATACGGTGTATGAACAGATTAATTTACGTTAAACGCTGCTAAATTTGCAACCAAATCGCCTTCGCTTTCGAACGGTTCTCAAGTAATATTGGCCGAGTGCGAAAGTTCGTGCCGGAATTCGTTTCAAACGAAGGTACGATTACACGGTACATTAATGAAATCTTCAATCGGAATCTAGTTGTGTCTAAATCAGAAATTAAAGGGGGCGGGATCACTACTTATTTTGTAAGATGGATCTTTGGTGCAGTTAATACAAAGAAGCATTAAAATTGTACCTTCTCATAAAATCAGAATCAGCGAGATATTTGAAATGTCTGGTGATTTCTCTTACCGAGGACTTGGAAAGTGGAGGACATTGTCGAAGAAAATACAGGGTACTGCGAGATTACGAAGTACAAGTTACGGAAAGAATGGATCAAATTACAGGTCTCAACTTGTATTTCCGAGGACGGTCTTGTCTGATCCTGAAGGAATTATTTGTCCCTCCCTGTTCAAAGTTCGAAACAAAACAGGTCGACTGTTTTGCTGGAATGTTTTACAAAGCTTACCAGCAGATGTAAAATTACTTTTGAATGCGATTGGTTGCCGTACAGGGTGTAACAAAATTTAGTATCATGGTTTTGGCAGATGGTTGTACACCTTCGGATCGGTGGAGACTTGTTGAAAGAAATTGCCACAAAATTGACTTTGACCTTGAAATTCAAGGTCGAAAAGTTTTAAGCTTGTATCGCATACTACTCATCATGGGGACCAAACTTGTCAAAGGAACCGTAGGTTAGGTTAGGTTAGGTTAGATATGAAAAGAACAAAAAGCAAGAACAGGAGTGGCCGAAGATTCGAGGTAGTGAGTTGCGCTGTAATGCGATGAGAAGGTCGCGCAACTCCCGTTAACCTTGTACGTCTATTAGGCGACGGGTCCTTTGGGCCTTGGACGGTGGGGTTTTACAGGAGATTGGTAGGGGTATACGATATCGAGATGATATAGTCCCGTTTCACCCGCATAAGATGTTAGGGGGTGCCGAGTCCCTCACTACCCCTCTAGCTGTCACCTGTGAGGGGGGCGGAGGTGCGCAAGAGCATCTCCCCACCACCCTTAAACAAAAGAAAGATATGAAAGTAACAGGCGTGGTTTTAACAAGAAGAAGTCCTCTCTAGGAGTTAATACGGAGAGTAGGTCTATTTCGGGCCAATAAGATAGTAGAGGGGCAGCCCATTGGCTGTCCCGTGGGTGGGTGTTTACTATACGCCAGTTTTAGCCACCCCTTTAACGAAAAAAAGGTTAAATTAGGTTTGGTCTCCATGGTGAGTAGAATGCGAAACAAGTATAAAAAATTTGGTCTTGAATTTCAAGGTCAAAGTCAATTTTGCGGCAATTTCATTTAACAAATCTCCACCTATCCGAATGTGTACAACCATCTGCCAAAACCATGACACTAAATTTTGTTACACCCTGCACATTGGCAAGGTGCGTATCGAGCAAACATCCATGAATTTTCAATACGATTTAAGAGATATGTTTAATGGCACAGGAACTGTAAAGTCAAGATTTATCACAGCAATTACTCTTATAACTTTCAATTCCCGCAGAGATATTTAGGTGTTCCGTTTCCCGTAACTTAGCCTATATGTAGTTAGGCTTAATCCGTTCCAGGACCATAGTTTAGGGCAAAGTTACCATCTAATATCATGATGTAAACAGGAGAAATTTCAAAATACGAGTTAGTCCTAGACGCAACTAAATACAGTGATGTCTCTATCGACGCAAAAAGGATGTACACGCAGGACGCAAAAAAAAAAAATATCCCCTCGATTGTAGTAATCTGATCTCGGCTCGGGTATATCGGTGTGAACCAGTGTCGCCAGATTGAGCTCGAAACGGAGCTCCCGTACTCCCCTACTTTCCCCTTCCACTATTCCATTCCAGCACCGTGCGCACGCGCACACTCCACGGTTCCTTCCCCTCAAACGCCTCAAAGCCGTAAACTGGTCGCGCGCGGAGCGCATGTGTCTCCCATTCGCCCCACTCAATCCCCGTCATCAGAGAGAGGGTACATCATTTCATCATCCCTCCCCCAGTCTGGCTTCACTGGTGTGAACCACTACTAATGCGACACGGAGAGTCGCAGTCGCCGGCACAGTTCAAAGGCCCGTGCGTCCTCACAATGTAACATCAATATTTAACATTTTTTATTATTACTTATTTTTTTATGAAACTTTCATCAATATATTCGTGGCAATTTTCTGATTAAAAAGTGAACAAACACGATATAATTTCAACTGTATTTAGTGGTTTAATTGACGATGAACGTTTCGGGCGCAAGGAAGGACAACGTATGAGAAAGAAAGAGCCCTCGCGTCGTCTCTGTTTATACGCGCTGTCCTTCTCTACGTTCGGCTCGGCCTTTGAAGCTCAAAAAAATATAATAGCTACCCGTCTACGCACGACGTAACCGAATCCCCCCGAGGCTTTATAAGACATTACTGTATAGGCATAAAGGCAATATGAAATTACAAATAACGTTTTTTATTATTAAAAGAAGGACTCTCGCGCGAATATTATTATTATATACACACAGGGTGGTTCGTTTAAATAAGGCCACCTAAATATCTCTTCAGGTTATTATGATGCAAAAAATATTTCTTGCGTACTGTGCATAGTGCGAGTGGACCAAATATCTGTCAAGAATATTTTTTTCCGAAGGTCATTTTTTTCGGAGTTATCAAGGTCATCGATGTTTTTTGATACATAAGTAACAAAAGAAAAATACATTCAGATATGTATAATAACATGACCTTGAAATGACCTTGGCCATCGAAAATCAAAGGTTTACCTTCAGATCAAGGTCAATGTCATGTTATTATACATATCTGAATGTCTTTTTCGAGCAGTTACACGATGCAATAAAAAAAAATGTAGTTATGTATTAAAAAACATCGATGACCTTGATAACTCCAAAAAAAATGACCTTCAAATATTTTACTAACAAATATTTTTTGCATCACAATAACCTGAAGAGATATTTAGATGGCCTTATTTAAACGGACCACCCTGTATAATCAAGATTACATTTCAATTATGTGACAACTTTCATCATTGTATTTGCCTTTGAAGGATTGATTTGCCTGGGTACGGAAAATATTTGCCACATTGCGTATATGGGTTAGTCATAATGATATTCGAAATATCGAATACTCTCTCGCATTGCTACCAATCAAGTATCTCATATTTCCACCAATTTGCCATTTCACTCTCTCGTTATATGTATGTACATCATAATCGACACGTAAACGTTTCAAATATTTTTTTATACGCTAAAAATATGTTTATTATTATTATTGTAGACCTTACGTTCTCGGTCTCTTTAGGAATCACAAAAATAAATCAAATTGAACTTGATTTTAAGGAGTATTATATGCCTATTCATTTCTTCGTGACCGCATTAAATCCGCAGTCCAGTTACTATTAAACTGTTGTTTCTTCGATAATTCCTGAGGATCGCAGCTCGTCATTGTCCATTAGGCACAGAAAGCTCGCGACGTGGTTTCCCCGTAATTTCAGCAGCAGGGAAAAGAAAGATTTAAGAAAGAACAATAGGGTTCCTATGCATGGGAGCGATCGCGTGAGATATTCGCGAGTGTTAAATCCCGCCGGCGACGGGTCTCAATTTTTAAATCGTAGAAACCGGCACAATAGCGGGGCACGTGAGCACTGTACCGGTCATAACTCAGTTTTTCCCCAGTGCCCTCCCCCACCGAAGAATTACATTTGCTTGCGTAGGTATCGGACTCGGTGGAAAGAACAACGGGGCTGAGCCACCAGGAAAGGGAATAACTGTGTGCTTTTCTACGAGGGAGGAAGACGAATGATAATAAAAGGGTGGAGCTGTGCCGTAGCAAAAGGAGACGGCACAGAAAAGAGGGGTGCACGAGAGCCCGACGCGGCGTAGCACGGGAAAATAGTAGTCCGTAATTTTCGAAGAAGGAAGATCGGTCAAAGGGTTCCCTACCTGTGTTTTCCGTAGCTACGAAAAGCTCGGCGATAGGACCGAGAATCGACCGAGTTGGACTTGATGATACACGACTCGCTGCGACAGACTTTCAGCGTTCCTTCTCCTCTTCCTCTGCGAGCTGAATCGAGACCAGAATTCGAAGATCGTCCGAATTTTATCCTTCTCTATCCAGTGAACGTCCCTTTCCACTGGGCTGTCGACCCGCTTTGTCTTCCCGGTGCTCTACCAACGATGATACGCTTCTTTTCGTTGGAGTTGTCCAAATATATGTCGAGGCTGATTCGGTGAAACAACCTAACCGGCTCCAATTATTCCGACGATTCGTAATAGTAAAAACTCTGATTCCAGCTAAACACACACACACACACACACACACACACACACACACACACACACATACACACACAAATAATCTTTCAAAACACGATCTGCGATATATGTAAAGTACCAATTAACATGAATCATCTAATAATAGAGAAAATGCAAAAAATATGAGAATGAAAGGAAAAATACCAAGTTGCCTAGATCCTTACCCATTCTGTTAGATTTTTTCTTTTATTATAGAAAATCTCATATGTGTGAGATTTATTTCAACATAATAGAGAACACAATGATTACCATACAGAGATTACGAAAAAAACAGTGGAAAGTTTTTACAGAAAATAAAACAGTAGATACATAACCATTATAATGAAACATGAATATTATACACAGAGGAGACCAACCGCTCATACCCTAAGGCAGTAGCTTTTAAAAAATGACAGCATGTAACGACAATTCTGTTAGGTTCTGAGGAGTATATCGCCGGTCTTGCCCAGCATATCAAGGATACAAATATGTACAAAATATTGTAAGAAAATGTACCGTGTTGCTAATGACCTTTCATGTTGAAGCAATATTAAATAAATAAAAAAAAAATAATCTTCCGTACAAGCAAAATGGAATTTCGACAAAATCGTTCGACACTGTAATCCGATCGCCTGAAAGTATTGGGTTGCCAAGGAAGTAATTTCGGTATTTTATGGTGCAAAAAACGCCAATTTTGTTGTGTTCGATGATCTTCCGCCATCTTCCGATTTCAGGATATCATCACTAGTTAAAGCTTATTAGTTGAATATAAAAATTCGGTTTTATTTCACTTCAAAAAATACCGACATCACTTTCTTGCCAACCTAATAATACTGATCGTTGCCTAGCAATTACTCTCGTAACCATTTTATACGGTTTGCCGTCCTATGCTACGGTGGCCAGAAAACACAGTGCAGAAATTGCAACAGAAGACTTTGGCGGCTGTAAAGATGTGTTGTTGGAAAGGAAAAAAGGAAGGGGAGCGTTTTCGTCCTAGGCCCGCTAGAGGACTCATCGGTAAGGCAATCTAGGGGGTCCTGCCTTAGGCCGCGCTCACAGTGGACCCGTTTTAGCTGCCTTAGACGCTGTGATATCGGAAGGCGGTTGAGGATGGTATATATAGGGACTGATGACGGATCAGGTAGTAGCGAGAAAGGTCTTTGACGATCTGTCCACCTTGTGGCGAGTGTAGGAGGTTAGTCGCCACAAGACAATAATTGTTGTCGCGTTCAGCTCGATCGATCCCGCGAACGTTCGTAATTTCACCTTTGCACTTTTGCTAGCAATATTATCGTTAACAGGCACAATTACACGGGAACCGATTGTTTCCATGTTAACCATCGCGGAACAAAAGGTGGGGAGCACGGCGGCGGCGCGGCGCGGCGTGGCTTGTCACATCGTGTTCCGCGCGGTGTAATATCTGTTTCACCGCGTAACAATGCCGCTGCTTCCGATAAAAAGGTCCCGGCCCGCACGAATCCGTTGAAACATATTCATTCCTGTTATCGAGCCGGAAGTTTTTAACCGAACGGAGGTTTCTATTTTATTTGCTGCTGTTGCAAAACAAAAAAGAAAAAAAGCATAACAGACGAGCAACGAAGAGAAAAGAAATAAATACGCGGGGATAGGTAAAAACAGCGGCAGTTATTGACATTACGAGCGCGGATGGAGAGGATGAGGTCACAAAGCGTTTCACCTTGCGCGATTCTTACGGCCGCTTGCAGCTGTGCGCGCTTCCACCTTTGTGCATTACATTCGTGCCCGTAAATGAATTTTCGTTATCAGCCTTTCAGCCAGAAGGACCGGGGACGTCTCTCGTTCGACATACAAAAAGAGACACGCGACGGATGCACGTGTACCGGGGCTCGGCCGAAGGCAGCTCGCCAATATTGGATTTTGATATTTAGAGAGGGGAACAATGTCCGTAGACATCTCGAGACAGGAATTTATTACTCGACCGTCGCCGTGCCGCGCCGCTCCGGTGCATCAGTCGGTGCATCGGGTCGGCCCGCAGCCCATTTCAATGGTCTTCGTAACAATTGCCGACTTTAATTACCTCGGAGTGGCTACTCGTACGGTCCAAATCGAACGGATATCATCGATATTTAAATTAAACCCATCCTTCGGCTTTGATGTTGCCCCCCCCCCTCTCTCTCTCTCTCTCTCTCTCACCCTCTCTCTCCCCCGCCCCCCTCTCTCTCGCTCTCATTCTCTATTGATCGACCGCCGTATTTATAATTCAAGGACGCTTAAGTGCCGAATATCGATGCTACATCGATCATGCAAATGAACTCAATTGAAGTATTCCCTTGATTAACAGTCACGCGGTTTCTGGAGTTCGACGAAGGCTCAGCTTTACGCGACATTTATGCATCCCTCTACGCAAAAATCCCATTTGTCGGGGCAATTGCTCGAAGTGTTGGTATACAGCGCTGGATGCTAAAAATGTGCGATCGCTAACGAGCCTGTTTGCATTTCTGGAATTTCTGTGTTAAGCACCTCTTGAACAATTGGAAGTCCTCGGAACTAACAGTTGATACTTGCGAGTTATGGCCTCGTATGACTTACATGGCGACAGAGAGTTTTGCAGAATTACAATTGACTTACTCCGGGAATTATTGTATAATTACCAGACAGCGGATCTTTATGAAAAATAAAAATTTTCCACCTGATTTGCAACAAACTGGAGTGAAATAGAAATTTATTTACTTCCTTGATATGTTTAATAGGTTGAAAATGATATAACAGTATCCTTAAATTCTTCTGATGTTTTTACTGTTTTAAATTACACCTACTCATTTTTCTCATAAATGCATATATAAAATCCGCTTAAATTACATTGTAATTTAGTTATATTGTAATTTATCATTCAGATCTTCATTCAATGAAATTATAATGTAATTCAGTGTTTCCCAATCGTTTTTGTGCCATGCTTCACCTAAGCCCCTCTAAAATTCTTATGCCCCCTATGTAACATACACATAATTATTAAAATTCAAAAATTGAATTGTTCAATGAAGAAACTTAAATGATAGGTTTTAGGAAGGAATCACTAGCAAATTGTTGAGGAAACACAGTTCTCTAAAAGTACATACAAAACCAGTATTAAAATTCAAGTACGAAATCATTTTAACGAAAGATTTTTCTATATTATTTTAATTATTAGTAATTATTTATTGTTTACACATTTAGCGACATCTTTGCGCTTGATGCTTGCTCCAAAGAGATTTTACGTTAGGTTGCAATTTAGTTAGCTTCAGCCTCAAGTCTCCCCGTTGTGTTACATCCAGCCGATTTATTTTTTTAGCAGCAAATCATTTATGACACTAAATCCACATTTAGCTAAATATGTAGTTGGAAACGGTAACAATAGTTTTCTTGCACATTTGGTTGCATTTGGATATTTGATTAATTTACAGTAAATCCTCTATACTCGCAAAAGCCTCAGGGAGGTTCGTTTGCAAAGTTCGATGACGGACATTTATTTTTTTGAGCTTCAAAGACCGGGCTGAATGTAGAAAAATACAACGTGTGTAAAGAGAGACAGCGTGCAGCCTACTCTCCGCGTCTCTTTCATTCCCATACGCTGTCCTTCTTTGCGCCAGAAACTTTCATCGTCAATTAAACCACTAAATCTAGTTGAAACTATATCGTGATTGGTATTATTTTAATCAGAAAAATGCCACAAATATATTGGTGGACGTTTCGTAAAAATATAAATAACAATAAACAAATTTTTATATTGGTATTATATTGTGAGGACGTGCGGTCCTTTAAGCTGTACCGGCGACTGCGACTCTCCACGTTGCTTTAGTAGTGGTTCACACCGATATAAGCGATATACCCGATACATAATGATTTTTGCATTTTTGCACGACCTTTTTGCAACTATATGGTAGAGGATTTACTGTATAACTTAATCTCTGGACGAGAGTCAATTTCCGAATTGCCCCACTTAACAATCAAATTGCCCTTGTGGGGCGTGGGCCCCACGTTGGGAAACACTGATGTAATTCGTAATTGCAATTGGAGTACAATTATAAAATAAAATGTAATTTTATTGTAAATTTTATTGTAATTGTCAATTTATTTAAAGTGTAATTAAATTATATTAATTACGAATTACGATGTGATTAAAATAATTAAAAATTAAAGAATAATAAAGTAATAGATAAGAAGAGGTTGAAAAATCTATGTGAAGGTTTCAAACACACAGAAGGAATTTGTTCTTTATAAATTTATAATATCTGAACAGAAATAACATCTGCGATACACATTTTTTAAAATTTCAACCATAAACATGAAATAGCGTTACGTATTATGAACGAGGACGAGGAATAGAAACTACGCCGCACAGACAGCAAACAAGTATGAAAGAAAAACATAAAAATATGTCGCACCTCTTCAGAGTTCTGGGCTATAATTTAGAGAGCTGTATTTTTTTTAATTATATTGTATTTCAATTACACAGCTGATTTTGAATTGAAAGGTTTGAATTATGTACTTCAGTTACGACGTAATTATACTACATAATTGAAATACAATGTGATTCAATTGCGTAATTGAATTACAATGTAATTGAATTAGCACAACTCTGCATGGCTACAAGTGCACTTGATTTTTATTAACAGATGACAGATAGAAGCTGCACGCGAGTGCTATTTTTGCGATTGTTCGATCAAATGTTACATAGTTCATGGCGTGATCGAAACTATTATATACATATATATATTTTTTCTTATTGAAGCTCTTTAAACCATTTTATGGGTCCATTTCGCTTTACAAGAAAAAAAAAAGAAAACGAAACTATTATATTATTCGTCCGATAATTTAGTTCAAATAACGTCTGATACATTGAGCATTACATTATAATTTTTTTATTCTTACAGTAGAAAGTGAATCGAAGCCGCGAGAACCGTAAAAGCTGAAATCATGTTCGACTAAAATAGAACGTCCGAGGCACGTGCCGACGCCCATTACTTCACCTGGAAAGTATATCTTCCATCATCGGACGGAATAATGTCCACCATCTGCGAATGAGCTTCGCACGTTCAAACATCTGTTTACCTTATCTGTTTGTTGATTTTTGCCTACAGACCATTGTCTGTACTTCCGGACTCGAAGTGTCTAGGATAGCAAGCTCACATCTGTTTTTTATTGATTGCCTCGGCAGCGTATTAACATATTTCTACACGATTTTTCTTCCAGATTAGCCTCAGAAACATACTTTTCCATAAAATGTTTCTTCGCTGTTCGATTAAGTCAGAAGCCGGTGCTTCTAAGGATCATTTAATGCTGTCTCTATCAAGTTTTTAGAAATAATTGTCATTTTGCTAGCACATCAGTGAAAATTAAACAACCATAACCTGCTCTTCGCGGGAACGTATTAAAGAGTCATTGAGATCAGAAGATGTCTTCCTCGCCTAATTGCCAAACAAAATTTCCCCGAATCAAGGGTTATCATGGGTTCGTCGACAATTTCATTTCATAGACACTGTTTTCATCGACACGATTTGACCGACAGTAACTTTCGTCGACATTATGTTTTCATCGACATTGTGAAATCGTCGAGAAATGACTTGACCGACACTATGTTTTCATAGACACAGTCAAATCGTCGACGTATGCTTTCATCGACAGTCCGTGTTTAGCGACAGGTTTGATTCGTATTTAATGTTGAGTATCTAATGTTGAATAATCGTTATTATCACTGTTATGTTCTAGACGCATGTAGTTGCTTGTGTAATAAATAATAAAGAGAAGTACAAAGCATTTCTTCAGGTAAACAAACTGTATTAATAGGTACACACAAATGAACAAAAATCATAATATTTCATTTAATTTCAGACATAATGGTGTAAATACATGTACAAAATTTGAATAAACAGAACGAATGCTACGAATATAATATATAAATTACAAAACATAACAAAATTGTACAATAATTACACAAATATCAAGTAATGAAATTAAAGCGATATACAGGGTGTCCCACATAAATGGGAACACCTAAATATCTTTCGTGTTTACAGTCCTATCAGAAAACTTCACAGGACAAATTGACACTATGGCAGGGGGCAAAGATATAATGGTAAAGAGAAAAATTTTTTATGTCGCGTTTTTTAATGAAATTTCATGGTCACCGATGTATTTTTAAATGGAATAGTATATTTTTTTTACGATAGCATGATAGACAATAAAAAACTGAATTAGACTGTAATTGTTATAATTAATTTAAATGACAATTAAATAATTAAATAACAATAGACTGAAATAGACCTGAATAGGACTGTAAATACGAAAGATATTTTGTATCGTCGATACTTTTCGGTTCTATAGGCTTATTTTTCTTTCTGGCACATAATACCTGTTGTTTTAACGCTCCCTCCATAGGAAGGTATGATTGAATAGAGTTTTCAGTCTTTGAAATTACATTTCTGACAATAGTACAGGGGCGAGGGGGTTTCGTTAGTAATTAATGCTAATTCTTTGAAGAATCGTGGTAACGAATTACATGTTGATCATGTACATACATATATTGTATTTGCAGTACCACGACATTGGCAACTGTTTCCTCCAACACCACGTTTCTCACGCATACCCAATAATATAAGTTATCTCCATTTTTATTTTTTTTAATTATAAAACCATCAATTACAATTTTCTGTTTTCTACGAATAGACGACGAAATAACTTCTGCCCGACCTCCAAAATTAATCTGATGTGTCGAACTCATTGCATTTGTTTTACGAACACTTTAACACAACAATCACGTAGCAAAGCAGGAACCGTACTGACACATATCAGCGTCACACAAGTCGGGTTGTATAATATAACAACAATCGTTTATGTAGCTATCAGTTCGTGGAAACGAATGAACTCATACCGTGCAAGCATACGTCGACGATTTAACTGTGTCTATGAAATCATAGTGTCGGTCAAATCATTTGTCGACGATTTCACAATGTCGATGATAACAGTGTCGGTGAAATGAGTTGTCGACGAACCCATGGTAACCCGGAATCAAACTGATGGACACAATTCAGGCGAAACGTGGTTCTCGGACCGGAAGTTCCCGTCATCCATATTAACCTGAAGTTGTATTTTCAGGAACGATATTTCATACGCACCGGCCGAGTATAAACTCGGAGTGCAAGCGTTTTGGAGTCGCTAAAATAATAGATGCGTGTCGCCTGTCAGGAGGAACACCGTGTGTTACTTAGAAGTTTCAAAGTTGAAACAGTGTACGCCGAGCGAGTTTGTTTATGTTCACGCACGGCTGAATAAAACATGAACTGACAAATCCGGAAAATCGGCTGGAATTGTACGCACTCTCGAGTGCACACCGTTAGAAAGATCGTATTCCGAGGGGAATAACTATGAGATCCGGTGATGCTAGTGTATATGCTAGTATATGCTGTTATATGCTAGTATATATATATATGTGTGTGTGCGCGTGTGTTCGTGTGTAGGTAGCAGGTGGCTATACCATCTTCAGCAGGGGTGAGAGTTCACTGTTCAGGCTCGTGGAGCTCACCGGGCCATTGTCGGAGCAACGAACCGACCAACCGGGGGCAAAGACGCCAGGCGCCTACTTGCTGCCCCGATCTCACCAATCATTTGCGCATTCAAGCAGCTACACGGAACCCAGTGGTTCTCCGGCGTTGCGCATGACCGATCTAATTCACCCACTAGCGGATCCGGCGATATTATTATTTCGAGGCCGTCACCGGAACATCGGATCGACGCTTCGGGGAATGTATTCATGGGGTTGGTTTCCTTTTCGCGTTTCGAACGTCCTAAGACCTGCCTCAGGGGGAGGGCGGGATTCCATCGGCGCAATTTGTGGTCTTAGTACACCGACTTCCTTTTGTTTAGTGCCTCCGCGCCCCTAAATCGTCTTTTGTAGGTTACCGGTCGCCCGTCGTAATCGTAAATGCAGATATCGGTCGGGCAACAGAATTTACTGTGACGTATCATTAACATACGGTACAGACTAGGCGAGTCGGATAAAAATACGAATTCAGTCTTGTACCGCCGGGAAAGACAAGAACATGCGTGGTGCTGGGTAGGAATGGGATCAAGTTTAATATGTACTCACGAATCCGAGTCAAGTTCAATAACCAAGTTTCATTTAATGGGTTTTTCGATTACTACTTGAAAGCAATAAAAGTTTCAATGATTATACATAGGTTATCGAACCTCGGAATGAGTACAAACAAGTTTCGAAAAGATACTTATCAGTACTCTTCGATCGCATCTTGGAAATCAGACTGCATACATAAATAGTTTTTGGTCTTCTCTTATTTCTTCTATTTGTATATATGTACAATGAATATACGTGCGCGTTTTTTGTCTGCTATAGCAACCTTTTCAGGTATACCGCCAGTGGTCGGGCCCGTCCGGAGGGCCTAGCTGCCTATAAAAAAATACAAATTAATTTATTATGTGTTGTGAGAAATAATCATCATCCAGGCTTAGGTTGGCACCTCTCAGCCGGTTGGTAGCGTTTTTATAACTGGATGTGTTTGCGTGCTTTTGAATGCGTCTAACGGCTAACTGCAAAACGTGTGTTGTACCGAAGAAGTTGTGCTGAGTGCGTGATTTGGAAGCCTCTAGCATACATTTATAAAACTGTCGAGTGCAAGTGCACCGCGATCATATATGTATATATATAAATCCGCAGTGTAATTATTAATATTTAGTATATAGTATATATCAAGTAAAAAGTTCAACATTTGTCAATACAAATAATAATTTAAATTGTATTTGTAAATAACAATTAAATTTATTATTTTAAATAATTCATTTAGACTTGCTCAAATAATAAATTATTTTTGCTTTTTATTTGAATATCCAAATAACAAATAACTTGTTATTTAAATTTTTATTTAAATATAATTATTTATTTAAATAAATTTATTTATTGCCCAACACGCTGATTATATATAAAATAATTCACATTTACATTTTTTCAGTATTCATACAGTTTTGATTGCGTATTTCACATTTCGAAATTTCAACAGTTAATCATTAATTAATTATCTGATTGACGATGAATAATCGTTAATCGCAATTGACGACTAAAGTAGAAATTTAATCGTTAACCGCAATTAACGACTAAACTAGGAGATTAATTGTTAAATGCGATTAGGAGATTAATTGTTAAAATTGCGATTATATATATATAACGATTGAAGTAAAAATTTAGTCGTCAATCGTTGATTAAATTTTTTCCCAACTCTGGCTTGCAAGAATACGGAAATTCGTAACGATATTCATAAAAATCTCGAAAGTTTCGAAACTGTTCGACCAAGATTCGAGTATACTTGCAAGTATGATTTACATTTACCACAGTACTCGTGAAGGGTACGAAACTGTCTGGCAAAGGTTCGAGTATACTTGGGAATACTATTTTTTTTTTTGGAAGTACTTATAGAGAGTTCTTGAATTCCATCAATCAAGGTTCGAACCTGTTTGCGAGGTACTTGATCCCATCCTAGTGCTGGGCCTCGAGGGACGAAGAACTAAGGACAATGCGAAAAGTGAAGGCCCTTAGTTCTTCACAGGCTCGGGCACCAACTGCTTAGTACAGGGGCGGTCCATTGAACGTACCGGGGGTGGGTGTTTAAAAAAAAAGAAGTCTTGTACCACCGCACAGTGGAGTATTTGGCCCGAAAAGCTGGGCAGAACTATTGCAACGTTATTTATTATCTCAAGGTCATAATATTATATATAGTTGAATTCATCTTAAGATCAGCTACAACATTATGAAATAAAAAATACATTTTAACATTTAAAAAATCAAAGTGACCTTGATTAATTGTTGTAAAAAAATATTTTCAAAATTTTATATATCGAAGTTTGTAGACGTCGGAACACTATTCAACTTTTGTTCGAACCATTTTTTTAAACAAAATTATTTTATTTGTTTTTATTACGCTAAGAGTTCTTGCGAATGAAATAATGTCACTATATTCTGCAATTCAAAAAAATGTGTAGGATAGAAACTTTGCAAACAAATTTATAATTCTATATAAATATATTTTTGTTTATATTATTCTATTCTAACATGTTACATTAATCCTTACTCATCTATTTCTGAATCGTCTTCTATGTCTCTACTATTTACTTTAATTAGATTCTTGTTCTTCTAAAATTAAAAGTTGTAATGTTTTTTTTAAACTTAGTATATATGGATTTTTGGGGTCGCTGATTTTGAATCTGAAAAAAGTAAAATTAAAAATTAAAGCTGACAAAATGTGCCACAAGATTGACTGCATTTAGTTTTTCGCTGTCTAACATAGTTTCCGAGATATCCGAGTTCAAAGTTCACTAATTGTGCTGAAGAGTTAGCTAGTCGACTAAGGCAAAAAACGTGAGGCAAACATTTTTTGTTCACAATTAGTAAACTTTGAGCGCTGATATCTCGGAAACTATGTGAGATAGCGAAAAACTGAATGGAATCAATCTTGTGGCACATTTTATCAGCTTTAATTTTGTATAGAATGGTCTTATCGCTAGGATGCATAGTTTCCGAGATATAAGCGGAAAACCGAAAAAAGGGGGCCTTTAGTATGCTTTTAGTATGTTTACCTCCTAACTAGTCCAAACACAGTCCCAAAGTTAAAAATTATGTTCCTTCCATTTCCCTCTACAACTTTCCTTTGACTGGACTACTAATGGCGTGTCATTTTTACTTAAATTAGCTATAAAATTTCAAACCGGACGAATCCGGAACCAATTCTTTTTGGACTGTGATCATAAACCTTTACCAAATGTAACGAGACGAGAAAGAACATCGGGACTCATCGGGAAGTATAACAAAACCGTTAACGAAGTATCATAGGCGAAAATAATATTTCCAAATTATTGGTTATTTTCAAATATTAATAACTATACTAATTTGGATAATGAAGAACTGAAACCTGTTCGAAAATGCTGTACATACCTAGCAGAAATATTTAAAATAAAATACCTGATAATCAGTAATAAGCGAACGATGTTTCAGAGAATGGTTAAGAGCGAAAAATGTGCTATAACATCTCTTAACCCTCGATGGGATATGCTGCTTCATGAATTTTAAAATTAAAAAAGAGTGCTGACACATTGTTCCTTAGACATTCAACTATCTCGAACAACAAGATTTGTACAGCTTGCGCAAAATTTTTGAAATCGACTTTTGGCCAGCTTTTTCGCGCGCAAATACCCCACTGTGCACCGGAGAACCGAGCACTTCTGCCTTTTGCGTTAGTTCACATTAACAGTGGTATTTCTTACCACATGGCAGTCAACGTGTTGATTCTGGCAAAATGATTCTGACAGCAGAAACGCTAAGAAGATATAATCGACGTCTGTTCACGTACGGTTCCCCTCGCTGACCGTGCAAACGTTAATGAGGCCACTTGATATTTCCAGAAAGAAGACGGGAGCTTCTTTTCGAGATCTCTTATCAGATTGTTTGAAGATTGCCCATTTGGAAAACGGTTGAATAAGCAGGAAAATCTCGCGGAGTACGTTTGAACGTTTGCTAGGTCGTCTTCTCGTCAGTCACCTCAGTGCCTGGTTAACTGTATTCGCGGAATGAGGGATATATACGGTTCCGGAGTCTAGCGGCCGCGGCGAAAAATACGAGGATCGTTGTAAAACATAAAATGTTGAATACGAGAGAAAAGAGAGCGGAGTGTGAATAATAATCTCTCCATTCCTCGCGATCGTTCTCGCCTGGAACTCCGCTCCAAGGGGGCTGGGAAAAACCCGACGAGATCTCACGTTTAAATTCACGCCACAATAACTTTCTTAATTCTTTTACCGGGGTGCAAGCGTGAAACCTGCGTCCCCCTTTTTCCCCTCATTTGAATCTGTCAACGTCGCGTTACGATCCATGCGAGCGAAGTAAATCCATGCCGGGGATTTCACACCGTGCATGGCAAACACGTAAATGAAACTGGGGCAAGATGACGAATTGCAATCCTTTCATGTAGGGCGACGGACAACTGGGCTGCGATTTGTCAAAATGATACGTATAAAAGACTGCTCGCGGTGTGGTGATCTTCGTGGTACGAGGGGATCCTGAAACAAGAATCGTTCGAGGTGTCTTTCAATGCCTCCGGTTATATTTAGTTTTAAGCGCTCGGAGTGGATCGTATACGATCCTACTTTATACAGTGGACACTTTTTTGGTCGTGTTCAAACCAGGGATCCTAACTGTTATAACCAAAAAGAAAAAAATCATCGAATAACCAGTACGTCATCGACTAAAATCGTATTGGTTCCAAATAACGATTATAAGTAACCGAAAATTTTTTCTCGCGTTGGTAAATGTTATCGTTGTGTGTGTGTGTATGTCCGTGTGTGTGTGTGTCCGTGTGTGTGTGAGAGAAATTCATTTCGATCACTTATAACAGTTATCAATGAGAGGAATTTATTCCGATCGCTCATAACAGTTATAGATGGGAGAAGTTTATTTCGGTCGCTCATAATAGTTGTCGACGAGAGGAATTTATTTCGATCGTTCATAACAGTTATCGATACGAGACAATTATTTCGACCGCTCATAACTAGACTGCGGATTTTATGCATTTGTGCCAAAAATGAGTACGTACCATTTAAAAGAATGGAGGTATTGAAAAGAGTTAAGGTTACCAGCGTATTAGTTTCATCTTAACAAGATAAGTAAAAGAATGAAATTTTTTATATTTGGCTCCTACATCTTGCAATCAATGCAAAAATTTTTTATTTTGCACAAAGATCCGCAGTCTACTCATAACAGTTATCGATGGGAGAAGTTTATTCCGATCGCTTATAACAGTTATCGATACGAACAATTTATTCCGATCGTTCATAGAGAAGTTCATTTCGATCGTTCATAACTAGCCTGCAGATCTTTATGCATTTATGAAGAATTTAGTTGGGCTAAATATAAAAGAGTAAATTATTTATCAAATTCAAGAATGTTGTAATGTGATTTTTAATGTAACAAAGTCGTTAAGAGATAAAATCAATTTTTATGTTGTTTCTGCTTCTCACAATCAATGCAAAACATTTTTATTTTGCATAGAGATCCGCAGTCTACTTATAACAGTTATCGATAGGAGAAATTTATTTCGATCGCTCATAACAGTTATTGATTCTCAAGTTTAAGCAACCATACCTCTTCAACTATTGCTCTTAGAGGATCGAAACTTCGATCTGCATTCGCGCCGGGTGCAAATCTACTGGATTACATACCAAATACATCATAATTCGTAGGAGAAAGGTACTAATTTTGAGTCTGCTGAAGTAAAGTTAACCCCGTATTTTTAATATAATTTTTTAAAACATGGAGGTTACACTAAATATTAAAATAGAAATAATATAAAAAAACAATTGTTAATTTCAACTTTATCCCTGTAAAACGAAAATGACAACAATGTCAATTTCTATAAAGAAATTTCGCAGTTTGTTCTGTGTAAAATTGTATTTTTGTTTTTTCTCGAAATCGTTGTGTACGCTTTCTTTATGTAATCCCGAATTGCTACCAAATACTTTTTCATTGTATGGTATAATTATAAGAATTCATTACAGAACGCAGTGACTTTATAGAAATTTCGGTGAGTGTACTATAAAGACAAATGCATATCTGTTTTTTGTTCATAGCGCACTGAATGAGCAAAGTTAGAGAATGTTTTATCTCGGGTTCGCTTACGATCCTCGAGTGACAAAAATTGACACGCAGGCTTGCATGTTCCTACCAATGAGATTAGTTTCCATCAGATATGCGTATGCGTGCGTGTACATGTGTATTATACATATTCGTAGTCGAGAAGTTCATTAAACATTAGGGAGGTAGTTTCTAGTAGGTGGTAGGTACAAGCTGATTAATTCTGCCCTATATAGCCGCGAGTGTTAATACTGGAAACCTGAGACTTAGTTTTGAGTGGTTGATGGGAATTAGATAATTATTCTCTAGCGTCAATTAGGCAGATATTACTTGTGTTAGGTTGGTGCGTGCGATGCTCATATTGTATCCTCAAATAAATCTTGACTCACCCCCAATTAGCTTTGAGCAGGATAGTTAAGTAATTATTTCATATAATTATTTAATATCTGCTTATTCCAATAACAATTTCATCGATCCCTTTTTGCGCGGTGCGTATTACGCGTTGGATTGCCGTATTTATTAAATTTACTGCTGTCGATAAGTAATAATTTATGAATAATTTGCAAACGCCGATGTGCCGAATATTATATTAATATTTTGTCCATAAGGTAATTAGTAAATATAAGATTAAAAACAGCGTTAATGTGGTAACGTTTTGTTGCACTTGTATAATTTCCCGCGCGTATAAATGTGTACATATCATCAAGTCATACGTTTTATTTTTATATAGTCATATATTTATTTATTTATTTTAAGAAAAGCAAGTAAGTACGGAATGATGTTATTCGTAATTCAAATTAGTGGGAGAAGATTTTATTTTTTCGTCCAGTTGGAAATTAATAATAAACGATTAGCATATTTTTCCTACTCCAAATCATTTCTGAGTTCGACATAATACTAGCAAAGACCAACTGTGAATGTTTGTGTAAGTTTCCATTTTCATTTCATTAATTCTATTTGTCGATATTATCCAGCAGTTATGTATGTACTCGTACATACGTACATCATACTTTGCTATTAGGAATCGATGCTAAGCGAAATGAATCATACCTGTCAGTGTTGGGCAGATTTTATTTTACCACGTTTTTATTAGCTCGTTTTCTTGTCTGTCTGTCTATCTGTTCGGTACAAATTTTGCAATTGATTTTAATTAAATAATAAATAATTACATAATAAATAGAGACGTGTGTGATTTTTTAATTGCAAATAATAACTAAACTTTATTTAAATAAATTATTATTTCTTATTTGAAAATAAAAAATTATTTATTATTTCGATTGAGGTGGAAATCAAATGAATAGTTTTTGGTCTTCTCTTATTTCTTGTATTTTGTATACAGGGTGTCCCAGCTAACTTGACCACCTTGAATATCTTTGTTGTTTTTAAAGATACGTCAAAAGTCCGAAGGACAAAGTTGAATGGTTCAGTGAGGCTCACATGATACCAAAGAAATCTTTGTTTTTATGTGATTTTTTTTTAGAGATATCAAGGTCACCTTCATGTTTTCAAATGGCACTTGGTATTTAGGACTTAACAGTATTATAGCCCGTATCAAGACAAATTCAACGACCTAGTATACCATGACCTTCGGATGACCTTGAAGTACCATTTAAAAAATTAATGTCGCCTTTTCAATTACTTGTAATAATCTGACAAAAAATTTTTTAAAAAATAAGAAAATTTTTATTTTTAAACAACGAAGATATTTGAGGTGGTCAAGTTAGCTGGAACACCCTGTATACACTGAACACGTGCAGGTTTTTTGCCTGCTATAGCAATCTTCTCAGGTATACCGCCAATGGTCGGGCCCGTCCGAAGGGCCTAGCTGCCTATAAAAAAATACATTATTTATCAATTATTTGTCATAATTGAAATTGTATTTGTATATAACAATTAACTTTATTATCTTAAATAATTCATTTATACTGGCTCAAATAATAAATAACGTGTTATTTAAATAAATTTATTTATTGCCCAACACTGATACCCGTCCACAAGCGTCTACCATTTCTCGCAATCGATGCAGACAATTTCTATTTTGCATGGAGGTCCGCAGTCTGTTCATCAGACTTTTTCTCTGAATTACGTTAAATCCACCGAGAAACCAGTGGAGCTTGTTCCCGTAATGATTCGGGATTCCTGCCGGAGTAATTCGAATGCGTGATAATCCGGCTGTCAGAATGAATTTGTGAAATAAGCGCGAAAAGAAACGAGCCGGCGAACACCGTGATTGTCGCTCGCCGAAGTCAATCGGCCGAAGTTCGAATGTTTGAACATCCGTGATGAAGCCGAGCCTTTCGAGTAGATATTGTACAGCGCGCGGCGTGTTCCCGTGGAAATTCTAATAAATCACTATTCACCGGGAAACACTTTCGCGTCTCTTGTCTCACGGACGAGACAATCGACGAGCTATCGATCAACGATCCAGGACTCTCGTCGCCTTATTCCATTCTAGCCGACGCGGCGCGGCGATAAAGAGAGTGTCCGCTCGCTCAGTTGGAGAAACTTAGCCGCCCACTGACGGATAGTTCGTTCAATTATTAAAATAAAGTCCCCCCGCTAGGAATCCCCGGCGACGACGACGGTGAAAACGGAGTCCGGTATTTGCGAGAATGTCATTCAAGCGTAGTTGAGGGGTGAATTGCCCGATCCTGTTAAAAAGTTTCGAGCCCGTCGCTCCGCATAGTAGGCGGCATTTCCGACGACGACCGGGGGAAAAAAAACAGATGAATTCTGTTCTGAAGTATAATCTAACAGACGTCCGGCAGTCGTCGCGGAGGGATCGGTTAATTGCACAATCAAATGTCCGTGGGAATTAGTATTCGTCGGATTGCTATAGTAAATAGAATGGATCCAGCAAGTATTTGAACTAGGGACCAAAAATAACAGTTATTCTAAAATTGTCTACGATAAAAATCATTAATACAAAGTTGAATATTTTTCAGTTACAAGTAACAGTTAATGGTGTCCAAAACATTGGATCCTGCTCGATAACTGTCATTAATCGAGAAAAACTGTTTCGATTGCTCGAAGCAGTTATCGATGAGAGAAGTTTATTTCAATCACTCATAACAGTTATCAATGACAGAAATTTATTGCGATCGATCATAACAGTTATCGGGTAAACTTTACTTTACCGCTCGGATAGCACACAACGTCTTAAAGACGTCCATTTTACGTTTACTTTAGGTCTGAAAGTCTTACATCCTAGAAGGACGTCTTTAAGACCATAAACAGTGTGGTTTTTACATACCCATAATCTAGCAGCAGTAGCATTAGTATTATTTGTTCTAGTTAGTGTTTTTGCTTCAATTTCAATTCCAATTTTTATTTCAATTCCAATTCCAATTTCAAGTCCAATTTCCATTCCAATTCGAATTTCAATTTCAATTTCCATTTCCATTTCCATTTCCATTTCCATTTCAATTTCCATTTCAATTTCCATTTCCATTTCAATTCCAATTTAAATTTCAGTTTTTAATTCCTATTCGGCTTCCAATTTGAATTCGAATATTCATTTTTATTGCGATTTTAATTGTAATTGTTACTTTTATTACACTGTAGCAACTCCACATGCGTTCATTTGATAAAGGTGCGTTTAACTTTAAACTCGTTTTTGTCAAAATCTGTTTTTACTCTACCCTTCTTTTAATTCAATTAACACTTATTTATGGACCTTCAAGACTCTTTAGGGATGTCTTAAAGACCTCTCGAATGTCCTACGAACGTGTCCTGAACGTCTTTTCGACGTCAAGCAGACGTCATAAACACGTCTTTAGGACATTCGGGGCATCTTTAAGATGTCTGAATGTCCAACTGCCGACGTTGGTCTGCGATCAATGATTTTTCACTACGAATTATGATGTATTTAGTATGTTTAGTATAGAAGTTTCGGTCTTCTAGGATCAATTGTGGAGGAGCTATGGTCGCTTAAAGTTGAGCAGTTTTGACACGTAAGGGCGCCGCCATATTGGTTTTTAGTGACGACCGCGAGCCGCTTTTCTTGCCGCCTCCCCCCCCGGCCTAATTCTAACCAACTCAGTAAGCGGCATGCGAATGTCACTACAAACCAATATGGCGGCGCCCTTACCTGCCAAGAAACTGGAAATATACTCAACTTTAAGCGACCATATCTCCTCAACTATTGATCCTAGAGGTTCGAAACTTCGATCTGCATCCGCGCCGGGTACAAATCTACTGGATTACATACCATACATACCAAATACATCATAATTCATAGGAGAAAGGCAGAAATTTTGAGTCCGGTAAAGTAAAGAGCAGCCCAGAAAAACAATAAGTGACTTTATAGAAACTTCGTACTTGTGTTCTGTACCACACACAAAAAAAAGAATTAAAACAAACGTAAATAGTAAACATAGCGGTTTAGAGGGGGCTGTCCCTCTATCGGAGTGTCAACAAGGCACAAGACGAAATACGATAAATCAACAAAAAGGGTGATATTTTTAAAATATCTATGAAAATGAAGTCTTTATAGAAATTTAGGCCACTGTATATAAAAAAAATCGATCGCATGGAAATAATTCTAATTTTTGCCGGGAATAGAGAAGTTTCAGGGACAACAGCATGCTGCTACGAGATATTTGATTCATCGGTGTACAATGCCGACGCGACATAGTGATCGTGCTGTACTGTTATTCCTCCGGACCGTTTCATAATTGATTACAAGATTACGCGCGCCGTATTTTCCGGAAAAATATTTTAGGAAAAAATGTCTCCCCGGTGGCGTACACGCGTCCGTCGGGTTTCGCGAGTCAAGTTGATATATGCATTGCAACTGTAATCATTCAGGACGCTTTCATCCCGCATTTTTAAACAAACGCGCTCTCTCGCGTCGCGCTCCGTGATACTTTGCAAATAAAGTGGATATTTCAAACGCGAATAGTCGCGACTGAACAATCGCAATTTTCGGTCGGCAGAATTCGATTCCATTTTAAATGAATTACATTTAAAACTTCGCCCGATAAAATTACATACACTTTTGCCCGCGGACTTCGACGGGATTGTTACGCGGGCCCCGTCCTTTGTAATTTCCAGCGGAATATCAGAATTTATTGCAGCGCCGTACTCCCCGACAATCCGTTCCAAGTAATCATTTCACACAAATTGAAACGGTCAATGGAACTGTCGTATCTTTTGCAGCCACTGCTCCCCTGCCCACCCACTCCATCCCGCGTGCACCAAAGCGATTAATAGAGGATCAATTGAGCCAGCACATAATGAGCATCCGCCGCTCCGTTTCAGGTGCCCTCCTACGGTCCACACGAACACATGCTAAGTTTCGACGAAACGGGGCACCGAAATTACAGCTTTCAGCCGAAATCCCGTCGAAACAAAATCTCCCTAGCTCGAAGTTATTTTGACTTGATACGCCCAATCAGGTTCGTATCGTGCGTTGAATACGTAGCAGGAGCCCTCCGGGAGAACCTGGAGTACTAAAGATCGAAAACTATCTATTTTATTTATTCTCATGTGTGTTTCACTTGCGTTCTGTCGAAAAAATTTATGTCATATCGATCGCTACTCTGTGTTGTTGTTGTTTTTTTTTTTAGTTTTTCTGTTGTCACGAGGTTCCATAAAATCTGTGAGAAACGCGGGTGTACATCGCAGATTGCGTGTGCGAGACGCGAATCGGTATTTGTGTGTCCCCGCGTGAAAGGGCTCTCTTGATGATCGTTCGAAAATCATAATTACACCGGCGGCGATATTCGTGGGGCGACCGCGAAGCTGTATGCAGGCATACGTTCCGCGAACGTGGGCAGAGCAGAAGCGTGCAAACAATCGTTCGCGCGGGCCTGCGGGCACATACTTCCACGTCTAACGGTAAATATCGGCGTCCGGATCAGCTGCGTCCGAAATTTCCGGGACTTTTAAAACCCTTTCGACGGGCCGGTTAGCCACAATGTTTACAATAAACTATCCGTGAATAGGGCGAGGGCTAAGCGCAGGCGGTCGCAACGGCAGCCGGGCCGCGGAAAAACGGATAGGCGGCGCACGCGAATTCCGGGGGACGCACGCGTCGCGACGCGCGACGGCCAGTTTCGAAAATTGCACGTTCGCGAGTGTAACCGGTGCGCATCGGTGCCAGTCAATGGTCACGGGGGCTGTGTTTTCAACGGCGAGGGGGGCAACCGATTCACGGTATATAGCCTATAATTAACATCCGGCGACGTCATTAAACGGCCGCCCCGGTGTGTGTTTTAAACACCGGCGAAGCGCTAACGCAACGCGACCGCTTAATACCTCGTTGTCCCGGCCGCTCTCGTTTTGTCCTCATTGTCCCTTCGCTATCTAAGCCGGCAATTTATGTCCGCGAACTTTTATTTCTGCCTCTGGAAGCAATTGCGACCTGGGGTACCGCGCGGTCGCTTCTTCTCCCTTTGCCGCGTTTTTCCATCCAAAGGGGAGTTCTAACTTCTTGTTAGCGAAGCAAACTTCCCGTTCAACTGGCGGACCGCGGAACCCGGGACCGATGCTGCCCCGAACAACCTGAAAAATATTTTCTGCTCGAAACTATTGGGTGTGCAAATCAGTTCGGTGCCTTTTTATTCAATCGGTCATAACTTATTTTTAATTCTACTTTCTTCCCACTCTTTCTTTTTATTTTAAAGTTTAAGGACTGTTAGGGAAAAAATGCATTTTCGCACTACCATCCGCCCTATACTCGCCGCCACGAGAGAACCGTACCACGTGAAGACCAGTTTTCGTTCGTCGCTGCGCATCATCGCCCTAATTGGTTCAAGAAAGTGGGGAGCGGGTAGTGGAGTGAGAGATGATGGGCTTGCTGCGCCCCCACCATCTTCCAAGCAGCGCGAAACGGTACGGTTCTCTATTGGCAGCATATGTAAAGACGACAATCGGGGGGAAAGTGTGGGACTCGTCTTTTTTTAGGGCGGTGGGGGAATGTCACTTACGCACACACCCTCCTCAGATGACGTCTGGAGGGGGTAGTGTGGGATTCGGCTCCCCCTAGATGGAATTTGGGGAGACGAAACTATAATGACTATGTATACAGGGTGTCCCAAAATTCCTTCAACAGCCGGAGATGGGAGGATCCTGACGTCATTTGAAGCAACATTTTCTTTTGCAAAAATGTTATCCGCGGGTTTGTTTTGGAGTTATTAACGAAAAACACGGACCAATCAGAGCGCGACCTAGACGCGAGTTGGCACAGTCGGTCCGGCGCGCCAGCTGTCTATTGGCCGACTGTGCCAACTCGCGTCTAGGTCGCGCTCTGATTGGTCCGTGTTTTTCGTTAATAACTCCAAAACAAACCCGCGGATAACATTTTTGCAAAAGAAAATGTTGCTTCAAATGACGTCAGGATCCTCCCATCTCCGGCTGTTGAAGGAATTTTGGGACACCCTGTATATTCTACCCATACCCACTAGACCCCCAGCGCCCAGGGACTCTTGGGTCTGTCGCCACAAAATCGCCCGCGGTTAACGGAGGGTGCGGGACCACCTCTTCGCATTACAATGCCCCACCTACCACGGAATTAACCACTCCTGTTCTTGGCTTTTACTCTCGAATGTACCGAGCACATACCCACTAAAAAAAACCTAACAATCCAGGACTCAAAATTGAGACCCGGTCCACCTCCTACTGGGCCAATGAATGGTGACCACTGCGACCCGCTACTCGCATTACTCCAGTGCTCACATATCTTTGGCTCTCTCCTACACCTGTTATTGTCTTATTACTTTCTTCCCCCTCTTGGGGGAGTTTTAAAGTGTCGATCTCCAGCTTTAGAAAGACCCTCTTGCACGCTTGAAAAGTTAAGTGAAATTCAAAAGCTTGGTACTTGGGTCCCCTTGGTCCTGGGATTTTGAAGGCCTCGTGTATTATGAAGTTCTTCAAACTGGCCAAACAATTACTGGGAGATTACTGCCAGCAACAATTAATGAGTATGTACGATGAATTGGGGAGAAAATGACCTTTCACCGGTCAAGGGAGTAGGCACGTAATCCTGCAACACGACAATGCTCGGTCACAGTTTGCACAAAGGACGAGGGACACTCTGTATGCGTTAATCACTTTGCATGCAGCGCGCTCTCCAGACGTGGCCCTAACAGAGTATCGTCTGTTCAGGTCCTCCCAACACAATTCGTCCGGGTAACATTTCAATTCCATTCAAGAGGTCCAAAAATGCATCGTGACTCGATAGCTAGTAAATTGCCGTTCTTTTTCCGGGGATGCATTTATTGTAAAATCTACCAACTATTTTAAATTCCCACCACTTTTGTTTGCGCTTTCATCTAAACGATGTGATCCAGTAGATTTGTACCCGGCGCGGATGCAGATCGAGGTTTCGATCCTGTTAGCTCAATGGTTCAGAAGCTATGCTTGCTTAAAGTTGAGCATTTTTCAGTGTTTTTGACAGGTAAGGGCGCCACCATTATTGGTTTGTAGTGACTGTCGCACGCCGCTTACTGAGTTGGTTAGGATTAGGTCGAGGGGGCGGCAAGGTAAGCGACTCGCGGTCGTCACCACAAACCAAGATGGCGGCGCCCTTACCTGTCACAAACACTGAAAAATGCACAATTTTAAGCAAGCATAACTCCTGAACCATTGATCCTAAAGGTTCGAAACTTCGATCTGTATCTGCGCCCGGTACAAATTTACTGGATTACATACCAAATACATCATAATTCGTAGGAGAAAGGCAGAAATTTTGGGTCCGGTAAAGTAAAGAGCAGCCTATCGTTCAGTTAGTATCGAGTTCTGATTGTTTAAAAATGTTGTTCAACGTCAGTGTTGGCTTAAAATCGTCTCTCTTACAAACACGGACGTTGTTTACTCGTCCGACGGAGTAGTATAAACCTATAAAGTTTTGGACCCTCGTTCTGTGAGCGCTCTGTGTACATTGCATCCTCCACAATTCCGGAAATTAGACTACGCAGTTGAGGTATAGTGTGCATACAGTATAATCATCTGCAGCCGCTGTATCCTTATTAGAGTTTAGGTTTGGATAGTAACTCGAGAGGTACACAGACGATTAGCCTACGCCTTCATTATCAGAGGACGATGCCAGCGGCGAGAGCGAACGAGCAGGAAAAATTCCATGGCCGTTTCATAATCGGCTCATTCGGTCAAAGTGCTAAAGTCAGCTTAACTCTTCTGGCCACGAAGAATTTTTCTCTTAAGCATTTCTTGGCTAAATGGATTATATCTGAACCCATCAAGCGTTGCCATTCGCCATTGCCACCGTCGCTATTTCATTAATTTCGGAAGAAACTCGCATATTCGACTGGTAGAAAAATCGCGATTAAAACCATATGCGTACGTACGTTCGAATAAATCCACTTCCTCGTTTCGAATGGTTGTTAGTTTTGGCATTAATAATGTATCGCGACGACGAGCGTTCGGACAATAAAGTGCCTACCGCAATTAGGGCACCCCCGCTAACCTCGATTATCCTGTCAAAAACACTGGTATGGCCGCGGGATCGAAATTAAATCGCAAGAAGGTGCGAGGTCTAATTGCGCGGACGGTGTTATTCGTTATCAGTAACAAAACACACGATGTGCACGGAGTGGAGCGGTGGGGGTGGGAAGGGAGATGACTATAAATCTGCTGGCCGGTTTCAAAATTGAAAGCTTATCGATTTTGCATAGACGGGGACCAATTATACCGGCGGAATCGTATAGTTGCGTCGGCTCGTAATGTCGGGCGGGTTCGCGTTTGCGCCGCGCCGCCTGCCCGCGCTCGCTCTTGCGGCTCGCTGTTATCGCGCTACATAAAACGGCTGCGCAACTACTCGTCGCTCGAATCGTCGGTTGACAAATGGGCCGCGAGTCGCGCAGAATGACAAATCGAAGCTGCAGATTCCAGCACGTGAGGCGAAATTACGGACACGATCCGCCGCCGCCGCCAACTGGATCCGCAACCGGCCGCCCCCCCGTAATGCTTCTCTGTCGGGCCGCGCGAAGTGAGCCGTTCGACCGAGCTCAGAACCTGTTGGTGAGAATCCCCCCGCTTTATCAATCCATCTGTAGCTTCCGGTAATCTTGGAAAACGCAGCCTGACGTCCGATAAATTCGCCCGTGATTCATCGTTATTCCGCGTCGTTTCTGCCGCGAAAACCGTTCGCCTACCGTCACGTGTTCCCTTCCACAACCAAAATTTCTATAAAGCCACCATGTTTTCGATGCCTTTTTAATGCCGGTAATATTTGCACCCATCTGGTCCTTCTATATTCAATTTTCTTTCGTCGGAAATGGTGACAGATTCGCATTACTGCCATTCCCAGATGGTTTCAAGCTTTGGTTAACAACCCTGTATAGTTGTGCTGCATTTTTACCACGTTTTTATTAGCTCGCTTTCTTGTCTGTCTGTCTGTTCGGTACAAATTTTGCAATTGATTTTAAACTAACTTCCCGATGAGCTAGAGACTTGAAATATTAAACACAGCTCAGAACTGGACGACAATGCAATATTTAAAAAAAAAATTTTTAAAAGCCTATGAGTTTAGAAGATATAAACTATTAAAAATTTAACCGTTACACCTCTCCACGCGACCCTTGTAGTACGTGATCGCGTTCAGCTATCCCCACTCCGCGCGGTAGCGCTCCCTACTCCACTACCCGTTCCCACTCTGACTCATCCCCACTCCACTGACCCGTTTCGCACCGAAGGAGCGACAAAGTTACAAAGTTACTACGTATTATTATACTATAATGTTTGTTTACCAAGAGAAAGGACAGTTACACCGAGATTCTTCGTCGAACCTTTATCTTTGACATTTTACCACGGCGTTTGTTTTCGATATGACTCTGTTATAGGGTCCGTTCAGACACGGCGGAATCCGCGCGTTTTCGACCGTGCGAATTGAATCGCGCGGACCTTATTTACATTGGCGTCTATGGATTCGTTCACACGCATCCGCGCGGTCGAACAATCAAAAACAAAAATCGCGCGGTCGAAAACGCGCGGTTCCGTCGTGACTGAACTAGGGCATAATCTCATAAAAATGTTCAAAATCGATTGAAATATTTCGCACAGACAAGACTAAACAGCAGAAAATAATTTTTATTTAAAAATTAATTTTTAAAGAATACCACGTTTTTAGAACGGACTGAAAAGTATAAAATAAATTTTTAAAAAATACCATGTTTAAAAAATGTTTAAATGTTTATAACCATGTTTATAAAATAATTTAAATAAACATAGATTTTTAAAAAAATATCATGTTTAAACAACGGATTAGAAAGTATAAAATAATATTTCCTAGCCATATACAATTTGATGAGAGTGAATTTTTAATAGCTATGAAAATACTTGTAAGATTTAAAACGAAAAACGTGGTTATCTATCTGTATGGGGGTAGGAAAAATTATTTTATACTTTTTAGTCCGTTTTTTAAACATATTTTTTATTTGAATTATTTTATACTTTTTAGTCCGTTTTTTAAACGTGGTATATTTTTTAAAAATTTATGTTATACTTTTCAGCCCGTTTTAAAAAAAACGTGGGATTTAAAAAAAAATTATTTTTATTTAAATTCGTCTCTTCAGTCGCAGTCTTCGTTAACAATAAAGGTTGTCCTTTTTTGAAGTTTAAGGACTGTTAGGGAAAAAATGCATTTACGTACTACCATCCCCCCTAAAGATGACGGTCGGGGGAAAGTGTAGGGCTCGACACGGTACTCTCGAATGTACCGGACCCATACCCAGTAAAAAGATCCTAACAGTCCAGGACTCAAAATTGAGACCCGGTCCACCTTCAACTGGTGAGCACTGCGACCCGCTACTCGCATTACTCTAGTGCATAGCTTTGGCTCTCTCCCACACGTGTTCTTGTCTTATAACAATAAAGGTGTGTCACGACAAAATCATATTATCACTTTTAATCAAGTTCCATCACTGCATACGATCGTTTAATTCTTTCACATTTTGGTAACGCCGGGGACGCGAGAGAATGATACCGAAATGTTTTGAATAGAATTAATCCGCCCGATTGCGAGTATTGATTTTGATTCTGAAGTTTCGAATTTATTTGTCACGAATCGATTCTCCTAACGGATATGATGAGTGCAACTAATACAATCGACGTGTCGCGCTGGGACTGACGCATGAATGCGGAGTTCAAAACACCGTTCAGGCAGAATTTGTATGGTAGAGGATACACACTGTGTAGCTCAGCAGCGTAGCGTGACGGAACCATGCAAAAGGTAAATATTGAATATAGGATGGGACTCGCCGGTGATGTCCCCAATAAAAACTATGTAATCCAGTGATACATATATGTCCTATAATAATAAACTTTAATCGGAGAGACGCGAAATAGTTGAATGCACACTGCTATTAAATTGACAGAAATCGAAGTATAACCCATTTAATAAAATAAAAACAAAATTCCTGCATTTTGCCTATCCTATACTATTTAATTAAATAGGTTTTGCAACTAGTTGTCTTGCCGAGTCTCGAGCAGCCTTTCGAAGGTGTCCATGTGAACGGTAAAAATATTACAGGACAGATTGCCTGCGCGTGTCCATAAAGAACATTCATAGTACGTGAACGCGCAATAAACGTTTAGGACCCATTCACTATCCTCTAAAATACGACGCGGCCGAGCACTCTGGGTCGACGTTGACTATAGTTTTACAAAGATAGAAGGTATTTCCCGAGTGTCTCTTACACATCGGCTCTCTATATTTAGTTTTTCACGTCAGTTCGGTATTTCGAGCGTGAAATTCCGGCCGGGTGTATCGGCAGACGGTCCCGCGCCGCGTCGTTAACGATAAAAATAAGACGTGGAGACGTTACCCCTTTCGCAGAAACAGGAGTGGTCCCGCCGTTCGAAACACGTCAGGGTGAATTACGGGTCTCCTAATTCGCTCCGACGGCCGTGAATCTCCTCCCCTCGTCTTGGGCTAAAGAGTGTGATCCCGAGGAATCACGCTCGGCGTCATTGCGGTGAGCCGCGTCTCTTCAAAAGGTGTGCGAGGACAGCGTCGAACAGAGAAGGCCGTGGAGAGCAAGAGTGAGGAAGATGACGGATCTCGGGGAGGAGAAACAGCCTGAAAATGTGTCCCCCTCGACTTCCGCTCGGATAGAGTCCCAGAACTCAGCAAGTAAGGCAGGTAGCCGCGAGTAACTTATCGCCTAATAAATTCCAGCCATTAGACTGCGGGAAGTAATGGATGTACCATTTGCACCCTCCAGTACGCTTCGTGGTAGGTAACTTGGCAAGAGAGAGACGGAGAGAGAGTGAGGGAGAGGGGTGTGGGGGGCTGAGAAAGGGGTGGGACACAGGCAGAACCGTTGTACCAGCTTCCTCTCTCGGCTAGACGAATTCCAGATATCGATTTAAAGTTTGGCGTTACTCGGTTACCGCATACATTTAGGCAAAGACTCGATTAGAGGTAGCAGTAGCTATCCCCGGCGTTGCCGGCACGTTTATCGCGTCGGCCAGGAGAGAGGGCCGGCGCGGCGCGGCGTGGCGCGCTGGAAACGCGGTTACCTGTTATCGCTTTCGCGGTAACACGATTTTCGAATTGAATCGGGAATCGATACGGCCAGTAAATCAGAAAACGAATCTACGGACAATTTTCACGACTATTTTATGTGGCCTCAAACGCCCCCGACGATAAGGGGATGACGGATAACTGAACGGAAGACGAGGAAACGGAGGGACGCGACGCGACGACGCGACGCGAAGCGACGCAGCAACGGTGCTGCGTTGTTTTCGAGATCCCATCGATCTCCGTTCAGATTCTATTGCAAAAACAATTACAACGGAACCTCGATTCACGCTGGATTGTGACCTATTTACAATGTCATGTACATTTGGCACTAGTATGCTCTGTTGCAATAATCAACGCGTTAAAAATGATTTGGAAACTGTACGTTTGTGTAACAAAAATTAGTGTCATATACACCTTCGGATCGGTGGAGATTCGTTAAAAGAAACTGCCGCGGAATTGACTTCGTCCTAGAATATATAAAATATAATTTTTTCCAGCCCCATACAGGTTCCTAACCCAATACAGATTGTGAATTTGTAATAGCTATGAAAATACTTGTAAGATTTAAAACGAAAAACGTGGGGCGCCTGCCTTAATTGATAATTGATGCATGAATAGATCACCTAAGTCACTAACAATTTTATTGCACTGCAAATGATATGAACTGTTCTGTGTTAGTTTTCTCAATGGCAGATACTCTCTATACTCCTTACTATTATCTTGCGCCCCACGTTTTTCGTTTTAAATCTTACAAGTACTTTCAGAGCTATTAAAAATTCACAATCTGTATGGGGTTAGGAACCTGTATGGGGCTAGGAAACATTATCTTATACTTTTTAGTCCGATTTAAAAAATTTATTTTACACTTTATAGTCCGTTTTAAAAAGGTGGTATTTTTTAAAAATTTATTTTTATTTAAATAATATATTTCCTAAAGGCATAGGCTTTTTTAACAATTTTTTAAAAAATATTGCATTGTCATCCAGTTCTAAGCTATGTTTAAAAATTAAAGTCTCTAGCTCATCAGGAAGTTAGTTTAAAATCAATTGCATTTGTACCGAACAGATAAACAACAAGACAAACAAACAGACAAACAGACAGACAAGAAAGCGAAGTAATAAAAACGTGGTAAAATGATTGGAAAAATATACGATTTGCTTGGAAAGTTCTAGATATATTTTGAAGAGTGGCCTGGATACATGAAGAGCCGAACTGGAGCAGCCAGTGTAGGTATCCTATAGATCGACCATAGACGATCACGATGCCTGTTTACTCGCAGTTCCGTCGGAGAAAGAAGCCTCCTCGACCTTACGTCGCGAACTTTCGAGAGGGCACTCGAGTGTGTCTTTACAGTTACACATAACGATCGGTCGCCATCATCTCTTGGCCACCGTTACTGCATGAGAGTCTTCACGGGGAAGTTGTGCAACCGGAGGGGTGGCGGCCGGGGTAAGTGGGTAAGATCATTTTAAAGAGTGATAAAGATGAAAACTTTTTGGCTAATGATGCGACCCCTTTGGATGCCGTCGAATGGGCTAATAGTGGAAGTCTTTCAAATAACGAGGACTACTTACCCGCCGAGGCAAGCTGCCCCCGCCGCGCCGCTGCTTTCGCAACGATGAAAATGCGACAGCAGCCACGGTGAAAAATTAGGGGAAAGAAGTATGCCAAGAGTTGATCATCGACAGGTGCGCTGCAGTGTGGAAGACCGCCGCAGTTTTTTTTTTTATGAAAAACGTATCGATCCGGAGATCTGTCAAATTAAATGTTCCATAAACGTCCGCATCTCCAAAAACGGTATTGATTTTTGGCATTAAAGGTATACGCGAAAAACGCCGAATAAAACAATATTTGTTAAGCTTTTATAAAATATGAATATACGTCACTGCCACTGATACAAGCACATAGACAGCATACACGTGGAGAACTAGAATAAAACAGTTTCCAACCAGAAAAGTAAATATTGAAATATTTTTGAATGTTCATAGAGTACGTAGCTATTCGCTGTGCATTTATTATTTCGTACAAACAAAACAAGAGGCATACATATTTATGAAAACAATGAAAACGTTTTTCTCTGCGTTTCGAATGTTGAAATCAGTTCTTCGAGCGTTAATCCTCCCCGTATTATCTAATTGAGTGAAATCCGTGTCGAAGGTGGTATATTTTCAGAAATAATTTAAAAATCTCATAAAACAACTGGCTGAATTCGGATGGTAAAATATTTTCAGGTCTTTCCAGTCGGCAAGATGAACACGGCAATCTTTGAACCACTCGATTTATCCTCCATCCTACACACACACACACGCACGCACACACAGAGATAATATTATAATATTTAATCTTTCGTAAGAGCGGAAACTGAATTTGTACTTCATTCTTTCGTTATCTACGTGCTTTGTCCTTCTGTCCTGCTTTTTATCGTCACGTTATGAAATTAATTACCAAGCAGATTAACTCTCGTAACGATAAGCCAGTATGAGCGAACAAAATGGCCGCCGGCCAGATTTGGGCAAAAATCAACTAAAATAATTGAAAATGACTAATAGTCTGATTGATTTATAGTCGAATTTAAAAAAAGTCAGTTAAAACTTTTTGATTAGTTAGTCATAACTACATGGCAGTCTAGTTAGTCACAACTCTAAGTAATCGTTAGTTATTGCTTATTAGTTATGATTAGTCATTAGTTAGTTTAAATGATCAGTCATAAATCTTTAGTCATCAGTCACTATTGTGCGATTAACATACATTAATATGTAAACTATATCGGAATTTGCAGTGACCGGTATAAAAAAAAGTTTTTATTAAGTACAACACTCCTTTGTCATCGTCTGCAGCAGTTGAAAGACTACTTTAGTTATGCTACAATGACGAATTTGCCAGAAAGTAATAGATTAAGTGACAAGAATTTCGAAATACGTGTTCTTATGAAAGCAAATTCAAGTTTTCTTGACCAAACTGAAAACAATTAAATTTAATCAATTTAAGCCAAACTTATATTATTTCAGTAAAATTTTGAAGAACCAACAATGAGTTAAAATGTTATTACTGCGCGTGTAGTAGGTATATTCTAAACATTATATTATGTAAAATAATATTCATGTATTTTCTGTCTGCGTTATATTAAAACTTTTGTTTCTGTTTAAAGTCCAAAAAGTTAAATTTACTTTAACAAAATTTAATGAAACATAATTTAAATTTAAAAATTCATCATGTTATTATTACTCTATTTAAAACCGTTTATAAAAATTTTTTGTAATATATTTTCTTCACAAAAATAAAATTAGAAAATCTGGAAAACTTTTATTATTCAACTTCAATTTTCCTTTCTCGTCAGCGTACTTTATCATAATCTGTATTTTATATGTTTATAAACTAATAGGATATTTTCTTGTTATTATTATGTCTTATTTTAACTTCTAACCATTTTCAGTCATCACTCATTAGTCATAATGAAATTCTGATTGCGTATTTAGTCATTAATTATGCCATTATAGTCAGTAGTCATATTCATCCTTATTAAAAATTTAGTCAGTATTCATTAGTCATTACGCTCAAATACTTATGTGGTCATTACTTGTAGTCACGCTCAAGTATTTACTTACTCATTAATTATTAGTCACTTTTGTAGAGCTTATGAAGTTATTAGTCAATAATCATAATTGTGACTAGCGTTTCCCCAACTCTGCCGCCGGCCAATGAAACCTATATTCAACGATGGCGACGCGAAAGTGATTATTTGAAGCGAACTGCATTGAGATGTGTTTTCGGTTCTTTAAGATTTCGAAAAATCCTTTGAAATATACGTTCATATGTCGCTAAATTCGAATTCGAAGAAAATATGAAACGGTACTCAGAAAAGTATCCGATTTCGCGTGGAATAACGCGATCGTACGAAACCTGTTTCTAGCAGCGGCAAACAAATTCCAAAGCTCGTAGCCCGCCGCGAAGACATCGCTTAACAGTCTAGGAGAGTGCCTCAGTCTCTCAAGAAGGCTATCCTGCTTGTTTTATCCGCTCGGCGGGTTCCCTTCAACGAATATATGCTCCTCAAAGTAACCGCGACACAGAGAGTATCCAACAATTATTAAGGAACACAAACGAGTAATGAAAAATACGCTATAAACCGACTTACTGACGAACGGTCCTTTCACGATCACGAGCTCGCCTCTTTCCGCTCGAGTCGTCGCGCTCTCTAAGGTGCATATAGTGAAACGGCCGAGCAATGGGCCGTTAGAACAATGGTAAGACCGAAAGAGAAGGAAATTTCAAACGATAAGCGTTTCCACGCACAGCGAACCGTTTTACGTTCGTTTCTATGAACTCGCCCGGTTTTACGGCGCGACCTCCGCGGGAGCACCGGTCTTTGAAAATGATCGGGCCGCGGGCAAAATTTCTTTTAATATTTAACGTGCACAGCGGCTGATACGTATGCTTAATAAACCGAACGATTCCCGAGGCTTTGTCGACAAACGAGTTTCTTCGATGGTGCTTCGGTCTCAAGGCAAATACGTTCTAGACCAGTGATTTTCGCGTACGTCAATAATGCACGGATTTGAAAGAGAAAGAGAGAGAGAGAGAGAGAGAGAGAGAGAGAGAGAGAGACTGGTACAGCTACAGCGAGTAAGATTAATATTCGGACACTGCCAAATTTTTACTTTGCCGATCGTAACGAATCACAAATTGGCGGACATTAAAGCTAATAATATTTTTCCTTGCCATTACGACAAGTGGATTTATTATGGTATTCCCCAGGGACAAAAAATAACAGTTATTCTAAAATTTTCTACGATAAAAATCATTAATAAAAAGTTGATTATTATTGAAATTTAAGATAATCTATACAAAATATAAAGAAAAAATTCGGAGAACAAAATGATTGAAATTGATTTTTATACTTTTTGGTTACAAGTAATAGTTATTAGTGTCCAAAAAATTGGATCCTCCTCGATAATTGATATCGACGAAGAAAAACTGTTTCGATTGCTCAAAGCAATTATCGATGAGAGAAGTTCATTTCGATCACTTATAACAGTTATCACTGAGAGAAATTTATTTCGAACACTCATAACAGTTATCAATGAGAAAAATTTATTACGATTGCTCATAACATTTATCAATCAGAGAAATTTATTTCGTTCGCTTATAACAGTTATCGATTAGAGAAAGGTATTCTCGATCGCTCATAACAGTTATCGATGATCGAATTCCTTTTCACTTGTTCATAATAATTATTGTGATTTTGCATAAAAGTCCGCAGTCTAGTTATGAGCGATCAAAATGAATTTCTCTCATCGATAACTATTATGAACGATCGAAATAAATTTCTCATAACAGTTATCAATGAGAGAAGTTCACTTCGATCACTCGTAACAGTTATCAATGAGGAAAATTTATTTCGATCGCTCATAACAGTTATCGATGATCCGATTCCTTTTCACTTGTTCATAATAATTATTGATGAGCAAGTTGTACTATTTAATAATAACTATTACAAATTTCCTTCATCAGTAACTGTTACGAGCGATCGAAGTGAACTTCGTTCATTGATAACTGTTATGAGTAGACTACGCATTTTATGCATTTATAACAAAACATGTTTAAGAACATCAATGTATTTGTTTCAGCTTAATAGGATAATTAAAAGAAGAATACAATTTTTATTTGGCTCCTGTGTCCTGCAATCGATACGAACAGTTTTTGTTTTGTATAAAGATCCGCAGTCTAGTTATGAGCGATCAAAATAAATTTCTCTCATCGTTAAGTCTTATGAGCGATCGAAATAAATTCCTTCATCGACAACTGTTATGTGCGACCAAAATAAACTTCTCCCCCCTTTAACTGTTATGAGCGATCGAAATAAATTTCTCTCATTGATAACTGTTATAAGTAATCGAAATTTATTTCTCTCACACACAACGAGAACGTTTACCCACGAGAAAAAACCTTATTTGTAACCAATACGATCTTAGTCGGTGAAATACTTGTTATTCCATGACTTTTCTTCTATTTGGTTATAACAGTCAGTATCCCTGGTATTGTCAACAGCGAGCCACGTTGCCCTCCATTACGATATTAATATTATTTCATGTTATTTTTGCTGCAATCATATTTGCACAGACATTTCTCCCGGAATTCCAAACAAAAAATATGAATGTTGGTATAAGAAATTGGTGTGCCTACCATTTTTCCAATAAAGAAAAGAATATGTTTTGACGTAAAAACATTGCCTTTTTGACCCATTTGACCGTTACCCTCGCGTCGCATTACCACTGTTTCCTTTAGAATGACTAGTATTCGCAAGGCTCAGTGATTCGCGGTGTAGAGTTGAAAATAGTTGGCGATGTTCTAAAAGCCATCCGCTGCCCATGTAGAGACGTTTGGGCTAGGCTGTCCTCACCATTCACGCTATATCTTCTCATCGTACGTGCCAATAGGTTGCCCCCCTCTCTCTTTCAGCGTGTTCCACCCGGTATACATACACGTATATACGGTCATAGGGTACGCCACCCCGGTGGATTTTACGATCCGGGTTTTATGGTTATATTTATTGCGTCGGGCTTCCACGGGCTCGTAGAACGTTTTCCCTGGGAGCGATTGCGACGTAAGTAGTCGATAAACCAATTCTCAATGAGCGAAGGAGACTCTTGTACACCACGGTTATGCTTGTACCTTCACCAGCCTCCGGCCGTATTCTCTCTCTCTCTCTCTCTCTCTCTCTCTCTCTCTCTCTCTCTCTCTCTCTCTCTCTCTCTCTCTCTCTCTCTATGGGTGTGTGCGAGCGCTAGTGTATATGTGTGTCTATCTTCCGATGGTGGGTAGGGGCGTGTTCGCAACCGCGTCGCCCTCGAACGAGAATAATTGTATCGGAGCGGCCGTGACGACAGGTCTCTTAATATCGATTCGGTGATGCATCGACCACGCTCGTGGGGGACCGGCCGAATCTCGCGGAAACCTGCGTGAACCCCGATCGATTCTCGTCAACCTGTACCCTACCGGTCATTTGTGCTTTCACGAGCGCGCCGGCCGAGTTTACACGACCCCTGGGAGTCTTTGAAAACCCGGGGCTGCGCATTCGATTCGCGCCAGGGATCTTTCACTGGCGGCGGGCTCCGGTATCTGGGTCATTTGTATGCATGCGTCACCATTTGCTTCGTTATGCAGAGCCTCGGAGTACACCGGCGCGGCGTCTTCCGAATACGTCTTTGCGGGGGCGGAGGCAACGGTAACCGCGGCGTCCCGCATTCCCGCGGATATCCGTCGGGTTTGTCGTGCGTTTCACCGCGAATCCAAGTTCTTCGACGCTCCTTTATTACCGGACGTACCCAACTGTAACAGTCCGCGCGCACAATGCCGGCGCGAAATCGTTGCCTACGAAATTCTTGCTGCGGCGAGCGCGTTACGCTTTCCAGGAAGTTTCTTGTACACGGAAAAAGTTCATGTTTCTCTTGATGGTTCGTGCCGATTATGGAAGCCTGGCTACTGCTACCGGGTCTAGCAGGATAAAAGCAGTATTGTATATTATTTTCTTTTTCATTTATTTATTTAATCTCGCTTCAACGTCAAAGGTCATTAGCAACACAACGGTACATTTTCTTACAATATTTTATACATATTTGTATCTTTGATATACTGGGCAAGACCGGCGATATATTCTCCTCAGAACCTAACAGAATGGGTAAGGATCCAGGCAACTTAGCATTTTTTCATTGTTGGAATATTTTTATTCAGTTAATCGGTAGCGATGTTTTGTAAAGGACCCCGCACTAATCATATGGAAAATCTATCCCGGTAAAATCAGTTGGATTTTTCATATGTTGTAGCTTATGATCTACTGAACAGAAGATGTAATGGGCACAAAGCTCAATAATGGACAGTTATCGAGTTATAATTAGTCAAACATGACAAATTCGAGCTGCCGAATACTCAAATCTCGGGAAGTATTTATTTTTTCAGAAGGTTTCACAAAATCTGTTAGGTGGTGTCATTATTTTTGAATTTTTAATGACCTTGAAAAGGTCTGTGAACAGAAATCTTTGCGTCTCACAGCAGAGATTTTTGTGAAAGATTTCTATTCACAGACCTTTCCAAGGTCATTCAAAATTCAAAACTAATGACACCACCTAACAGATTTTGTGATACCCCACTATTTTTGTTTCAAACATTTTTCCAAAAAATAAATACTTCCCGAGATTTAAGTAGTCGTCAGCTCGAATTTGTCATGTTTGACTGATTATAACTCGATAACTGTCCATTATTAAGCTTTGTGCCCATTACATCTTTTGTTCAGTAGATCGTAAGCTACAACATATGAAAAATCCAACTGATTTTACCGGGATAGATTTTCCATATGATTAGTGCGGGGTCCTTTAAATTTTTGACGAAACGCTGCTTTGCCCCACAGAAATTTACACACAGAAATTCGCGAAAACACTGATTAGACGTTCCAAAAGATAACAGTTGATCCGTCCTTTAGAGATTTAGGTTCTCAAATACTTCAGGTAATTAACTCTTTGTCAAAAATCTTGAGAATTTCTTGGTTGAACAATTTGGAATGTTCGAAATAGTTTCTCCACGGCTCCCTTCGTCTTCATCGCGCTCCAGTCGCTCGATATAACTTGGATTCGTGGATCATTAGCATGCGAGATTGAATTAGTACGACTTAACGACGTCATTTAGATCACTCAGAGGTAATAAAAAAATAGCAATGTGATCCCTAAAATAATTAGAAGCATGTGTACATAATAGATTAAATGATTGAAAAGATTTCAACTTTGCATTTTAATTTGAAAACGCTACGAACTTTCGTTCCAACCCTATATAGTTTGTACAAATGTGGACAATATAATACGCGATAAAGTGAAAGAATTATTTATTGAGTCGAGATTTTTGAGAGTTGATAAGCTAAATGGTTGAAAATAAAACAACAAGAGAAAAACGTTACGAAATTTTTATTTTATTTTCTCTTTATTTCCCAGCGTGTCCAAGATCCTCGTAAGCTGTAAATGGACAAAGATGCAAAGTCCAGCGAGAGCATGTACTCGGTCAGGGCTAGAAAAGGACAAGCAAAGTTGGTGTACAGGGTTTTTATAGAGGATCTCGTCGGAACAGTTTCGCTGATACGGTAGTAATTTCGTAGTATGTACGTCCTCCTGTGAACTAGACGCGTGTTCCCGTTGAAAATCAGGGGAAACCACCGGGGATCACCTGTGTGTCCTAGTTTCTATTCTCTCGATGCGGTAAGCTCTCTCTCTCTCTCTCTCTCTCACTCACTCTCTCTCGCTCTCACAGAGAGACGACACACACACGAGAGCTTCGGCGTTGAGAGTTTCTGAAAGCGAAGGCACCTCGAAGACTCGCCCCTTCGAGCTGGATAAGTGGGTATTAGGAGAGTCGAGGGGTGAACAATAACGCGGATCGGTTAACTTAATAATGGACATTAGAGCGTTATACTGGCTGGGGAGAGGAGTAGTTACGGTTCAGTCTGAAACTTGCTTCTCTTGATGTGGGTGATTTGTTTCCAAGATTTTCTCCAAGCACTTTGAGAAGTCGACTTTGCCCGAGCAATGAAGATGTGCTTCCGCCACTCGCCCCACCCGCCCCACCCCCTCCTCTTCACTGCCTCGCGCTTTCTCTATCTCTCGCTGTCTTCCCTCATCCTCTTCCTCTTCCATGCCACAGATCCCCCGTGCGCCGTGAAACGATCCCAACTCCCTTTGAATTTAGCTGTACCTGATGAAACGGACTTTGAGGCACCCGGTGATTTTCTGTACTTCATTCACGACCTACGATTTTTTCCAGTGTCTGTTCTTCATCCTCCGTGTCCGGTTTCGTCTCCTTTCCATTCCGATTTGTCGCATACACCACGCGCGGAACAAGCGTATAAAGATCTTGTTACGTTCGCATTTTTAAGGGGACATTCTGGTCTCGAACTTTCGAAAAATCAAATTTTCTGCACCCTCTTTAAATAGCAGCGACGGTAATCTGAGAAACTGTTCTGGGACAGGAACACGAAGTATTCGAAAATTCGATATAAAAAAATATATATATAAAAAAAACTTATTAAAAACCACGCTTATATTAAAATGCACTAAAAAGGAGAAAATAATTTTGTTCCTGGTTCTCCATAAAATACCGAATCCAATTAAAATTTTAAGCAATTAGTTCAACATTTATTCTGTTACAAAATTAGAGTGTCGGAGAATAGATAGAAAAATTTAGTATAAATTTAAATAAAATCATGACATTAGTGAGAGAGAGAGAGACTATAATTAACTTATATTAAATTTTTTGGAGAAAACAAGGAAAAAAATTATTTTTTCCTTTTTTTGTGCATTTTAATATAAGCGTGGATTTTAAAAAGTTTTTTTTTATGTTTTTTTATGTTCTACCTGTTAGTCTTTTTTAAATGGAACGCAAGATATAGTAATACTGGTATGAAATAGTAAGATAAGGAAATACGCGAGATAGAATGAGGGGATGACTCCGGGAGACGATGTCTCTTTATGGAGGCCGAAATTGTACGAAATGGAACTGAATGAGCGGAACCCACACTGAGCTCCGTCGGTGCGAAGTGGGTCAGTGGAGTGGGGATCAGTCGGAGTGGGACCCAGTGTGCCCAGACGAGACACCTTTTTTGCATGCTCGTCGAAAACAGTAACGTATCTATGATGAGACGATGATGTAGCAGAGCCCTGAGGCAGCTACAGGTGTACAGTACGAATACTTTGTACACCTTTCAAAGACTAATAACTTTTTTATAATTGTACCAAACGACCTGAATTTTTTATAATCAATTAGAAGCATTGGCTTAAGAAATTATATGCAAAAAAGATATTCCAAAACTTATAATTTACAAAGTTACATGCAAAAATAAAGAAAAGGCATTTTTTAAAACTTATCTTTGGGTCCTTAATGAAAATTTAAAATATATGTTTTGTAGATCTATATTATTTATATACATGTTGAAAATTTCATCGAAATCGATTGACGCAGGAAAAAACGACACCCATCGAAAGATGTACGATTCTGTGGATTTCAACCAGAAACTGATCAAAACTCGTGGAAAATTACGATTTCCGCCGTTTTTAACCGCTTGTAGCTCATGTGTATGTTAATCATAGATCTACAAAACATATATTTTAAATTTTCATTGAGGGCCTAAATAAAAAAGTTTTAAAAAATCCTTTTTTTATGTTTGCATGTAACCTTGTAAATTAATAATTTTTGGAAAATCTTTTTGGCATATCATTTCGTAAACCAATGCTCCTAATTGATTATAAAAACTAGGTCGTTTGGTACAATTATAAAGAAGTAATTAGTTTTTAAAAGCTGTACGAATACTTTGTACACCCACTGTATATAGGCGGGAATGTACCGGTATAATTGACGGGACGCACAGTGGTTCAAATGGACGACTTAGGATTGCAAAAGTCAAAGAACCAAGCATGGAGTAGGCATTTAATACTATTTCTTATATCAACACGCATGTCTGTAGAAGTTATCGACAATTTTACTTCTCAAATCAATTATTGTTAAGCGTGACAAACGTTGAAAGTAGCAGTATGAAAAATTTGTTTAGAACGTTAATATTGATTCTAATTATAATAGTAGGGGTGTGCGAGATCCCGTACCGACGCACACCCCTATATAATAGCTGTGTTCAGAAGCATTAGGAAGGTATAAAAATAAAACGATTTTTAGGAACTGTTCAAGTAACGCTTCTCAAGGAAATATTAAGAAATTTATTTTTTAAGTTTGTCGTAGGAAATAGTAATGATTAGACTGCGGATCTTTATGCAAAATAAAAATTGTCTGCATATGTATATACAAATACTGCGGATATGTATACATACAAATACACTTGTCATACATTCGTTTTTCATAATCAGTTCATATCAATTTCTTAACATTCTGCATGGCGCTCAAGGTGCCACATTTCCTCGAGAAGCGTACTTTACTGAGGCTGAAAACGGCGCACATGCGCGAAAAAAGGTGTCCCGTCTGGGCACACTGGTGGGACCACGCAGAGGAAGGGAGCGCTGGCGCGCGGAGTGGGGATCGCTGAACGCGATCACGTGCTACCGAGCGTCTCGCGCAGTGCTGTTATTGAGCCCAACTTTTATCGCGCGATGGCGGTGATTTCAGTATCAGTAACGTAAGCTTCTCGATAAAATTGGGTACTTTGAGCGCCCCGCAGAATTTTAAGAAATCGATATGATCTGATTATGAAAAACGTATGTATGACAAGTGTACTTCTGTATATTTCGTACCTCGTAGGACACGTCCTGGAATCTTTTTGTATAGAACAGATTGTTTCGGTACATTTGTACGAAGATAACTGCCTCGGGGCTCTGCTACATCATCATCCTAATATAGATACGTTACTGTTTTCTCGCGCATGCGCGAGAAAAGTTGGGCCGAAATACAGTACTGGTCGCACGGCGAGGTGTGACGGTTAATATTAAAATATTTTTTTCTCCCAGACGCACAGTTTTTTTTTAAAATTTTGTTTTTTAACACCGCATTGTCATCCAGTTCTGAGCTATGTTTAAAGTTTCGAGTCTCTAGCTCATCGGGAAGTGGTTTAAAATTCGATTACGACGACACGGCAAGCTAATATAAGCGTGGTAATAACCGAAATTGGGAAAACAAGATGGCGGTGACGTTCGCAGCATACAATCGGCATATCCATTATCTTCGCGAAACTTTTAAACGCAATTCTAGACTGGTAAATGTACTGCGAGTTCCGTTATTGCGCTTGACACCACGTGTGACATTAACTCGTTTATAATTTTCAAGCCGGCAAGTATTCGAATAGTTGCGACAGCTGCGGAACAATTTCGGAAGTACAGCGTTCCATTAGACACACGCAATATGTTTTAATAGTTGGGCAGTTAGTAGATTAAACCTGTTTGTTCGGAAGAAAGAAAATAATTATCGGGCAGGATCGCGGATCACGCGGGTGATAACGCAGGGCTGTAATTAACGGGGACGAAACTGTGGCGTGATAACAAAATCATTATAGTCACCGGGGAGTTACGGGGTGGGGCGGGGGTGGCGGGTGGCGGGGCGACAAAGAACGGAGAGACGCAATTAGCTTAATTCAACTTTAATTAATGTAATGCGTGCAGGGTGGAATCGGGTGTCTTAATGAGCCAAGTACGCCTTAAACTCGCCGCGACACGCACGCGACTACTTCGTTGTGCATTTTGTCGCGTGACAGACGGACGTCGCGACGCGACGCTCCGTCTGATAAAACGGAAACCGCGCTTCAGACACACCAGACTGTTTTGCATGCCACTGATAACACTTTTTGCCCATTAACGTGATTAAATGTCGAGCGAGATTACCGCACAGCGTTCTCCAAATGTATCCCCCGTCCCCATAGGATGTGTAACGGTGTGTACGCGTGTCTGCGCGTGTCATGTGACACGTCGCGCCGTTCAATTTTGTCACTCTATATCTCGACAATGACAAGGAAACACGATATCCACCTGCGCATTTAAACGGTACATCGCGCGATTCCGGCAATTACATACTCTAACGAGGAACCACTTTTTTTGAAAACCCTAACAACGAACCTTTCGGCTTTCGATCGGTCGATTTTTCCGAGTACGGTAATGCCTCGATACGTGTACCCTGTAGTACCATTGTAGAAAATGAATACAGGGGAGAGTGATGTACCTTTTACCACGGAGCTTGTGGAGAAATCAAGTGGCCATCTCATGAATCTGGTTGTACTAGTTCATAGAGCCACCACCAGGGAAACATACCAGTCTACTTGAAAGAATGCTACTCTGATGAGCTTCATGAGAAAATTTTTTATCGATTTTCATCACTGAAAAGGAAGTTTTTGTCCTACTCTTAATTATTCTTTTTATTTTTCCCGAGTATGTTTTATTGGCTCTGCTTGATCCTATACGATTCTTCATACACATGTTAAACTTGCGAACATAACCTCTTTATGAATATGAAAGAAAATGGTAACCCAGCACAGTGTTGTTCCTTTGACCATGATAGAGGTACAACACCATGTCAAATGGTCCTGCAATAACGAAAAGCAGACAAGGGCAGAGCTAAAGGAAAATCCAGGGTGCTGACAGATGCACCTGGAAAGCTAGCCATTTAGGCAGAAAAAAATAAAAAAAGTACCAAGAGGGGTGTCCCTAAGCCTAACCTCAGCATTAAACATTAAACAAACAAAAAAAGCAGACAGTGTAAAAAACGATTGTTTAGGAAGCCTACTAATGATATTACTGGAAATTCAGAGACAGGATGAAGGTGTCAATTTCCCTGCTGAACTCAAAGAGATGGACGATGAACTCAATTTCGAAAGAAGGGATCTACAAAACGGAGACTATGTACTTGTTCACATTAAAACTAGAAAAACAACCAAATATTTTGTAGCCCATCTGGTTGAAAAGTACAGGGTAGTTTTCTTGAAGTTCAGTATTTGAAGAAAGTGATGAAAAACAAGTTTAAAATGGAAGATGACTCTGTCACGTCTGCCGACGTGTTGCCATATGTTATAAGCATAGTGAATAAGAGTAGGGTATTGTAACCGTAATTGTTAATAATATTCGTTAGATATAAGTAGTCATATTCCGCTCCGATCACCATATCCGATTCTCACGTCATACCATACCCTCATTCTTATCTTAACCCTTGTATAATAATCATATCTTAACGTATTCTCCGTAGCCGTATCGCGTAGCATTCCCCGCAATCATTAATCGCACATCTCATAACATACGATGCATAGCGTAGACGATAAGACACCTATATATTCGACCTCACGATCCCAAAACGAGTTCAGTTATTCAGTTCGATTCAGACAGTCAGTCTGTCACTCTCGTCCTGACTCCAGTGAGGCTCGCCGCCTCCTGGACGTCCCGTTCAGGACTCCGACGAGTCCTCGCTCTCATCCGACCTCGAGCGGTCTTACTATATCACGCGCTTCTAATCCACATTCTTATAATAATTCTAGTTCATTGTAATCTTATTTCGTACGCTACAAATATATATTCCCAGTTATTAATTTAATAAGTGAGTCTCGCTTAGTTCATCTCCCTACATCCTCGCGCTTGTGATACTCTTCTTTTCGATTCACGTTCTATCTGTTTCTGCATTTCCAACTCGCACGTCTGAGGACTACCAACTACGTTATCTTCCCAGGACGAGTACGGATCATCGTTCTCCCTACAACGACCGAGCCTGATTCGATTGCAGCCGTCAACGAGTAACGAGAGCAGTTCTCATCCAATTGTCCGATAAGTTGCTAAACATTTCCCTGCGAAGATTCGCGCCGTCTGAATTATCTCGCTCTCGTCCGCCGCTTCGAGCGAATCTACTACCTGTAAGCGTTAAGTAGTATACGCATGTCCCGGAGTCAGACGCCGGACGTACGTGCCGCGTGGACAAAAGATTGTATCGCATTTGAGCGTCCAGTAAGGGGAATGGGTCGCGGAACGATAAGTTCGCGTAAGCCAGACTCCCGGACGTAACAACTCTATTTCTGACATTGAGGTTGAAGATGTTGTGGCCAAGCTCTCGAATCCAGACACTTTGGGAGGCTCTTTTGTGGGAGAAACTTTTGGTGTAGATTTTCAAGCTTACCAGATGGATTAAGTAACCGAAAGGAGACCCTTTTTCAGAAAATGTATTTTTCACTGAATTCTGGAAAGCCATTAATATGCCATTGTGTGCCTTTATTTATTTATTTTTTTTACCACCATCTGATAAAACTAACCTATCCTACCCTAACCCCTGGTCAAAGGTACAACACCATGTTGTTCCCTTGACCACTTGGTATCGATTTTGAGAAATAGGTAAAAAAGGTGTATTGAATAAATTTGACATCTTCAAATCATAACATAAGATAACTGACACATTAAAGTACAGATTCATACAATTAAATGTTACTTTTGATTGAAACTCAAAACTGGTCAAAGGTACAACACTCTCCCCTATAATTAGATGAATTTTTATAAATAACGATTCCAAATAAATGATGTTACCACAACCGCAATATTTTTGAATAGAACTGGTTTTGTAGATTCTAGAAAATTGAAACAGCTCTGTTTACAATAAACGATCCCTCGAGGTGGCGCAATGTCCTCTTCCAGTCCTTGGAACTTTCGTTGGGATCGCTCCTTTTTATCCCCATAGTTTCAGGACTACTTAAAGTGGTAATTGTTATTGGGCCGACCTGTATTTCTCGTCAGAAGGCAATTATAAACACGCGGGTGCAGGAAAGTATGTCCGCCGGTGCTACAGAAAATAACAGAACGCATTACAACCTCAGTTTAATCGCGCGAGTCGCCATTTATCCAGCTGTTAGTGCTCAATTGAACATGAAATCGAAAATCATTTTTTCACACTATTGACGTTGCATTTTTTAAAATTATTACCACGTAATAATAACGTAAGCGTAGATGTAGAAACAAGAATAACAATATCTATGATGTTTATGTCACTCTATTTTATATAATCATTTGATGGATTGCTATGGACATAAGCATTTGATCAAATTTTGTTCATGCAAATTCTTCTTTGAGGAGTTTCGGTAAAACGTAAAGAAAAGTATTTCCAAGGCATTCCATTATAATTAGCGATTAAAGTAGTTCACCGAAATGTCTCACTTGTCATTATCATACTGAATGAATAATAATGTCATGAATAATCCACCATGTTAATCGCGATTGTGCGCGGAGCAAGAACACCATACCACAACCCATGGCATAGTTTCCACTCGATGCTTTAAGGAGTTAATTATCAACGTGCGCGCGAACCTTCATCCCAGATTTCAATAGCGTTTTAGAACAGGCATCTTTGTCTTACGAGAACATCTTCATTGAACTCGTCGTCGCTTGTAATCGAAACTCGCTACCCCATTTCGGTTACCGTAACATTATAATTAACGTAATGAACGTGCACGATGATGCGACATTCAAATTTGCTTATTGAAATCGTCTTTGAAATCCCTGTACGGATTATGAAATCCTGGCATTTTTATGACTACAATCTCTGCTGCACGATCTCTTCCAGCGAATTATAATGCGCACGAAAGCTATCTGCGATCGCAAATCATAGAGCGTGTAATATTGGGGTTACGTGACGGAAAGCGATTTGTATTATTTACAATATATTACACCGCTTCCGTTGTAACATAATTAACATCTACCGATGGCTTAGACGTATCACCCATAACCACCTGCTGCTAAATCTAGACTTTCCACAAAATTAGCGCAATGCCATAACTTTCTTTTGATTCTACAGAGTGTTCATTTGAAAACTTTCCAGCCGAATATCTGGAAAATTATGAAAGATATTAAAAAAGCGTAAAACACGTGTTCAATGATTCCGAGGGGGAAAGAGGGGGGCAGCATCAATTTTTTGTTTGGGTGGCGTTTTCAAGGTCATTTGAAGGTCAACCATGTTTTTTCAAATGGTAACCTATGTTTTTTATTATGGGATCTTATCGTACGTAAAAAGATCAGCAATTTTCGTAGGATACTTTTTTTTATCCGCGCACTAGTTTCGGAGATATTTAAAGAGAAGTAGAGCGAGCCATACTTATACTGCGAGGAAGTTTGTAATTTCTTTATAACTATAACAAATGTTCAAAATGTTCTCCGTTGTTTTCTAAACGATATTACAGACGATTGTCAAATTCTGAACGAACATGTTTGGAAGGTATCTGTTGGAATAGCTCTACAGTTCTGTACAATTCTGCAACGCAAATCCTTGACGCTTTCTGGTTGTGTTTTATAAACAACAAACTTTAAGTGTCCCCACAAAAAGAAGTCGACTGGAGTTCGGTGATCTTGGTGGCCACTCAATAACACCTCTTCTACCGATCGAAAAACAGAGGACCTATAAAAGCATTTCCTAAAATGCCTGCCGAAACATTTATTTTTTCTGACCATTGAGTATTACTTTCTCTAATAAGATGTGGATTTTCGTCACTCCAATAACGACAGTTATGACGATTTACAGCAACTGCATTTTATAAGAATGAAACTTGTTATGTTCAAGTAATTTATGCACAGATCCCACTGACACATCAGTTACCATTGAAATTTGTCAAATTGAACTAGTATGATTCACAGTAAACTGTCCTATAATTTCGATTTGATCAGCTTCTTTTATGAATTTTGGCTGGTTTCTTTTTAAATTTGTCACTGATCCTGTTTCCTTAAACTTTGCAGCTAATTGTAACACGTACGTATGAGAAACATGTGTATCAGGATGTCCCTCCTTAAACTTAGCAGCAGTTCGATGAGCACACCCATCTCACACACACAGCTCCATAAATAAAAATTATTTCTACTCGTTCTTCTAAAGAATACACCATTTTATACAATTAATTATACTACGATTTAGTATCTCTTATTACGATGATTCACACCTGACTAAATAGTACAATCTGATATTAAAAGCCAGACAACATAAACGAGAGATCAGTGCAGGACAATTTTGTTTTCAAACGGTACGTGCTAGTAAAACTGGAAAACATCAACGATCTGCGTCAAAGAATGTTACACGATAATATGCATCGCTCTATTTCTCTTTAAATATCTCCGAAACTAGTGCGCGGATAAAAAAATGTATCCTACGAAAATTGCTGGTCTTTTTATGTACGATAAGAACCCATAATAAAAAATATAGGTTTTCATTTGAAAAAACAAAGTTGACCTTCAAATTACCTTCAAAACGCCACCCAAATAAAAAACTGATACTGCCCCCTCTTTCCCCCTCGAAATCCTTGGAAACGTGTTTTACATTTTTTAAATATCTTTCATACTTTTCGAGATACAGTAATCGCGCAAAACCTGTCGATCGAAACTTGTCAAGCGTTTACCCACTCCACTGCCAGCCAACGTCGCGCCGAGACGCACGGCGGCGATGATTGATCTCGGCTCGGGTATATCGGTGTGAACACCACACATTGAATCGAGTGAATCAAATTTTCAAACTTCTTAATTTTCATTATTTTTTTATGGGACTTTCACTAACTTATTTCTGGTATTTCTCTGATTAAAATGATACCAAACACGATATAATTTAAACTGTATTTAGTGGTTTAATCGACGGTAAAAAAATCTAACGCAACGAAGGACAGTGCCGTCAACGGCGACACGCTTCGGTCACGCGATCCGTATTTCATTCTGTCCTTCTCTATGTTCGGCTCTCTATTGAAGTCTCGCTCGGCGCGATCGACGTAGAAACGCAGTCAAAAAATATACCACCACTCAAAACCTGTCCAACCCCGGGCTGCTCGACAGGTTTTGCGCGATTACTGTATTCGGCTGGAAAGTTTTCAAATGAACACCCTGTATATCACCTAACCCAGTCCAACGAGTTGCATGATACTCTCTCTCTCCCTCTCTGTCCGGTGGTTCAGCCAATAATAATAATAATTAATGAAATCAATCATGTATAACATACATTTTCTGAATTAAATTCTGCTCTAATAATGTTGCACGGGAAATAAAATATCAAATATTATAATTGATAATTAACGTTAAACTATCGTATATTATACCACATTGCACCACAGTGCGATAGAACAAAGGAAAACCCATAAATCCATGTTATTTATTTCAAACCTAAAAAACTCAACTTGAATTTAAACCTTCATTGAACGAATTAAGAATACAACGAAGTCTATTGTATTAAACAAATGAAATAATTCAAAATATTATGCGAGCGAATAATTAAAAGAAGCATCCGTTGGAGCCTATTCATCAGTGAAGAATGTGAAGATAGTCCAGAGGAGACTAGGAAAGACACTACGTAAAAGAAATGGACAAAGGAATCGATGAGCAATGGTTTGTTGTTCCCCGACCTAGGAGGATGTGCAGAGCACAGTAAAAGCTCCTTCGCTGTCCAAAGGCCGGGGGTTTGAGCAGCCAACGATCGTGCCCGGACACCATTTTTGATTTATGACTGCATCTAGATATCGCGCCGAGTGAGACTTTAATAGAGAGCCGAACATAGAGAAGGACAGAATGAAATACGGATCGCGTGACCGAAGCGTGTCGCCGTTGCCGGCACTGTTCTTCGTTGCGTTAGATTTTTTTACCGTTGATTAAACCACTAAACACAGATGGAATTATATCGTGTTTGGTATCATTTTAATCAGAGAAATGCCAGAAATAAGTTAGTGAAAGTCCTATAAAAAAATAATGAAAATGAAGAAGTTCGAAAATTCGGTTCGCTCCAGTCAATGTTGTGGTGTTCACACCGATATACCCGAGCCGACATCAATCGTAGCCGCCCTGCGGAGCAACTCGGCGTTGACAGGCAGTGGAGTGGGTAGGCACTGGACAACGATCGTGCCCACGATCCAGAACAACGAAGCAGCTTTTACTGTAATATGATCTGGCCAACATCCGGTTCGGGTGCGGACGATTATGAAGAAAAGCGATTACGAGGAATTGTTGAAGATGCACAGACCTATGAAGATTAAGCTTAGAACAAAGGATTGATTGATCCATAAAAGGGATGTCTCCTCACCAGGAGCTCAGTTGACAGTCAAGATCAGAATTTCATGAAATACGTTCGGTTAGTCAGTCACCATAAGGAATCAGTTTAAAGTTCAGTGCAAACCCCAGTTTAAAGTCAGGAAAGCGTGTTAACCCGCTGTAATATTGTGTGTGTGTGTTCAATAAAGTGAAAAAGCGTGTACACCCGCTGGAGAATCACCATCTCCAATAACCAACATATTAATAACATACTTAGAAAAATTTGATACTTAGAATATACCCTTGTTCATTTTTACTTAAATCAAAACTTCGAATCATTTTTAAAGAGTAACCCAACTTCGATTTCAACCATCCAAATCCTCAATTACCCGAACCGCAGCCGGTGAATGCAGGTAGATTCGAAACTGCGTTGTATCTCAAGTCTAATCTTTAAATTAAACTATACATCTGGAAAACGTCCACCATAGGACGTAACAATACAGAGTGCAAATTTTCCGGGAGAAGCAGGATCCCGAAAACTCGGAAATTTCATTTCACAGATGGATCCCACGAGAGAAATCGATAGCTGGAGGATCTCTGGTCTGGTAACAGCTCGAAAGATTCACTTTGACGCGTCGCGCGCTGCACAGCGCCGCGCGAATCGTTTATCCTTTTTGCTCGAGCAGAGCGGGTCGTTCGCAATCTTTCGTCCCTTACGTGTTGTTGCTCCCGGGAAAGTGTCGGCAAAAAGATAGGTAGCGGTAACGTCGGCCCTCGTGTAGCTGCAATTCTACCGGAACGAAACTCGCGTAAGTCGTCCGGCGGTTTCATCCGGTTTCTCCGCGGCACCGCCTAGGATCTCCCAAGAGTATCCCTTCCAGCCGAATGCCGTTCTCTCCCCACGCTAGATGTTTGTGGTTTGTTAGAAGGACGTAACAAATAAGGTAATCTTCCACACATATAGCCCGGGATGTTGGGGCCGGGTGCCGCACTGACTCTAAAACAGCTCGCCCGCCAGGAGAGGAAACTCTTTTTCCTTGTCTGTTTTTCCACCCTCTCCTCGACTTTCCGCTCCAAGCCGGGCCGGGCCAGGTCGGGCCGAGGGAAACGTCGGCGAACCGACTCGCCGACGGTTTGCGGCGCATGGAAGGGCGGGTTGCAAGTTGCGAGTCTCGAGGCTGTGTTTACGAGCACGAACACACACGCGTGCCGAGCGTCCCGTAGGCGTCACGGGGCTGCGCTGCGAGAAAGCTTCCGCGAGCACGCGAAGCTGTTGGCGGACCAGGTAAGATAAAGTCGGGTCTGAAGGACGAGCGAAAGGAGAGTGCGGAATCATCAGGTTCACGCATGCAAGAGAACAGGCGCCGCTACGTGGCCGGAAAACTGGAAACGCAGTCCCCGGGTGTACACGGTGCTCGAGAAACGCGGGATCGAGCGTGCATCTTCGTCCGCGAGAAGATAGCACAGAGAACATAGTTAACCAAGTATTCATCATTTTTTTTTTATACTCTTTAAGGATGAGAGGAAAAATACCTTTATGTACACCCCAGAAGGGGGTAGTGTGGGACTCCGATGGAACAGATCTTCGGTTCCCCCAATATCCATCAAAAAAACCTGTCATCCGGGACCTTTTGGGAACAGGCCCCATCCTCCCAGTCCGAACTAGTTCTAGAACTATAAGGCAGCGCAGGGACCCGCTTTTTGCATTACTACCTTTGCTACCTTATGCGTGGAATTCATGCAACCCATGTTCTTGCCAAGTATTCATCTAATAATTACCCCACTGTATGGCATGTTGCACGATAAGAATTGTCATTTTTACAGGATAACATTTCATTCTGTATTGCCCTGGTGGCACGCATTTTACAGTACACGATTCGGATGATAAAAATGAAGTATGTAGATTTAATAGAAACATATGTACACCCTAAATGTTTCATAAATGCAACGTCAAAGGTTAAGCAGCTTTTCCGAAATTATTTTTCTTTTGGGACTCCCTGTACGCATTTTTCCCCGCGTTTCTTCATTACGGGATTATACGTGGAACAGAGTCGACGCGAACATACGCACGAGCAGCCGGAACGTGTGTGTCGTTAGACGACCCCGAAGAATTTTCAGCCAGAACGACGCGCACGCCAGCATAGCGGTTCACCGGTCAAAGCTTAACGGCGTTTTCCTCGTTGGCTGTTCTCTGGTCCCCGCGATTCCTCCGACGGAGTTTTTCCATTCGTTATGCGTCGCGTCTGTGCACGCGTGTATGGGAATAAACGCGTTAGAATCACGCCGCACAATCACTGTCGCCCTTTGAAATCCGTGGACCCTGGTCCCCGGAATGCTTTCCGGAAAAAGTTCGTGGAATTCGTCTCCGATGAAAGTTGAAACTAATGAGGGCAACTCGACCGGTCGATACCGTACGTGACAGCCATCGGTGCGGTGGTGAGAAGTTCACTGATGAGATATTTTGCTTTCGATCACGTCTGACAATTGAAACATCGAAATACATCGCGGGTGCGTAGATCGGTAAGGTGCTCCTTAGCTATAGGAATTAAAAATTATTTATCATATGTTTTTGTTTCATAGTTTCATAAAATATTCTCGGCAAGATATATACCACCTAAAATATCTTTGTTGTTTTTAAAGATACGTCAAATGTCTGAAGGACAAAATTGAATGGTAAAATGGGGCTCACAGGATACCAAAATAATTTTTGGTTTTATGTAGTTTTTTTTTGGAGATACGGTCACCTTCATTTTTTAAATGGAATGAGATATGTTTTAATACATCAATCGATGCAGCTGAACATTCGTTATAAAAAAGTACTAACCTATGTATGTCGAACAGTTTGTGGCTCAGGAGATATTTCAATTTAAATAATCCTATTGTAAAACACCATTACTAGCGTTTATTTACTAGTGTAACGCCTTAATACGATTCATTTAAAATATAAAATAATTTAAATGAAAATAAATGTTCAAAAACGGACTAAAAAGTATAAAATAATTTTTCCTAGCCCCATACAGGTTCCTAACCCCATACAGGTTGTGCATTTTTAATAGCTATGAAAATAATTGAAAGATTTAAAACGAAAAACGCGGGGCGCAAGATAATAGGGAGGAGTGTAGAGAGTAGGTGTCGTTGTCCATATCATTTGCAGTGCAATAAAATTGTTAGTAACTTAGATGAACTATTCATGTATTCATGCCCCAATTATCAATTAAGGCAAGCGCCCCACGTTTTTCGTTTTAAATCTTTCAAGTATTTTCATAGCTATTAAAAATTCACAACCTGCATGGAGTTAGAAACCTGTATGGGGCTAGGAAAAATTATATTTTATACTTTTTAGTCCGTTTTTAAACATTTATTTTCATTTAAATTATTTTATACCTTTTAGTCCGTTTTAAAAGCATGGTATTGTTAAAATATTTATTTGTATTTAAATAATTATTTTCTGCTTTTTAGTCTTTTGTGTGTGAAATTTTTCAATCGATTTCAACCATTTTTTGATGAGATTATAACAGAGCATGTAGTTAATTTCAGACGGTATTGCGACCGCGCGTCCTATCGAAAATAAACGCCGTGGTAAAATGTCAAAGATAAAGGTTCGGCGGAGAATTTCGGTGTAACTGTTCTTTCGCTTGGTAAACAAACATTATTATAGTATAATAATACGTAGTAACTATGTATACACACCGCACGGAGCTCGAACGCACACTGAGCTCCTTCGGTGCGAAGCTGGTCAGTGGAGTGGGGATGAGTCAGAGTGGGCACACGTAGTAGAGTGGGGACGCTGAACGCGATGACGTACTACGTCACGCGGGGGAGGCGTAACAGTAAAATTTATTAATAATTTATATCTCCTAAACGCATTTACGCTTTTTAAAAAAAATTTTTTTTAATATTGCATTGTCATCCAGTTCTGAGCTCTGTTAAAAATTTCAAGTCCCTAGCTCATCGGGAAGTTAGTTTAAAATCAATTGCAAAATTTGTACCGAACAGACAGACAGACAAGAAAGCGAGCTAATAAAAACGTGGTAAAAATGGAGGTGACCTTCATATCTCTAAAAAAAATTATATAAAAACAAAAATTTTTTGGTATCGTATGAGCCCCATTTTACCATTCAACTTTGTCTGTCAGACACATTTCACGTATCATTAAAAACAAAGAAGATATTGGAGAAGGCAACGTTAAGTGACTCGCACACCCTGTATATGTTATATAGACTATAAATTCTGTCTGTATGTACTATACAGATACACAAAATTTTTATTAACTCCGTGTAACCAATTAACGTCACTGGCTTTTATATAAATCATCAAGTCTGTTTCAGTTTTGAATTGGCCAGAAAAGTTTCCAGAACTAAATGCTGTTGGAAACACGACTCGAAACTCGGGAGGACTATATGCGAAGGCGGAAAACAGTATAATAGGGTTAATGAAATAAACGCAGCAATTCCACGCTAATGCGAACACCTGGAGCAAGATTATATAAGAAAATTCTGTAAAATTCCACCTGATACGATAATCAGAATTGTTTCGACGAAACATCTAATCATTGTTAATACGTACGAAAAAGTTACCCAGTTCCGAGGCTTTCGATGTTATCTCACACCACGTTTAGTACAGACTTATTAAAATTTGTGCCTTTCTCCTATAAATTATGATATATTTGGTATGTAATCCAGTAAATTTGTACCCGGGGCGGCTGCAGATCGAAGTTTTGATCCTGTAGGATCAATGGTTCAGGAGCAATGCTTGTTTAAAGTTGAGCATTTTTCAGTGTTTTTGACAGGTAAGGACGCCGCCATATTGGTTTGTAGTGTCATGCGCCGCTTACCGAGCATAGCCGCTAGGTGGTAGTTGGTTGGCACGCGGTCGTCACTACAAACCAATAAGGCGGCGCCCTTACCTATCAAAAACACTGCAGATTGCTCAACTTTAAGCAAGCATAACTACTGAACCATTGATCCTACAGAATCGAAACTTCGATCTGCAGCCGCCCCGGGTACAAATCGACTGGATTACATACCAAATACATCATACTTTATAGGAGAAAGGCACAAATTTTGAGTCCGGTGAAGTAAAGGGCAGCCTTCATCAAATTTGAAGAGCTAGCAAATATAATATTTCTTTTGTGAAAATAGTAGGTATGTTGAACGACAGTGCTAAGCTCCTTGTACAAGGGCGTGCTGCACGGAGCTCGTTTACCATAACTCTGGCGACGTTAATAAGAAGTGCGAATTTTTAGCGAATGTTTCAAAGCCGTCACTTATTTCGTTGCGAAGCTACGCGTAGTTTGGAGAATTTCATTTCAAAGTGGAGCTCTTTGTAATATTTTCTGCTAAGCGGATGTGAATTTCTGTGTCCGTGCTCGTCATTAATATACGAACATATATGGTAGGGCTGCTTTTTACTTTACCGGACTAAAAATTTGTGACGTTCTCCTACCTGTCAAAAACACTGCAGATTGCTCAACTTTAAGCAAGCATAACTCCTAAACCATTCATCCTACAGAATCGAAACTTCGATCTGCAGCCGCCCCGGGTACAAATCTATTGGATTACATAACAAATACATCATAATTTATAGGAGAAAGGTACATATTTTGAGTCCGGTAAAGTAAAGTTTACCCCAGAGTAACATTTAAAAAATTAAAATTGGGGCTCTGCCCTAAAAATCCTTTCTCTCTATTTTTTGTCGAACTTTTTATAACATATTATAGTTTTAATATTCGAGCACAATGCGGCACAAACTTGTCACAATTCAGCACAACTGTTGAAATTATTTCATTCTAAAAGTGGAGAGCTAACTTCTAGGAGGCTAATTCGCTTATACTTGAGCGGTAAAGCAAACTCTGTTTCGCTACGGAGAGTTGGTGCAGTTTCACCGTATAAAAAAAGCGCAATCGTAATTTCCCGGATGCGTTATCTCGCTCTCAAAGACGCGTTGGTCGATGAGAAAGCCGACGTTTGACGGTATTCAATTTTTTTTATCGTCATCGAAAACACCAACCCGTCCCAGTTGCAGCCGCCTGAACCAGTACGATGAATACTGAATGCGCATCACTAGGAACCAGTTTAAGAGGACAACTCGTAACGCACTCGTATGCAAAAACATCTCCCTCGGGGTTTCACTTCATCCGTTTCTGCCACTCTACCCGAAAAATCAATCCTGGGGAAAAAAAGGAATAATTCGTTTCACTTCACGTCGAAACAAACGGTTTACAACACCCTCTACAATCCATTGTATCTGGTAGAGCTTTCAGCTGGTCAGGAAGCGTTCGTTGCTTTCTGTTAGTGTATCCCAAAGCGACGGCTACTACTACGTTGGAGAACTCCACTAACTAAGCGTACAAATAACAGTGGTTCTCCGGTGAAAACGTCGCGAAAAATTAGACTACAAAACGCAAGAAATGTTTTATAATTTATTCTTTAGTTGCGAGTGATCGGAAAAATTAGATTTCCAGACGTACTCCAAAAACAATAGACGATTTATGTACAGCTAAAATATTTATTCCGTTGCGATGATATTTAAAGTACACTTTTGCAAACTTTTTGCAATTCGTTGGAGATCAATTTCATCTCGCGTTATTAATATCTCTGAAGCATTTTAATGTCAGCTGCAAGCATTTTACTGTCATCTACAAGTGATTTACCTCGAAAGTGAATTGTTTTAGCGTAAAATTGTCAGTTTATGGAAGTGGTTCGAATAATTTGAACAGTTACTGTTTATGCAAAGATACACGAATGGCAGTAGTTAGAGTAAAGTATCCCATTTTATACACAATACAGGTTGTCCCCTAATATCCAGTGACTCTAAATAGAGGTGACTCTAAATGGGTGTAAGTTCGTAAGGAAGGTTACTGCCACCAGCATTCTGGTGTCATGAGACCAAGCGGCTCATGGAATTTTCACTACCATGGTATGTCTCGATGCGGCAAAATGACAGTGGTCGCCCAACAACGTAGACAGTGTACTACAGAATCGGCAAAAACAGTTTTAGAACTATGCAGCGTGCTTTCGGACAGAAGCTTCCTTGTCAGACATCGAGTAATAGTACAGATGTAACGGTGTGACAAACCGTACATATTTACAAAATTCCATCATTCTCCGACCTATAGGATTTTTTAATACACTCCGGGACAAAAAGATAGCACATCATCTACTTTTCCTCATTTGATACATTAAACTGAAGAAAATGAATATTTGAATGTTGTTCGGAATCATGGTCTTGACAACATATCCAAAGCTCATCGAAATTGGATGGAGAATAGTACATCGATCGATTTACAATTACGAGTTTTTACAATTATTTCGTAAACTAAAGCCGTCCGACAAATATTGTAAAGGGAAATGTTGCTCAGAATCATGGTCTTGACAACATATGTATCTAAAGCTCGTCGAAATTGAAGAGGATTCACATCATCGAGAAACTTTTGTTCGTTGCGGCATCGCGGCGTTACATCACGGTCGCCTGCCGGCGCGCCGGGCAGTACGCGTCTAGCTCGCGCTCTGATTGGTCCGTGTTTTTCGTTAATAACTCCTTAACGAAGCCGCGTACGCTATTTTCGTAAAGGAAAATGTCGTTTGAAATGATCTCGGGAACCTTCCATTTCATTAAACTAAGGTAATTTTGAGACACCCTGTATATTATTCCTCTGCGAGTTGTTTTATCAAGGTTTTACTTCAAGGCTGCCATTGTCTATGGAAAAATAATTAACGAGAACATTTGTTCAAAATAGCTTATCACATGTTGTTTGTCCATTTGAATTTTCTGTGAGAAGCTTCACGATGCTATTCGGGAAGACCAGAACATTCGGCCAGAACAGAAGCTGGATCGAAGGTGTGAGCAGGACACGAATCGCCAGGTCCAGAAGGTCGACAAACATCGGGATCCGAGAAAAATCATTGGACAGTTGTCCACAGGGGATCTGTGATGGGATTTGCGAGAAATAATTGTGGATCGGAACACGAGCGGAGCAACAATTACCGTGTCACGGTGTAGCGCTTCGCGCAAACGACCGTGGCTCGTTACGAATCCGCAGTTGGCTTCATCCGCACGTGCGAATTTCCTCGATAAAGTGCGAACGTACATTATAGCCGAGATGTCCCCAGGCTTCCCACCAGTTTCCCCACCGTGTCTAACGTGTCCCTACGTGAACCGGGTTATAAACGAGGTTCGGTTATCATCATTTGGGAAGAGGGGCCGGACCAAACAACCAAGCTATTGCAGATTTCAGCACTGTTCCCCGTCAAATATTGCACCTCCGAACGACGAAAAACTGTGGCAGGATGCGCAAACGTATCGATCAAGGATGTCGACGGGGATGGGGTCGAAAAAATGCTGGAAGACGAGCGAGAAAGTTAAGGGGTAACTAGCGGAGCGAGGTTACGGCTCGTCCGGAAAAAAACCGGGCGTCTTGATCGATTTCCTTCGTATGCAGGCGTCGAACCGAATTCCCTGCTTCGAAAAACCAGAGGGAAACGCAGAAGGATGGAAGAAATTCTTCTCGCGCGGGGATAGATGCTCGGACATGGTGTGTTAGTAGTTCGTGGAACCTCTACCGAGCCTTCTTCTCATTTATTATATTCTTTTAACGATCTTTGGACATTGTTGCGTTTTATAGAACCTTTGCTCGACTTGCACCATTCTTGCATTAAACGGGTTAAATAAGACCCACCAATTCCTAGCGAACAATCTTCTCTACTATGTAAAATCAGATTTTTAATCACTGTGGATTCCTGTAGAGTTGGTAGTCGTGTAGCTAAAGTCCATTGTCTGATGCACCTAAAAAAGAAATTTCGGTTGAAGCTTATTCAAAGTTTTACAACCTTTGTAAAAGAGCCGTATAAATCTCGAGATCTGTTTAAGCTAATTTATAGTGTTAAAACTTTTTTACTTGGAAAGTAAACCGTCTAGTGGTCTATCGCGATTTGAAAGAACGCGCGCCTAAGGTTAGAGATTCGATAAATCGGTCCGATCGAATGGTGATTCAACGACGCGTCTATGAGCATTAGTTGGCGAAGTGGCAAGCGTGGATTGATGAAATTTTTTATTGAAATTTCGAGAAAGGCTGCGTCTATCCCTTCGATCGCTGCCATCGAGTACCATACTCGAACTCGTACTGGAAAATTGTATTTCCAGCTACCATACGCAGCAGTCCTGGCTGAACTTCTGAGCCCCAATTTCCATGCAGCAACACGATAGAAGAAAAATTTTACTAGCAACACAGTAGAATAAACCTTCGGTCACGGAGCCATTCGAATTTCCGGACTCAATTTCGATATTCGATTTCGTTTAATCTTTCTGCTGTTTTCAAATGTCAATTATTCTTCAAGTTAGAAAGACTTATCAAAAAGGTACTTTATCAGAAAGTACAAACTTTGAAACATAAACTTATAAAGGTTACTTACGTCGAGGTATGTTGAATTAAATGAAATTGAAATTTTTTTACGAGTACAATACTAACTAACTTTACGGATGTTGTTCCTTTTACCGGACTCAAAATGTGTGTAGCCGGAGTTGTACCCGGCGCGGATGCAGATCGAAGTTCCGAACCTCTAGGATCAATAGTTGAGGAGATTTGGTCGTTTAAAGTTGAGCATATTTCCAATTTCTTGACAGGTAAGGGCGCCGCCATATTGGTTTGTAGTGACGGTCGTACGCCGCTTACTGAGTTGATTATGATTAGGTCTCGAGGGGGGAGCGGCAAAGTAAGCTTCTCGCAGTCGTCACTACAAACCAATATGGCGGCGCCCTTTCCTGTCAAAAACATTGAAAAATGCACAACTTTAAGCAAGTTGTATATAAATAACTCCTGAACCATTGATCCTAGAGGATCGAAACTTCGATCTGCATCCGCGCCGGGTACAAATCTACTGGATTATAACCAAATATATCATAATTCGTAGGAGGAAGGTACTAATTTTGAGTCCGGTAAAGTACAGTTTACCCAACTTTACTCCTATTAGTACATTTAAAGTTTACAGCCTGTGCGGTGTATTTTCCGTTTATACATATATATTATGTAGTCCTGTACAAGTATTCCCATATGCTCCGTTACGTTGTAAACATCATTAAAATTTTTGGAGCGCAGACCACTCGCGAGACGGGTATTTTCAAAAAGTATGATTGCATGCTTTAAAATAAATGCACAGCGGGACGTGAACCGAATAAAAGCATTTCTCGGGTTGGAAAGAATCGCTTCACTCGCCTCGGATGATATCGTATGAAACAGTTGAATTAGATTTAATTAAAAATAGAATGCAAGCAACGCTCAGCCTGTCTGAGAATGAAAACCGGCATAATCCGGCAGGGGACAACAAGTTGAGCGAAATTATTCCTCCTGGAAGGAATTACGATATGAGAGAACGTTCTATTAGATAGCGCGTAGCTTCAACAAGAACTCAAAATGAAAAAGTCACCGCGGTCGTTTCGTCGTTTTTCATGCTTTAATTAAGAACGTTGTACGTAACAAAAAGATTTTAATAATTTTGGTCGAGGAGTTTTACCGTCACTCGGGAAGACGGTTCTCGGGGAAGATTTTATAAGGTGGCAGCCTCGAGTGATCGATAAATCTTCTCGGGGAAAAATGTCAGGGTAGGTAGCTCGAGAAATTCACGTGAACGGGAGAACACGCGATGCAAGAGAAGTCAACGCGTGCTCGAAAAGCTAGCAGATGCATCGATAGATATCAAAAATAGATTACCGAGGATCAAGTATCTAGCAACTACAACTAGATCGAGGCTATCTGGAAGATCGATCGTAGTTCCCGGTTCTTGAGGAAACTCTTCTGGAGAACCTTCTTCTATTATAATATAATAGTATAAGTTCTAACTGCCTTCTATCAAATCATCGAGATATTGTTTCTGATAGAAAACGATTTCCAGAATCGACGATCATGCTATACATTTAATCAAACTGCTCAAGTTTCACAGTTCACCTTTCCTTCAATTATTTTCTCGAGGTAAACCTTACTTTACCGGACTGAAAATTAGTACCTTTTACGAATTATGATGTATTTGATATGTAATCCAGTAGATTTGTACCCGGCACGGATGCAGATCGAAGTTTCGATCCTTCAGGATCAATAGCTCAGGAACTATGGTCGCTTAAAGTTGACTAATTTGCAGAGATTTTGACAGATAAATGCGCCGCCATTGGTTTGTAGTGACAATCGCGAGCCGCTTACCTTGCCGCCCCCCCCCCCTCGAGACCTAATCCTAACCAACTCAGTAAGCGGCGTACGACCATCACTACAAACCAATATGGCGGCGCCCTTACCTGTCAAGAAACTGGAAATATGCTCAACTTTAAGCGACCATATCTCCTCAACTATTGACCCTAGAGGTTCGAAACTTCCATCTACATCCGCGCCGGGAATAAATCTACTGGATTACATACCAAATACATCATAATTCGTAGGCACAAATTTTGTGTTCGGTAAAGTAAAGAGCAGCCTTTTCCTGTTCGTTACAATGGGAACGACTCGATTTTAACATTCAACGAAAATCTAGGAAACATCTGAAAGGGAATTTTTTGCTATGATAGTAACACACAATGCAATTTGATTCTTATATTGTTCGTGAGGGAATGAAAATATATTTTGCTGTATTTTAATGAATAATTATTACGAAACACCGTAAATGCGGAGAAATGTTATTACATTAGAAAACGTATCGGAAAAGTCTCATATATATAAAATCATTATATTTTTCGTTTCATTAGTAGGCTTGCAGAATACGTATCAAGATTAATTAAAATCCGTTGTTCAAACGTTTTATCTGGAATCATATCGGATACGTTCATTAATCTCCTAAATATTACCGCTCGTTCGCATGTATCGTATAAAAGATTGGCAGATTTCAGTCGTGCACAGTCATGACATACGATACGTAATAATGTAATCGTCATTAAACTCTGAGTTAATGTATCTTCATTTATTATATATATGT
>CM052313.1:20220819-20248999 GCA_028455605.1 Lasioglossum malachurum
AAGCCTAATTCGCGTCACGGAATTCGCGACACGAAAATGCGTAACGGAAGTGGTGGGGATGGTTAGCCGAGCTAGTCTTAAATAAAAAATGGCTGTACCTCGGGTACGGTGAGTCCTACTGCAAAAGTAACGAAATTTTCAAAAGGCTCAACCCGAAAGCATATATGGTATGCCCAATCACTTTTGAAAACCACGTTCGGCAGAAGTGAAACTTCTTGCAGTCTAGTAATGTTTAGAAGTAAATTTTAAGATTGGAAATGGTAAATAATCCTAATGAAGCGACAACAAGATCAGGAACAACTCTCGATGCAGTATTTTCAAGACATTTAGACAAAATTGAATCAAGAATATTTATATCATATTTTAGCTATCACAAGCCAATTGTTTCAATGATAGAATCATAGAAAATCATAGAAAAAATAATGAACGATCAAAATTTTTTTTATTTTATTTTACGTCGCATTTTTTTAACTGCCAGGGATATTTCGCGACAGGACCTACAGTTTTTATAAGGTGGGTTCCGAACCACCTTTTGGGCACCACAGTTTAAATGGCACATTGAATATTTCCTGAGCGATATTTCCAATACGACAACTTAGAAACTACAAAAAAAAACACACTAACGCCATTATGTCCACAACGCATAGCATATTAGAAAAATTTCCATATTTTTCTCAGAGCAACGTCAACAAGAAACTAGTCCAAACTACAATCAATCGATGTATTGCTAATTTGCGCCGTCCTTATTCCTGCTTCTCCCGGCAGCCCGGTAGTTTTCCGAAGGTTCCATTAGACGAAATTTATTATGCCCAATTCATACTTTTTATTTACTTCGTGCAATTCGTTCACTCAGAAAACGTGTCCGCGCGAGAACGTTTTAAGCGTCGCCCCGATCGAAGCAGACTTCCAAAAAAGAAAGTGCTATTTCTTAGCCGCAGGGTAAAGACCGGGAGAAAATTATTTTCCTGGGCACCCACTGCGTTTCTGAAGCGTCTCCCTCTCGCAATCGCACCCCTGTCATCCCTTAATGGAAGTAATTAAATTTAACAGGACTTAAAAACGCCGCACTTAGTCGGCACAGAATTTCCGTGCCCCGGATATTGATTATTCGAAAACAGTTTCGCAGCAACGTACGCAGACTTTAGATTATGTTTCAGATTTAACGGAGAATACTGCGAGGATCGTTGCAGAATATCAAACCGCAGGGTTGCTGTATCGTACGGCTGTATGTACGGACAGTTAGCGGAAATACTTGATTGTATCTTATCTTTTGTGTGTGTGTGTGTGTGTGTGTGTGTGTGTGTGTGTGTGTGTGTGTGATCACCCGAAATATTTATACAAAAGAAACGTTCAAATAAAACTTGAAACAGAACAGTAAACTAAAACATACAAAAAGAGTGATATACTACAGTTACAAAAATTAAATGCTTCCTTCCTTCACGCTACTGTAAAAATGGCGTTTTGTTGGATTATTTTTGTTGAAACAATTACCCGCCAGAGACTAGATTTCCTTTCGCGAGTGTCAAGATAATAAATGGTTCCTCTTGTGCGAGCAGGGATTCAACGATTGGAAAACACCGAGCCACCATTCTTACTTTCTTCAGAGATGCGGTGTAACAAAGTGAGCTTCGCTAAATCAATATTGTTCATTCTTATCTATTAGTTGGCCTGCTTCGATAATTCAACACTATTTATTATAACTTTGTAACGTAGTCTCGTCTCGCGAACATACTGGTTAACATGAAATGCATTTATGCATTTATAATTGCACCAAATTTTCGACAAATTAGCTGCAATTCTGCACGTACGGATTCAAAAATACAGGGCGTCCAAAACTACCCGTCCAGGGGTGTTTTTAACTTCTCAGATAAGCATATTCGGTAAAAATGTTTGCAATATAAAATGTGCAGGGATTACTGGAGGACATATGTCCATGACCTTGTATTTGACCTTCGGATCCATTTTCAAGGTTATTTCGAGGTCAGTACGTATTTTTTATGGCCTCTAGCAGTCATTTTAATCTAGGACATACGTACATATCTGAACGTGAAATTTCGAGCTCTTTTAGAATCCGTAGTCAAAAGTAGGGGCTCCCATTTAAAAAATACGTACTGACCTCCAAATAACCTTGGAAATGGTTCCAAAGGTCAAATACATGGTCATGGACATATGTCCTCCATTAATCCCTGCAACTTTTATTGCAAACATTTTTACCGAATATGCTTATCTGAGGAGTTAACACCCCTGGTCGGGTGGTTTTGGACACCCTGTATAGTGTCTGCGCGATGTCTCTGTTTATAAAAATCGCGCGATCAACGGGAGGTTCACTTTTTTTTTTTAATTTATTTATTTAATGTTGTTCAAACATCAAAGGTCATTAGCAACATGGTACATTTTCTTACAATATTTTATAAATATTTGTATCTTTGATATACTGGGCAAGACCGGCGATATATTCCTCAGGGTGGCTCACTTTCGTTAAGATTACGCGGTGACTATTGTAATCCTCGATTTGTCTATCGCCAGTTCGATCAATCGTATGACAGCAGTAATCGTAACATTGGTAGCAACATTAACATCGGTAACACTAGGTTCGTCTCGCACCTTCATTAGCAGTTGAAATCAAGTTTAATTAGAACTCGGCGCAACGTTCGGCGAAGTCAAACTTAATTAAAAACTGGCTTTTTCGATTCCGAGGATCTCGTTTCCAATGATTATCGTGAAAAATATTCCGAAACGTTGATCGGCACGGTTACATTCCCGTTAGGCGTCGGGTGTCATCGTTCCCAAAGCCGTCGGAATATTTCACGTTTTACGCTAACTCGTACGAATAGGTTCAAACTCCGAGCCAGCCAAAATTTCGTGTCGCTTCAAGTAGAATGATTAATGGATTATCATTGTGTCTAGAAGGACGCTCAACAGAGAGCGAACGTTCGCCGTGAGTACGTTTCAGTTCTAACACCCCTTTCTGTCTCCTGGAATCGCCGTGAATTACGAGTACCAGGGATTCTTAAAGCTTCTCACGTAATGAGAGTCTCCAGGATATAAGGAACGGAGCGCTTCCAGGTTCGAAATTCATTAACGGTACTACTCCTTGCTTTGCGCTCACCCTCTCTTTCTCTTCTCCCCCCTCTCGCACTCTCTCTCTCTCTCTCTCGCTCTCCTTCTCCCCCTAACCCGTTCGCAACAGCCAATGCTCTTGCTTCAACCTCTGTCCCCTAACTCTCGCTCACTATCTTTCTCTCTTTCTCGTCTTCCACCCTTTCTGTCGGTCGTTATGTGCGAACCGTCGCACTTGCGCCACTTGGATAATGGTATTTTTATAGGTTTACTTGTTTCCCACCCGGTAAGTGGACCCAGTGATCGACCGCGCTAATTATTTTCAGGGATAATCCGGACGATAGACGTTTTCTTTGCGCCCTGTCACTGGGAAAATAACCGAGCTTCCCGGTTTCACGAACCCATCGATTAATGTTAATCGATGCGGCTGGATTGCGATTCTCCAATAACACTACCTTATCGCTCTACCCCTCCGCAGAAAAAGTTATTCATTTATATTACAGGATCTCGTGCCTAGGGGAATGTTGCCAACTGCGTACTGGTCACCTAAATCGTGCACCGAGGACGAATTCGCTGCTAATCGATAACGGCTATCGATAAATACAGCATTCGCAGTCTGGTGTTTCTATTAACACCACTATCGTTTCGTTAACGATGTGATGTTTTCTACTGAAAAAAAATTAATTATGTAATTAATGATTGGTGATTGGTGCAAGATAAATGTACTTTTTTCCAAGTAAAGAAAATCGACAAATATGCTATGTTACTTTTTACAGCAGTTTCGAAAAATTGACGTTAAACGTCATTCATTCTCTGCCTGGATTTTGCAATATATTGTATAACACAGCCGTGGGCTACACGCGACATCTAATAAAGTATTATGAGACACAGACATGGAACACTGCAATATGTGACAGTAAATTAGAACTGCTGCCAAACATTGCACTTCCGTTCTCTGTACAAAGGAACAAAACGAATCCCAGTATTTGCTCCTCAGCAAATATCGAACGTGGCAGAAAAAGATGAGATCCATTTTAGCCTCCCGTTCACGTAAATAAGTTTTCCACAAACTTCATTTATATATATTATAATACTGTAGCGCTGATGGGGCACGCAAGACTTGCTGATTACGTTTGGTTATTAGCAGGAAGCAGGGACCCTAACTGTTATAACCAAAAAGAAAAAAAGTCATGGAATAACAAGTATTTCATGGACTAAAATCGTATTGGTTACAAATCAGGATTATAAGTAACCGAAAATTTTTTCTCTTGTTGGTAAATGTTGTCCTTGAAAGAAATTCATTTCGATCACTTATAACAGTTATCGATGAGAGAAATTTATTTCGATCGTTCATAACAGTTATCGATGGAAGAAGTTTATTTCGGTCGCTCATAACAGTTGTCGACGAGAGGAATTTATTTCGATTGTTCATAACAGTTATCGATGAGAGAAATTTATTTTGATCGCATATAACAGTTATCAATGAGAGAAGTTCATTTCGATCGCTCATAACAGTTATTGATGAAGGAAATTTGTAATAGTTATTATTAAATAGTACAACTTTCAAATGGTAGACACTCAATTATTCCATAAATGAATTCATAAAATTAACTGCTACAATCAAAATTTAAGGGGCTACGCCACTCTGAGGCTGCCGAAATGACATAGAAGTTTACGAATTTTTTTCTCGGTTAGGGCATACATTGAAGGATATATAGCGTAAATTTGATATAAAAATATTAAAAAATGGCGGAGTAATCCGTTGTCCGCAACACTACTCCGTCAGGACGCGCGCAGACGGTGTAAGTGATTCCACACTCCACGATTATCAGAAACAAAAACGATTTTATTATTCCTTGATAAATTGCCTATCGTGTAGCGTAGTGATTTTAAGAAAAAATAGTTATCGTAGAAATGCGAGGAAAGTGAAAATGAACATTCAATTTTTACCAAAAAAAATCAAACTTTAAACGATTGTTATAAACAATTGGGATATTGCAATAAAAATTCCTACGCTACACGATAGAGAATGTTATTAAAATTATGTGTATCAAATTTTAAGTAAATCGGATGTATAGTATCCGAGATTTTACTTAGACCAGTTGTAATAATATAGTTTCGAGAAAAATAAAAAAGAAGGAAAGTGCGACTTGAAAACGCCATCTACCTGCTCGGAAACGGTGACTGCCGCACGAACTTCTAAGCACTGTAACTTCGCTATTTTTGGGAGCTGTTGCATCTACCATGGCTTAAATTATTCCCTGAACTCTAAATTAAAGGAAAATTAAAAATATAAAAAATCGATTTTTTTAAGTCTCAGGGTGGCGTGACCCCTTATTGTGACAAACATGACTTTTTCAAAATTTTCTCCTAACGAATTACGTCTCAAATCATCTAACGTTAATTTTAGAACAAAAAAGGCTCCTTCACCGCTAACCTGAGTTGCGGGCACAGCGTGAATTCTCCATGCCAGTTTTGATAAGTACGGGAGTCTATGTTTCTGATTTTCCCAGTAATCTATAATATTTTCGTCTATATCGATACGTTTTTTCCGAGTGGAACAGAATCGTCCGTGAACAAAGACAATCAACAAACAGGTTTTGTGTTGTTCTTATGATCTGTTGATTCGTCTTGTTGTACGAAACCTTCTCAATGAATTTCACAGGCTTGCTCCATCCGAAAAAGAGTAGACAACTCAATAATTAAACAAGGAAGCGAAATGAATTTTCTCATCAATAATTGTTATGAACAAGTGAAAAGAAATTCGATCATCGATAACTGTTATGAGCGATCGAAATTAACTTCTCTCTTCGATAACTGTTATGAGCGATCGAAATAAATTTATCTCATTGATAACTGTTATGTGTAGACTGCGGATCTTTATGTTATTATTATTATGTTAAGTTATTATTATGTTATTATTATTATAAATAAAAATTTCATTCATTTTTTGATGATCTTGTTAAGGTGAAACTCATACACTGGTGGTATTAAATCTGTTTAATACCTTCACTGTTTGAAATTGTACGTACCCATTATTGTCATAAATGCATAAAATCCGCAGTCTAGTTATGAGCGATCGAAATAAATTTCTCTCATTGATAACTGTTATGAGTGATCGAAATAAACTTCCCTCATCGATAACTGCTTTGAGCAATCGAAACAGTTTTTCCTCATCGATAACAGTTATCGAAAAGGATTCAATTTTTTGGACTTTAATAAATGTTACTTATAACCAAAAAGTATAAAAAATCGATAATTTTTAATAATTTTGTTCTTCGAATTTTTTTCTTTATAAATATATAAAAATTATCGATTTTTATACTTTCTGGTTATACAAATAACATTTATCAGTGTCCAAAAAATTGGATCCTCTTCGATAACTGTCATCGATGAAGAAAAACTGTTTCGATTGCTCAAAGCAGTTATCGATGAGAGAAGTTCATTTCGATCATTCATAACAATTATCAATGAGAAAAATTTATTTCGACACAATAGTGTAGATTATCTTAAATTTTAATAATAATCAACTTTTTATTAATGATTTTTATCGTAGAAAATTTTAGAATACCTGTTATTTTTGGTCCCTGCAGGAAAGTCATTCTACAACGGAATTGCGATGAAAAATGTCTTTGTCCTCCTCTTATTAAAAGTATATGTACAATAGATCCTGTGATATTATACCAATTTTTTTATTAAGAAGGAGTAGATAGACTCGATTATACTTCCATTCGGGTCGACAATTTGAATTTTCGTATGGAAATGTTCGTTTTTATAACAATACTGTAACTATTAGTATATGTGCAGGAGATTTATCGCAATCGTGTCATTCAGAGTGACAAATGACCGGCAATATGCACGAGTTACATTTGAAAACGCAGCATCAAACGCAGAGTTTTAAAGGGCACAGGGGTCTGGGAACGCACGACTCAACTTCATCGCTGGTAACGTAGCAATTCAGCGTACTCGCTTTCATAAAATTTCGAAATTAACACGTTGACTGCTCCACTGCTGCCATGGGATCTGCTCGAATTTTCGTTAAACCGATGTACTAATCCCGCAGCGTCGACAGAATATATTAAACTTTTCACAGTTATAACCTCGGTTTCCTATAATTAACGAAGAAATCGATGTCGTTATTAGAAAATTAGAAACTATTCGACGTCTCGGAGAAACACGCAATTTTCTGTGTGTCTCATAAAATGAAACAAATTTTTTTTTAACATTCGTTAGCTTACGGTTACAAATAATTACGCGGAGAACGGTTTCAGTGGATAATTGGACGAACTTGTAAGAAATTTTAATAAACTCGTCGCGAGGACCTCTATTTCATTAAATAGGAAATCGATATAAACATCAGAAACTGTAACTGTATTCCCCGAATGAAGGTTAGGCGAAATGAAACCAAGATTGAACCGAATTCTCCAGACTTAAATCCCTTTCATTGGAAAGTTCCATGCCTGTCATTTAACGAGCCATCAACTACTTTTACGAATGCATTTTTTTACGTTGCGTTCAACCCTTGTGTGTAGAGCGCGCAGTGGCTTAAAAGCAAAACAATATGACAAGGCAGATATCCCGAGAATTGATTCCTTCACCATAAAACTGACAAGAAACTACTTTAGCGACCTCCCCCACATAGACAATACAGTACCCCAATCACTCGCACCTCAAGACCCCACCATCTCCCAAAGACAACTAACAACAGGATATACCTCTGCCCAGGCTTTCCTGCACTGTGATAAACTAGGTTTAATACAAGACACGAACAACGTCAACTTATTATATCATTGGAGACGTAATAAGGCTGACAAGAGAATTGCATTCCACCATACCAACCTCTACTTAAATCCCGACAAATTTAAACTCTCAACAGTAAAATCCCTAAACTAGATCGCGAAGACTTCCATAGACTCAATTTAAAAAAATACTGGTGGCTACCGGCTAACGATACTCATTTAGCTGCATTAGCAACTACCCCCTAGATGGTGGCGGGGGGGGGGCGGGTAGTGTGGGGCTCACCGCTCTAGTGGTATGAGTCGGCATACCCACTTAAACCTAAACCACACCCGGGACGGTCGATGGACCGCCCCTCTACTCATCCGAGTGCCCGAGCCGTTGAGGTCCGAGGCCCCTCTATCCGCATTTCTCTCGGGCTCGGCTCGGGCTCTCCTCCACACATGTTCTTGGCTCTTAATATCCTAATCCACCTGTAAATATGAAGCTCCCGCTCCCCCTCCTCCCCCCTTCCCCCTCCCCAACATCGTTAAGTTTTAATTTATACATTAGCTATAACTGCTAAGTTTGTTATTAATTTTAAGACCTATTTTATAAGCTACAAAAACAAAGACTGTTCGTGCGGTTTTTCTATATCCCTTTTCCCCATGTTAGCAAAAACCCCGACTCACTAGAGATAAGGCCTATTACTCTAATTACACCTAAGCATATTCTGTTTCCTAACACGAAGCCAAACCGCCAAAATCCGACTATCTATAACAGGCCTGGGCACGGGTGGGGCCCCTCAAACGCTTGCTTCCCCCACCAAGCTTCCTTTCAGTGGCGCTCCTCGCGGCTTCGATGCACGAGGCATGCGCATTGCTTGCGACGGACGAAGTGCGTCCTTCCTTCATAGTAACGGCGGATGCTGGTGGGGGACACTGGGCGCTACGGTGGGGACGGTCAATTGAGACAGAAATGCCCAGGCCTGATCTATAAGATACGCACGCGAACGTACAAATAGATAAGCGCAGCAATATTCGTTTAGTAAGTTTTAAGTTTATTGTTACCTCCTCACACCAAAGATTGTATTCTTTTACTTCAATAAACATTTTTATTTAAAAAAAGCAGTATCTCTATCAGTGGGTAGAGCGCTCGTCTGCGGACTCCGTGGTCGCGGGTTCGATCCCGATGCTGGGCACCTCTGGAAATATTCCATGTGCTATTTAAACTGTAGTGCCCAAGGTGGTTCGGAACCCACCTTATAAAAACTGTAGGTCCCGTCACGAAATAACCCTGGCAGTTAAGAAAGCGATGTAAAATAAATAAAAAAAAACCCTTGAGCGCGTGTGTGTGTATATATAGATATATCTCACAGAGAAATAATTGTACAAATGATGTTATAAATAATATTTCACCCAATTTTGTTAATTTGCTCTATTTCTTACAGTTCGTTATTGCTTATATACAGTGACTCGAATTAATATTCGGACACTCTAAAAAAGACGATAACTTTTTAATATTGTACTATACGATTTGAACTTTTTTGGGAAGACAGAGCAATTAGTTTACTACAGGATGCGAAAAGAAATTTTTCCAAAATTACAATTAGTCGGAATTGTAGAGAAAATACTAAAAGTTGCATTTTACAACTTTTTTATGCGGGCTATATTGAAAATTTTAAAAAATACGTTTTGTAGATCCGTGTCAATTAAACATATTCTGAAAATTTCGTGAAAATCGGTCGACGTTGCAATAAGCTAGAAACGTTTAAAGATGGGAAAAATAGCAGATTTTCACGATTTTCGGCCTCTAACAGCAATAAATCTAAGGATTCTTACATCTTTCGATGCCTGTCGTTTTTTCCCGCATCAACCGATTTGGATGGAACTTTCACAGTGCATATAATTGTGAGACAAATCTATAAAACGCATTTTAAAAATTTTCAACGTAGACCCACATAAAAAAGTTGTAAAATGCAACTTTTAGTATTTTTTCTACAATTCCGATCAATTCCAATTTTGGAAGAAATTTCTTTTCACATCCTGTAGTAAACCAATTGCTGTAGCCTCCCAAAAAAGTTCAAATCGTATAGTACAATATTAAAAAGGTTATCGTCTTTTTTAGAGCGTCCGAATATTAATTCGAGTCACTGTATGACATTGAGCTACTTATGTTCGAAAGCCAATAACGTATATTCATCTCAATATTTCGTAGCAACATTAAATACCGATGCTATATTGCAATTCAGATATTTAGAGGTATCCGGAATTTACTAAAACATATTTCGCTCCTTAAAGTTGTAAAAAATAAATATTAATAAATCAATATTTAGGAACATTACCGTTTTACTAATAATTATTAAGTCTATTTAAGGAAAATATTCGTTATTTAAACATCGCGAGAGATCCAAGCCAGAAATAACGTTTGGGGTGAATTCAGAATCTAGCACCCACAGCTATTATCGTAAATGTCGAATATATTACGTGAAATGATCGCTGATCAATTGAATTTGGTTCAGCGTATAGATTAAAATTTTTATAATAAAACTAACAGTTTATATATAATCCTAGTCAACAGTGAAATGATTTTTGACTACGAAGCTTTACGCTAATCATTAATCTACTTGTATTTGGTGGTGCATGGGCTGATAGATATGGTGAATAATGTTAACATCGCTTACCTCAATAATCACCGCATACACACGGCACCAGTGTATAGCAGTGAATCCGGTTTATAGGAAATCACGACGTTACTGTATCGCGTAATCAAGTGATATTCCGATTCGAATCTCTCACCGTTCCTCCTCACCTCTGACACAGCGTCACGAAGATCGTTGTATGTACTTCCGAAGATCGATCGGGAAACGGTGGGCGATAGTAAATTCGCTATTTAGTAAGTTCTCAACCAATGAATATTCTGTCATGTCACGATATAATGAAATATACGGGGGTACGTGCCACACCCCGCGCCCCCATCGCCGGTTCCCAATCCCTGGTTGCCCACCTTCTCCATTATTGTTAGCTGGGCGTTCTGTTTCTATCGTGGCCGTTGCTGAATCTCTCCTAATACCAACACGCTATTCCGTAGCCATTCTATGGGTCTCAATTCACGCAATTATTTGCGGGACACGGCTCTGTGCCGCCGCGTACGCGAGCCGGGACACGAATCCGTAAAGTACCTATTTACCGTGGTCACAGATTGCATTAAAGCTATTATACTCGACAATGATATTCTATTTCGGTTCTTCGATTGTTACCGAGGATATACGGCGATACGGACGTAAATAACGAGCCTAATTCCCGTGCATTGTCGATGCATCCTCGAATATCGGCGGCGACCATTTCATTGATCTCGTCTGAGAAAAATTGTGCTGCTCGAAGACGAAAAGTGCCGGCGAGCTTCGGGGAAAGAAAAGCTGATATCGCGGCGTAAAGAGCTCTTATTTTCCATTCGGTGGTAAGAATGGTAACAACGATAACCCTTTTGATACGACGCCCTTTTGTGACGAATGGCCTTTTTAGCTGGACAAAATTCTAAATCGCCCATTTTTCTATATTTATTAATTAATATGTTTACAGTTGTATAAAATATGAAGAATTATTAACTTTTTACAACATTTAGTTGGTTTTTGTTAATTAAACAATATATATTTTAAGGGATTTATAATTAAATATAAAATACAGCAAAGTTAGTAATGGATCTATGTAACACAGAATGATTTAACAAGTAGAGTAGATATTATCAAAGAAGACGTCATTTTTAATTATGGACAAAAAGAATGTAAATATAATTTACTAATTCACTTTTTGGAGATTCCGACATATTCTAACGGGAAAGAATTATTCTATGGTTTAGTATAAATAACAGGCAGTAAATATTGGAAGATTTTGTTATAACGTTTCCACGTATAAAGTGATAACGTAACAAATAAAACACTGACAACAATCACAGTAATAATAACAATAACAATAACAACAACAAAAATATCGAAAATGAAAGATATACGAAAAAACGCAAGGGAGATGTACACTGTACTCTCCTCGCTCTGAGACTGAAGAAACGAATTTTCATAGGAAGAAAGTTCACAGGAAAACTTGAGTAATTTCAATATACAACGAACGAGACCAATCCATAGGTTTCAACGAGTAGACTAAACAAACCGCTAATATTATAAATTAATAGAGAACGCTCGCGCGGCCCGCGCTGTGATCGTCACGAGCGTGAACGTAAAACGACGTAACTTTATTGTAAAAATTAGTATAGTTTTGCAACGTTTTGCAAGCCACTTTTGGTATTAAAATAAAGTAGAGATTCTCTAGTTTATTTATATGTAAAAATCATCACGTGGGGCGACGTGGGGCATATACTAATTCATTAATGAAGAGGAGTAACATGGACGTTTCTCTGTGGAAAAATAAGTAACATCTTTGACACTTAATTTACTATAAAATAGAGAAAAGTTATCGATAATTTGAAATTACTAAAGTGAAAATACATGTTTCGAAATGCTATAACCATCATATATAGGAAATTTAAATACTCCTTAGTACATTTTAACATATTTCTAGCGTGTGTGGAAATGTACCCATTCATTTATAGATTAGGCGTCCGTCTTTTACGTGAAGTTTACACGTTCTGTAAACATACAACAAAAGAATTTTACGTTTTATATTGGCACAGTTAGTTTTTGTTTATTTGAAAGTTAATTTTGTCCAGCAAAAAGGCCATTCGTCACACTGTGGACGTCGGGTCGCACAATGGGACCAAATCGACAAAACATGGCCATTTCCAATTAGGTTAAAAATGAATACAAGCGCAAAGAACAGGCGTGGATTTGACCCGATCATTGAGCCATGCGAGAAATGTGGAAAACGGGACCACAATGTATACTCCTAATAATTATTCTTAAAAAGCAACATACAAATTCCGATTTATGCTTATCTCGTATTTCGTTATCACTAGACTGCGGATTTTATGCATTTATGACAAAAATGGGTACGTACAATTTAAAACAGTGGACATATTAAAAATATTAAAGATATATAAAAAATATAAAAAATATTAGACATATTAAATATAGATCCGCAGTCTCGTTATCACAAATGTACAAAATCCGCGGTCCAATCGATTTCCGAAGAAAATGAAAGTTTCTCTTGTCAGCAAAATTACATGGCACGCCGATTCCACGATTGCAGCAACAAATTTGCGTGTCGAGTTAAGGGTACGTGTCTGCCAATGCCCCGGCAATTCAACGTAACGAGCGGATTTTTCCTGCATACGGAAAAAAGGGCCGCGAAAACAGCAATTTCAGCCGCAATTTCCGCGACAACGGTGAGTATATTCGAGTCCTGTTCAGCCGGTGCGCGCCACCGCGCACCAGTCGCTCGGCGGAGAGCATCTCCCAACTCGGAACCAACAAATTGCTTCGTCTAACATAACAAACAGTCTGCGGAGTGGTTTTGTGGTCAGCATCGACGAAAAATTATCACTTGAAAGCCGCGGACCCTTCGAACGCAGAAACGTGGAAACGCATCAAACTGTCGGACACCGGAACATCGCACAGTGCGACAAATGCCCATTCCAGTAAGACCCTTTTAGCTTCGTACCGTGCCGTACCAAAACCAACACATGCCTCCCGAGGCGCTCGGAACACTCGTCCGTGTGTGCCGGATTCGGACGTCGGACGAAAACGGATCCACTGTAGCCGTACCCTCTACCGAGGCAGGGCCCGCTAGATAGCCTTACGGATGAGTCCTCTAGCGGGCCCAGGACGAAACGCTCTCCTCCCTTTTCCTTCTTCCTACAACACATCTTTACAGCCGTCAAACTGGTGACACCGACGTAGAACAGAAACGCAACACGGAGAACGAACGGAGGAAACGACGACTACAACCAAGGAGCCCAACAACATCAAGGAGGATGGAGATGCTACTGCAAAAACCGTCGAGAATCGTAATCCCTCTCGTAGTGTGGCCACCCGTCGAACTGTCGCAGACTACCACCAAGTATCCACAAGGCACGAGACCCGCGGACCTGTGACCGACATTAGCAGATCACGACTGATTCACGGGGGATCAGCGCATCGAATCCACGTCCTCCTCGAACGGCCATGCTAGGACAGGAGCGTCTACAGCCCCATAGGCACGAGCGCGACTCACTAGCTCGCTACGATGTGTGTTTACAGTTCGAGCTAAATCGCGCTTCTCAAAACTCGACACACATCAATCGAGTGGGCAATGACCTGCAAACATCCCATCGTTCTCCTCGGATTCTCACTTGGATCATCGTAGAAAAAGTGAACTCGTCAAGATTACCGTTGTTCACTGGCAAGGGGGTCATGTGGCGGCTAACCTCCAAGACTCGCCACAAGATGGACAGATAGTCAAAGACCTTTCCCGCTAGTACCTGATCCGTTATGAATCCCTATATGTATATACCGTCCTCAACCGCCTTCCGAAATTCCAGCCAGTGTAGCCAGATGAGGGGAATCACGGTGAGATGATGTACCTCCTCTCTGATGACCCTCAGACCAGTCTACGGCACGGGCACCACCGTGGTCTACGGCAGACGTGGGCAGTCCCTATCAGTGGTGCCAGATACTGTCCTCCTTTTCCAGTTCCACTATCCTATTCCATCACCATCCAACGTCCCCCACTAAGACCGTAGACACGTTGCGCGTGTGCGATAGGGACGCAACAATGAGAGAGAGGGTACATCATATCACCGTGATTCCCCTCATCTGGTAGCACCGAGCACGAAGGGGAAAAGCAGCACCATGTGTTTTTCGGCCTATCGTCGCCCAGGTCTGGTCTACGGTCTTAGTGGGGGACGTTGGAGTGTGCGCATGGTGCTGGAATGGGATAGTGGAAGGGGTAAGGAGGAGAGTACATCACATCCGGTTGGTCCTCAATCTGGCGACACTGGCTGGAATCACTGTCGCCAGATCGAGGAAATCGGGGGGAATACAGTTTACCCCCTCCCTGATAACCAGACCAGTCTACAGCACGGGCACCGTGATCTACGGACTTAGTGGATGACCTACGGAATAGGAGGAGAGGAGAGAGATATTTGGATATCTTCTGGCGACACTGATCCCAGCGTCTAAGGCAGGGCCCGCCAGATAGCCTTACCGATGAGTCCTCTAGCTAGGACGAAACGCTCCCTTTCCTCTTCCTCCTTCCTACATCACATCTTTGCAGCCGCCAAAGTGTTTTGAAAAGAAAAAATAAATTATAGAAGGTGGATAGTGAAAAAGATAGTAAAAGCTGATTTTCATAATAATTTGATCTGGGTCTATATTAAAAATTTAAGAAATTCGTTTCATAGACTCGAACTACGAGTCCTAGACACTTGTGTCATATTTGGCTATTGGTAAATCGACACTGACCAGATATATCTGTTTGTTTATACGCATGTTATCCGCGAACAATAGTATCGATAGTCACACCACGAATTTGTTACTGTATATCCATTTACGACGAGTGCTGTAACGTATAATCCCGCCCATTGCGAAGTTCGTGCTGTTTTTCGATTGTTGTTTACAAAAACAATACCGCTGCTGAAATTTACAGACACCTGAAAAAAAACAAACATTCTGATAACGCTTACTTAGACGCGCTGTTCAAAACAGAAGACGTGGGTTACCGTCCAGTGGGACTGTGCTTTCGAATGCCATCTTTTTGACTGAGAGTGTATACATACATACATGCATACTGAAACATACGGTAGGTAGGTAAATCGCGCATCTGTCCATCGTCGCGGTGCCCCCGTTCCACGTCACCGACGGCCATTTGTCGTTCGAGAGAGGACTTTGAACGAGCGATTCGTTTAACATCGAGTCAACAGCAGATACAACCAGAATCGATCGACCTGTAATGGTCGATCGGAATCCAATGCCACGTATCCCCGCATTAGTTTTTTTGTTTTTTGTTTCTAACGAAGGTTGAACGATCCCCGCCGCGCCGGTGAACAGGGTGGAAGGTAGGTGGTAGGGGCGGAGTGGGGAGGGGGACAACGTTCGCTCGTTTATTTTTTCGATTTCTATGGGTAAACGCGCCGCCCCGCCGCGCGAACAATAGACATCGTTACGCAAAGTGTATCGAAAATCGCAACACGATCGAGGAACAGCTCTTCCCGGGGAAGTAGAAGGTTCGCCGAAGTAACTGCAAGCGATTTCAATTAGCTGGCAGTTCTGTTCCAGATTGTTTTGTCGAGCGGGTTGCCCCGTCGATCGAAGAACGGAGACGGGGAACCGTCATGAACCGATTCGGGTTTCGCAGTCCGCGCCCCTTTGAGTCACACAATTGCAACGTTCATTGGCCGCGATAACCAATTCTTTCCGATTTCGCGGCCAAATTTTATTAAAAAGCTGTTGCGAGAGCTCGATTATGTCGGCGGATTTCAATATTCGGCCATGTTTTGTCAATTGACGCTGCGACGCGCAATGCCTCGAATATCACGCGCTCTGGGGTGGACACATCCATTCGCTACCGAACTTATAAATTATTAATCGCATAAATATATTATTTTACAGAGCTGGCAGTACACCTTTCGATCGAAACTTGATAAATCGACCAAACGTTAAAAATAGTAGGTACATTTTTAGAAACGTTACAATCAATGGAATAATTTTCGAAAGGACGAAACACCACTTCTACTGCGAAAATTATTCCATTTATTCACTTTACGATCGTAAAATTAAAATTATTTAAACGTTACAATCATTTGAATCTGTGGCACGTTTTTACATATTGAGAATGGAGGCTTCACGCTTTAAAATGAGTATCGGTTTACTGTTGTACTATTTCTTTTCTCCGCGAGATTATTACGCGCGTTCATCGACTGTTACGTTCTGTGAAAACGACGATAGGAAGCGTACGCATCCGTAGTAGATTTTTCTGTGTTAGCATTAGGTTTGATTATGCGCTAAACGAGTCGTCTTAATGCGAAGAGATTACCGGGGGAACTTTCGATTTACATATAACTCTAGTAAATCTTATTATCGGCGGAATGAACGGCGCGGCGACGAAATGGTGCCTCTTTCTTCCCCGACTTCGAGAAGAGGGCGAAGAAACTGAGACCCTTTGGCAGAACTTATGAATAACGAGGCAGTCGCTCGTTTCAATAAACGCTTACCTCGTCGCCGCGCCGGCAGTTTTTTAGTCTCCAAAAAGGCGGGAAACTTTGTTCTTACTGTAAACGCAATAGACCTCGGAAGCACCGGACTCCGCTTCGCATTTTCTCGTCAATTTTATTGTCCAGGCCATTTTCGACATTAAAAAGACATTACGCGCCTTTTACGGTCTAATTGGGTACGACGCAGCGAACGGGCGTCGCATGATTTCGTTCCGCATCTTTGTTGCGATGCAAACGATCGTTTCTCATCTATTATGTCTGTTCGGAATATTATCTATGCTATCGCGAAACTCTTCAACGTTCTCCGGTCTTGTGTCGAGCCAGACTCTATCTTACCGATTTACGTACACTCCGGGACGAAAAGATAGCACACTCTGAAATTAATGTAATTTTTGTTTATTAAACATTAGAAATACAAGATTTTTTATACACATATTTTTAGTGTGTCCTTCTTAAATGAAACGAAGCTTCATTAATTTGTCTATTTTTATTGAATGAAGTAGAATTATTATAGCACACTTGACGAAAAACTTGAAATATAACAGAATTAATCGATAAAAATCAATGCTCTATACAATTTTTTAATACTGTTTTGGCTGATATTTTTCCATTCGTCCAAAATGCTCTACTTTAAGATTTTGAAATTGGCTGCCATTTTGGTACACAGCTCTGGCAAGATGTCCCCAACAATTTTCAATAATGTTGACGTTGTAGATCTTGCTGGCCACTCCAAAACACGAATAATTTTTAAAGGAAAGTATTTCTTGACCGTTTTCGCCCCGTAGACTGCGACATTATCTTGTAAAATGTGTTAATTTGCAGCAATTATTACAGCATAAGTGTTTAGTTGTTCATTTATCATTTCAATATACCGTTCACTATTCATTCGTCCTTTTATAAATTTGATTTCTGTTTTACCCCAATATCCAATATCGGTCCAAATTATCACCCAGCCGCGTCCCATTTTGCGACGGCTTAAAAATTGCTGTTCTTTATTCAAATTATGATAGTAATAGCCTACGTCGTCTGGACATTTTTGTAAAACACCCAGTCAGCCATGCCTGCCTCGAGCAGACATCAAGCACAGCCTGCAATCGTACGATGCCAGCAGATGACTAGCATTAAACTGTCAGAACACGCTCGAAGCTGAGGATGCTCGGAATCTGCTCGATTTTGGACAGCACACTCTGCCAGCATAAAGCGATACTTATTCGGACGCAGACGTATCACTTTATGCTGGCCCGGTTTGGGTTAGGTCTTTCGTTTCAGAGGACAGCACGGTCGCACTAATATGGCGGATGTCGATCATGTATATTCCTTGTGTAGTCAACCGGGTAGCCACGTACGCATTTACTATATTTATTTCAACAACTTGTTAATGTTCCTCTAAAATATATTACAAAATTTCTCTAAATGCCCATTCTTTAATCGCTAATATATTAATATATAGTCTTATAATTAAGAATTTGTGCAAACATGTTAAATATAGAATGTTTTTAAATAATCTGTACATTTAGGTTAACTACACAAGAGATATTATCCGACGGCACACCGTACCAGCATAAAACGATGCTTATTCGGACGCAGAAGTATGTAGTTCTGCTGACACAGCCTACTGTCCAAAATCGATTATGTTTGCTTACTGGGACACAACGTACATTCTTTCCGTTAGTGTTTACGCCAACACTCAGCGATTTGTCTCGCAGTCATCCTCTAATTTGATGCTGTTCTCAATGCTGCACGTTTTTCACGGGCAGTTAAACTTTGTGGACACCCAGAACTCTTCTTTTTCACGTAATTTTCAGAATTTTTTAACAAGCTCATATTTCATTTCTGACGTTCGTGTGTACGCGCAGTTGTAACTTATTCTGCCGTCCGTTGGAGCAGGGCTTTGGGCATGGGCAGAACGAAGCCAGAATGCTGGCAGTTAGACCCTGAATCTGCCTTTGTTTAAAAGGGCAGCACGATCGCACTGATGCATGATGTGGCGAGTACCGAATGCCGCTATACAGGGCAGCACCGTCGCACTGATGTGGCTGGCGAATGTCGTTTTACGATAATTGAAATACCGATTCACGTCAGTACAGACATCAATACGGATGTAATTCAATCTTGTTCTTTCTTTAACTTCAATATCGTATGTACTTCGCATACACTTAGTTTTTTCCACGACCCATTCTTAACACTTTAGTATGTTGTTTTATTAAATAAGCACGAAAGAATCTAGTACTCACGTTATCAATTACATGTTGCAATGAATATTTGTATGGTAGATAAGTGGGATCATGCGGTGAGATTTGTATATAACTTTTAATGAACACAACTTACATTAATAAACATTATTAAACTCTCGTTGTAACACATGGCGTGCGCATATCTCTCTATGAACATAACCTCTCTACAACAGTCACTCCCTCTCCGTCACTCTGGCCTCTCACTCTCTCACGCGCGCTCACAACTCCTTTCCAGTCTCACAACTTCTAGTACCATTCATTCTCAACTCTCACATGCAATATAAACAATCATCACTCACAGTTTGCTCTTCAGTAAATTCTGCACAACTGACAAATGTAAAACTGCTATGTGTGCTATCATTTTCTCCCGCTTGTGTGCCTCAATGTTTACGTTTTCATTCCGAAAATTCTACTGAAGTAAATATGGTGGATGATATTCAGTACATTGTACGTACAGGCATGTCAGAATATGTTGACATAGTAAAATATTCATTTTCTTCAGTTTAATGTATCAAATGAGGAAAAATAGATGGTGTGTGCTATCTTTTTGTCCCGTAGTGTAGTTATCAACACAGAAGAGACGAAGGTAACCCATCCTTCGCGGCGTTTTCGAAAAATGTTTGTCAAGGTTGACGGAGCCTAGTCCCAAAACCCGACCATACCGAATCAACCTGTACCGGATTGAGAGGGAGGATGGGTGGGGGCGAAGAGGAGCGACACCCATTCTTTGTTTTCTGCATGGTAGTGGATACGTAGGTACTTCCTGCGGAGCAGTTTCCTTTCAGGCCGATACGCGTATCGCGTTTACGCGGCGGGAACTCCGGTACAGAAAGGGCTGTTTGAAATAACAGCCGGCTACCGGAAGGATATTCGAAACAGTCCCGACTCCAATCACAAACGCGAACGAAGAGAAAACTGTAGGGAAAAATACGCGGGCGCGTTGCAACCGTGACGGGAAAGTTTCGCGAGTAGGCAAATCGCTGGGATGGGCATCGAGTTCCCCGGGAGAAGTGGCTTTTTTTGCGATGCGGGTAATATTTTAGCATGCTATTCCCCTTCATAGTTCCTGCAGAAACTTTCTGTCATTGCCCGGTGAGGACTTGCACCGTGCTCGAGGTCGTGATTCTCGAGGATTCACGAATTTTCTCGCGGGCCCACCATAAGCAACTCCAGCAAAACGCCAGGACGAATTCCTGCGTTCCCTTTTACTGAGCAAATCAATCCTCGTGGCACTAACGGTAGGTTATTTTTTTGAGGCAGAATTGTTATTTAACCCTTATACGCTCCTCGGGGTAAAAATCCACCCATTTTCGCATTCTGTAAAATCATTGATCCCTTTACGTCTATGTTGTGTTGTGAGATGTATTTCTTTCAAAAGTGACGTTACAAACGGAACATAATTTGTTGATTTCACGTGTAGCGCAAACATGGCTGAATTATTATCCTAGTCTCTTTCATGCAATTACTCTTGAGGAGCGTATGAGGGTTAAAAAAGAAGTAGATATGGTTGAAAGGCTGGTAACGAATCTCCCGGCGGTCACGAAAGACTCGTATTAAAGACGGAAGTTTGATATGCTCGTAACATTGGAATCAAACGATTTTCTGATTACTGTAAACGAAATGGGACCTGCACCAAATGCGAGAAGCACTATAACCATTCATTCCTAGAAACACTAAGGAACGATCATGAAAACATCAATTTTCTTACGCTAATCACCATTGTTCGGGAGTGTCGGACAAATATAGAAAAGATAGATGAGAGTTTCACAGCGACGAAGCAAATGTTTCTTTAAACACTGAAAGTTCAACGCTCTCGCATAAACACGGTTCTAATTTAATGCGAGAGCATTCTGATTGATGTTAAATGGTCTGCTTTCAAACATCAGAACCCAATCCAATACCAAAATTAATGCGATTCGCGTAGAAATTGCGTATCTCTGGACTTTTTCAACAGTTCGCTGTCGGGTAGCGAGATTCGTATTTTCACGTTCTACCAATTTATCTATGTAAAACCAAATTGGATTTAAAACTTCTGGGAAGTTTTGAAAGCTTTGTGGAGTTTTCAATTTGAATAAAATAATCCTTTCTTTGAAATAACATTTTACAGGGAAAATTCCCACTTTTTACTGACGAGCTGTGCAAGCTGCGCAAATAAAATGTTTTACGAAAGCCTGCGTCAAAGATCCCCAACTGCAACTTACCATAGATCGTATTGGAAACACACACATTTCGCGAACTGTTCCTTTGTTTTTGAGTTTCTGACGTCATCTTAATTCTTCACCGCACGTTCTCAGTTTATAACATACACGTGCGCGCACTATTGCCTCGAGCAAGAACCGCAAGAGCGAGAAGAAAGAGATCCACTGACAACAGAGTGCAAGAAATGAAGATTAAAGTTGATAGCCAGCTATCGCGAAATGCTCGAATTGTGCCAAAAATTTCAGGATGCGGAAGTACTCCTTTATTCATTTTTTCGTTCGTTTGGTTACGAGCAGGGACCAAAAATAACAGTTATTCTAAAATCTTCTACGATAAAAATCATTAATAGATAGTTGATTATTATTGAAATTTAAGATAATCTACATAAAAAATCCAATGTCAATCTTTGATCATGATTACTCTAAAATATTAAACATAGTCAACCTGGAAATATTATCTGATCGAAGAATAGTATCCGACCAGAGCTTTATTTTTAATTTATTGAATAATAATATAGATTGTCCCGCTTTCCTTAGACAAATCAATTTCTACGTACCTGGCCGTGTTTCGACAACGGGAGCAGGATTTCAAACAATGAAATCCAAATCCACATATAGAGTAATAAATCCTTCAAATCGCATTATTGTAAGATCAAACACACTGTACAATAATATTGATTTTTTTAATGGCACGTTACAGGCATTCAGAAGAAAATTACGCGAGATTATTTGTTAATATCGTGCCTGTATTTGTTTAGTTTTGCGCTGGTCTCTTCTTATGTAAATTTTTGTTTAAGATTTCTTTTTTGTTTTTTTGTTATTTTCTATTTGTTTTTATCAGTTCTACTAAACGTCTGTAAACTTTTGTATAAGAGAACCTCGGTCCGTATATAATAATAATAATAATATAAAGACAAAAATTCAAAGACGAAATGATTAAAAAATTTAGATTCTTATACTTTTTGGTTACAACAGTTATTAGTGTCCAAAAAATTGGATCCTCCTCGATAACTGTTATCGATCAAGAAAAACTGTTGCGATTGCTCAAACCAGTTATCGAACGGGAAGAGTTCATTTCGATCGCTCATAGCAGTTATCAATGAGAGAAGGTAATTTCGATCATTCATAACAGTTATCAATGAGAGAAATTGATTTCGATCGCTCATAACAGTTACAGATAAGAGAAATTACTTTCGGTCGCTCATAACAGTTATCGATGATCGAATTTCTTTTCACTTGTTCATAATAATAATTGATGAAAAAATTCATTTCGGTTTCTTATTTAATTATTGAGTTGTCTCGTATCGATAACTGTTATGAGCGACCGAAATAAACTTCTTCCGTCGATAACTGTTATGAGCGATCGAAATAAATTTCTCTCATTGATAACTGTTATAAGTGATCGAAACGAATTTCTCTCTCTCACACACACAACGATAACATTTACGAACAAGAGAAAAACTTTTCGGTTACTTATAATCCTTAATCGTAACCAATACGATTTTAGTCGGTGAAAAACTTGTTATTCGATGACTTTTTTCTTTTTGTTTATAACAGTTTATGGCCCTTGTTACGAGTATACTTTTTGCCTTACGTACAGAATTTTCAGGTAACAGAATGTTTTCTAGAAAAGTATGTTTCTGCAGGGTAGTACTGCAATCACCGATACGAATTTCACCGCCACTGTTCTATCGCCGAGAATTCGTCGAAATTAGTTTAGCCGGATGTCAAAATTTGTCGACAGCGAGATTGATCGAGAATAATTTATTGATTTATTAATTTATGAATCCTTAACTGAGCGCGGGTTAATGGAAAATTAATAACATCGTGCTGATCTGAAGAATATTTTCTTCGAAGTTGCGTTACGAAAGAGGTAAACCAATCGCGCGAACTGTTTCTCCGCTTTCCCGCTCCGTACTTCCCCAGCGTGGCCGTCACAGTCTCTACCACGAATTTCAGAACCTCTAACAACTCTAACAACTGGTGGGAATCGCGACTACGCAACGGACGAGGATACCGAGCAATAAACGAGGTTCTAACGAGCGAGGTTCTACCGTAATCATAACCGAACGCGAAAATAAATCGGCGAATTTAAAGTTTACGTTCGACCTAAATCCGCCGTTTTCATCGAAGTCGCAATTTTCAGTTTCGCTGGGCAGCGATTCAAACGATTCGGCGAAAATGTCATTCCTATTGCTTATTCAGAAATGCTTCCACTTCGCAGTCGCTAACAAATCGCCGTGCCGATTATACGTTTCGTTCCGGCCTCGTACGCTTCCGAAGTTCGCGCGCGGTTAAATATTTCAACGAGAACGCCTGGCAAAAAGGAGAAAAAAACAAGAGGGACGAGAGGGGGGCGGGGGAGAGAGAAAAAGGGAAACACTTCCACCGAAGAAGTTCAAGTAACGTCGGAGTAGAAGGTAACCGAGACGAAGAGGAAAACAAGTGGAAAAAGTTTCAGCGCCGGACTGATGAACGGGAAATATGTCACGGTCGGAACTTGTCGCGGGTAGTGGAAAATCAATCAACAACGACCGGCGACCCTTGTGTGTGATTTTCTGGTCCGGAAACGAGTTCGGCATACAGTGTTTCGCCGACTTTCTACTAGCCTGACATATACACCCACGTATCGTGCACGGAATGTCTCGATACGCGCAGAGTAACTCGAAACTTATGTTTTAAGTTGATGCGCCTCGTACCGACAGCAAAACTAAAACAAACAATTTCGGGAGCCGATGCTTTTACACTATTCGATGCACCGGGCAGTGCCTCGCTATTCGCATGCTTTATATCGAAAAAGCTAGCATCTAAGATCTGAATTTTACCATTGGGTAAACTTTACTTTACTGGATTCAAAATTAGTACCTTTCTCCTAAGAATTATGATGTATTTGGTATGTTATCCAATAGATTTGTACCCAGCGCCGATGCAGATCGAAGTTTCCATCCTGTAGGATCAATGGTTCAGGAGTTATGCTTGATTATAGTTGAGCAATTTGCAGTGTTTTTGACAGGTAAGGGCGCCGCCATATTGATTTGTAGTGACGGTCGCACGCCGCTTACTGAGCTGGTTAGAATTAGCAAGGTAAGCGGCATACGATCGTCACTACAAACTATTTCTCAACTATTGACCCTATAGGTTGGAAACTTCGATCTGCATCCACGCAGGGTGCAAATCTACTGGATTGCATACCAAATACATCATAATTTATATGAGAAAGGCACAAATTTTGAGTCCGTTAAAGTAAAGAGCAGCCCTACCATTTGTATTCGTATATTAATGACGGGCGCGGACACAGAAATTCACATCCGCTTAGCAGAAAATATTACAAAGAGCTCCACTTTGAAATGAAATTCTCCAAACTCTACGCGTAGCTTCGCAACGAAATAAGTGACGGCTTTGAAACATTCGCTAAAAATTCGTGCTTCTTATTAACGTAGCCAAAGTCGCGATAAACGAGCTCCGTGCAGCACGTCCTTGCACAAGGATCTTTACTCTGTCGTTCAACGTACCCACTATTTTCACAAAAAGAAATATATTAGCTAAAACTGTTCAAATTACATGAAGGCTGCTCTTTACTTTACCGAACTCAAAATTTGTGCCTTCCTCCTATAAATTATGATGTATTTGGTATGTAATCCAGTAGGTTTGTACCCGGGGCAGCTGCAGATCGAAGTTTCGATCCTGTAGGATCAATGGTTCAGGAGTTATGCTTCTTAAAGTTGAGCAATTTGCAGTGTTTTTGACAGGTAAGGGCGCCGCCATATTGATTTGTAGTGTCGGTCGCATGCCGCTTACTGAGTTGATTAGAATTAGCACGGTAAGCGGCTCGCGGTCGTCACTACAAACCAATATGACGGCGTCCTTACCTGTCAAAAACACTGCAGATTGCTCAACTTTAAGCAAACATAACTCCTCAACTATTGACCCTAGAGGTTCGAAACTTCGATCAGCATCCGCCCCGGATACAAATCTACATACCAAATACATCATAATTTATAGGAGGAAGGTACAAATTTTGATTCCGGTAAAGTAAAGTTTACCCTAAATGAATATTATTTCCTTCGATAAATAGCAATAATTGAAGGCTACCGAAGGATAGATTATTTCTGAAATAAATTTATTGAAAGTAACGTCAGCTGAACATTTTTTGGAGCGTCCCGGTCTGATACGGGATCGATAACTGTGAGAAAAGGCACCGCATACATTCCTATCAAGTGTACATTGCAGTTGGCATTTCGTTCGCGACAATCGAACAAAGAAAGCCACGATCCTCGCGGTCGGAGGACACGCAGGTGCGGGACGTGTGTGTATTCTAGGGATCCGGTGATAAAACAGTGGGTATTATCTCTTCGTTCCCGTTGCTAACGATAATTATTTGTAACGGGCTTAAACACAAACACGGGACAGGCTGCGAAAATAGCGTCGCGTCGCTCGGAGCGGAACACGTAAATCCGACCTCGTTCAGAGTTTCCATTACGTTATATTAGTCTGTCGGGCGAGAATAACTCCAGTTAACGCGCCAATACGGTGTACAGCGACGCGAGGAGTCTTTATCTGAGCAAAAATCGCACGTTCGCGTGCGAATTTGATACGTTTTTGCCCCGCAATCCCGGCCGGATTTGCGGAACTCCCCGCACAAGTACAAACCGCGACGGGTACCGTCATACATCCGCGTACAATTAACTAAATTCATAATACTTATCCACCATACATCGTTCGATGCCATTTTATTCGATTCATAAATGTTTCAGCTTATATTTCGACGCGGAACAACGGAGTGATGCCTCTTGGCAGCCGGTGATTCCATTATGTTAAATTTCTATTGATGCGTGCGCGTTCGATAAAGAAAACTATGGATCGTATTTCATCATTAAATATTGAACTCGATTCTTCAATCGATTCCCAATAGAAAAATAAAGGGTGAAATTCCGCAGCCACTTGTTCGCATTAAATTGAATAGGGCCAATACATGACTTTTTTTTATCAAGTGGCACTCAAATACTGTGCACACTCTGTCGTTGATTTATAAATTGAGTGGCCCTCGTTTAAAGGAATTTAGGGTCGTACCTGTCTGCGTCGAAAGTGCTCTCTAAATAAATACACGAGAAATCGCTTAAACTAAAAAATATTTTATTCGAACAATAGGCACTAAAACCAGTCTCGCGGAACACAATATTTGGTAAGCAAATAGGACTGAATATATTCATTTTAACTGATCTTATGCGAAAATAACGACCGCGATGTCGAAGTATTGAAAACGTACACGAAAATATTGACAAGTATTTACATTGCTACATATGTCCTGTTAAGTTGTCTGTAGCTCCCTGTCGATTATGTTTGTGATTTTTTATTTTATTATTGTGATTGTTTATAAATAAACAGTAAAAACATTCGAGGAATTGAAAAATATTATTTGTGTGGGAGCATGAAATAAATGAAACAGAGCTCGACCAATACGAAAGAGAGGAGGAAAAAGGAAGGAGCGTTTCGTCCTAGACCACGCTAGAGGACTCATCAGTAAGACTATCTAGCGAGTCCTGCCTTAGACGTTGGATGTCGGAAGGCAGTTGAGGACGGTATATGTACAAATCATTGTGGAATCGAGTACTTGAGAGAAAGGTGGAAAGGTCTTTGACTATCTGTCCCTCTTGTGGCGCATGTAGGAAGTTAGGCAGCCACATTTCTATTTCTCGCTATTCTCATTAAAGAAATTTCTATTCCTCACTAGCTCGGTGCAATTCGACAAAAAATGTCTACTTTGCATATACGTAGATCCGCTGTCTAGTGTGATCGTTTATTTCCCCAGATGTACACCGAATTGGGGTAAACTTTACTTTACCGGATTCAAAATTGGTACCTTTCAGATCGAAGTTTCGATCCTCTAAGATCAATAGTTGAGGAGTTATGATCGCTTAGAGTTGAGCATTTTTGACAGGTGAGGGCGCCGCCATATTGGTTTGTAGTGACGACCGCGAACTGCTTATCTTGTCACCCATACCCCTCGACCTAATCCTAACCAACTCAGTAAGCCGCGTGCGACCGTCACTACAAGTCAACATGGCGGCGTCCTTACCAGTCAAGAAACTGGAAATATGCTCAACTTCAAGCGACCATATCTCCTCAACTATTGACCCTAGAGGTTCGAAACCTCGATCTGCATCCACGCCGGGTACAAAGCTACTGGATTACGTACCGAATACATCATAATTCGTAGAAGGAAGGTACTAATTTTGAGTCCGGTAAAGTAAAGAGCAGCCAAAATTTCTATTTCTCACTAACTCGGTGCAATTCGCATATACGTAGGTCCGCTGTCTATTGTGATCGTTTAGTTCCAAAGATGTACACTCAATCGTATTTATAAAATGTATTTTATTGCTTGAAAATATAATAGATTTGATCCCGCCGCGGCCGGGTCACGTGACGCCTTTCTTCGTCTCTGTTGTGCATGCGTCGCAACGTCACGCGGCGGCTAATCCAGTACTGGCAGCGAGAGGGTAACTTTTCCCCCTCGATTCGAGTCAATTCTCTAGTTCTGGCGACTCTGCTTCACCGATTGATTGGCGAGAATGTTTAACGGGAATCTTCGCGATTCTTTCCTCGCAGGAACAGTGTCGTTCCAATGATAAAACTTACGCAATAAAATTTATACCATCATAACGCGTAACCTTAAATTGCACGCGAAGCTTCATAAAAACGAAATGCGCCTTCGGAAGAAAGGGGATTAAGTATTTACCTGCGGAACTGCTACGCTCTGGAGATTTTAAAGCTCTGCGGGCTATATCGAACACCCCCAATCTCACCTTGCATACAGTTTTATGAGGGTAATCGATT